>CM039132.1:57905109-58291533 GCA_022036555.1 Microstegium vimineum | reverse complement strand
CCGCCATCTCGATCTTCTCTTCCTAGTTTCCTCCCTCGATCTTCTCTTCTCTTCTCTTCGATTCGATCGACGGCGAGATCTTGCTTCCCTCGAAAAACGGCCTGGATTTGGTGGATGCGCTGTGCTTGATTGCAGTGATGGATGGATTGCTGGAAGCACAGCCCGGTGGCCTAGCTACTTATACTAGCTAATAACGAGAGAGAGAGTGGCCATGGCCATGGAGCAGCGGCGGGGGAAAACAAAACAAAACAAAACAGGCGGAGACGACGACGAAACCAGAGGCCCCCGCCCGCCTTCTGTTTCTGTTTCTGTGTTTCTGCTTCTGCTTCTCTCCTCCCCCCTGGTTTTCCTACCTTCTTGTGGGCACAGCCGCAGTCCCTTTCACTCACTCACTCACCCAAGGTTTTTCGATAAGGCAGACAAGTGGGCCGTGAGCGCTATGCTGGACCCGTGTCAGTGACATGGACGTTGTAGCAACAATGTCACCTACTCCCGCTTGTATATACCGACACACGTACGGTGTACGAACCACCTAGGGCTAGGAAATATGAAAACCCATTTTTTTTAATATATATATATATGTTTCAATCATTTATATATATTTCAGTTATTTTAATATATATATATATATATATATATATGAAAACCCATTTTTTGATATGTTTCACCGGCGCCCAAGATATTTTCTTGTTCTGGTGTGGTTACCAGAGACAGCAGATAAGTGATACTGACGTACCTATATGGTCCGGACAACGATCCTATCGACTTTGGATTCCTGTGGGCATTTTCCACAGCCTCACAAAAATCCAAACAATATTTTTTTTTTGGTCTTTGGGAGAGTTCCAACGTTCGTGTCACGTGATGCGTCATGCGTGCTTCGTGCTTCTCCAAACCACGGGTTGGATCTATATATGTACACTGTCGATCTGTACGTACATGATACGATACCACCCCACAACAAATATATTTAAAAAACAGTGATTATGATTAAAAATTTACAATATTCATATCTTTATAATAAATTGCTATGCCCATATACAAGTTAAGCTCCCTCTCATCATTTGTTCTAGCTGTGCCATTTACAAAAAAAAAATGGTCCGGGAACACACCGAAGGAACATAAACAACGACACCGGCCTAACAGGCATCAAATCAAAGCCCAAAACCGGCCCGTGAGTGTTACAGCGTTGGGCCAGGCAGATGCCCCCGTACCGTACGTCTCTTCGATCAATCCGCAAAGTGAAGCCCAACTCACTGACAAAACTCCCCTGCACTCACTTATCGCTACGATTGATTTTAGTAAACACTAGCTACAGTAGCCAGTAAGATAGCATGCTTATTGTATTGGTGATTGAAACCAAAAAAAAATTAATGTACATATGTATCACCTTCAATTCTGATGAGGTGATTTCAATTTGAAATCTAATCGTATATATGTGCGCAGCACAATTGATAGTATTATTCTGACAGACAGACATATATATCCAGTTTGCTGATGCGAAATGCATGAGGGATTGCCATAGTACATACTTAAATACTACATTATTAGCACATACAGAACAGAAGCTCGAGATGCTAACACTAGTACAGAAAACATTTTTAGAGGCGGTGGAAGAGGCATTAGTACAGGTGGCCAAGCCCACCGCCTGTACTGGGGTCAGTACTAATCGGCCCATAGTACAGGCGGCGGGCTGTGAGCCGCCTGTGAAAAAAGTGTTTTCACAGGCGGCTCACTCTGTGTGTCGCCTGCGTAATTATTTTTTTTATTTCAAATTTTAATATTTGCCTCCACACTGTACTATATTTGTCATATATATATTATATATATATATATATATATATATATATATATATATATATAAGATATGCAAACATGAACCATAAAATTGCATCATACATACAACACATATAAATATTACAGATGTGTCCACACGAAATCAAACATGAAGCATAAAATTACATATAATACACGTCATTTCAAGTTATGAGTTCAACCATTTGGTGTTTATATGTCATTTCGTTTCAAGTTTAGACCTGCTAGGTCTGTCAGCGCTCTAAATCCTTCACTTGCTAAATCACCCCGGCTTCATCAAAATATGCTCCGGTACTTGGAATTATTTCTCTCATAATAAAACCGCACAAGTCTGCTACTATATTTTCCATAGTTTTTGGAGTGAATGACACGTCCTTTCCTTTGCTTCTCGGCTGGAAACAAAGTTCAAAAGCATCATTGACACATGTCCAATATTAATATTTCCAACTTAATGAGAAAACTTCATACATAGATATTTTTTACCATATTTTTGTCCCTGACGTATCGTCCCTGCTGCCTTATGAACTCACACACATAGTATCCACAGTAGACCGATCCAGGTGGTTGCTTGTGGCACTATGTAATTAATGAGCAAAAGATTAAACTAAAATTGCCATGCCTTGTGTATTATTTATATGATGATATGTGTTTCGGACAACTTACCGGTTAATGGTGTTGTATCGTCAATGGCACACTAGGATCTGAGCGGGCGGCGTCGACCGGTCCTTTTTGCTTCTTATAAAACCGCCATGCCCTGTAGATATCGAATATAAAACACTATAGTTATTTAGAAACTCTAATTCATATAAGTACGGATGTGGTTGCATGTTGGCTCACCTTTCTAAATGAATCAGGAATGTTTGATACGACTGAGGAGGACAGTGTAAGGAGTCTAGGACAAGCACCTTCCCTTCGAATGGATAAATATAAAAAACAATCCAATGGTCACTGCATGAATAAACGAGTGAGCGACACATGTACTTAGGGTTAACACGATAATTTGAAGTACGTATACGAGGTCACGCTTACCCAAAGTTGTAGGGTGCCAATATAAAATCCCTGTACTTATATCTCAGCATTGCTCTACCGAGATAGAGGGCATATGCGTCCTCGTATTTTCGTTGCAATTCCTTTACAGCTTCTGCAACTTGTTCTGGTGTTTTGTCCTTCTCTATCCTTGCTCTATCTTCATTTGTAAGTATAAATTTGTGCATATTTTCTTGTAACCTGATTGGACTCAGGTAACCGACCATCGTGCCTGTAGTTAACGATCTCTGCTCGTGGTCTTGCAAACTGGTTACAACATCCACATATTAGAGTTTATCACATTCCAAATTTAATAATAACAATGTGTGTGTATGAGTGATACTTACAGGCACCAGATTGTAATGAGTTGGACGTCAAGTTTCCTATAGTTCAACAGCAGGTGCATGTCCTCGAAGATAACAAATGCCTCGCTTTTATCCTTGCCAGTAGCAAACACGTCTACTGGTATGTCAACACTAACTGCATGCAGTCCAGCATTCACTGCTCTCATGTACCAGTCATGAAACCTTTTTATCATCCACGGACCATTTTCAAGCACCGTCCATTGCAGCATAGGCCTTTCAGGCACGTAGTTACTGGGGACATTGACATAATCATCAACCATTGGCTTTCTTATATCCTTAAGGGTCAATGGTGTATTTGACGGCGGTTCGACATGAACATCGCCACTTGGGGCTTCCTTTGTTGGTGGCACGGCTTCAGTTGCTTGGCCGGCGGCTTCCTTATTCTGTGGTGGTTCGAGCTCAACGACTCGTGCCGTCCGCTGCTTTCCAATCCCTTTTAGAAATAGAACCGTGCCTGCTGCTTTCCCCTTTTTTCGCTCATAGGGAGAAACCAATTTTGGAATTGGAAATTTCTTTGCCTTCTTGGAGGCCGGTGCTTGTGGGGAGTTTGCTCGGCTTCCTTATGCTTTGGTGGTGGCGGGGGAGTTTGCTCTACCTCCTTCTCTGGTGTTGTGTCCTTCTTGGCTGGCGGAGTCTACTGCTCAGGCATGTTCGTGGTCAGCCCCTCGAGCTCATCCAGCGAGAATGACATATCATGTATTGGGGATGACGACGGTGGCTCATAAATATACGGGGATGTTGGGGCATGCATTGGCGATGCTGGCTGTTGACTTGTTTCGACCTCTTGGGATGCTTGATGGACTTGTGGAGAGGGTGCCGTTGTGGATCAATCAACCTTACGTACCGTCTCGGCCATTGTATGAAGTTCTTGATTGCTTGTCCAAGCTTCTCTATACCCTCAGAGGTCGGGATGTCGATGAAGTCGTCTTCATATGCACTCTCGACCGTCGACACTTCCACCCTGCAGTATGCATCTTGCATCTCGACACCATGGAACATATGTCCAGGGATGGCATTGCCTGTGGCCACTTGCTTTGTATGTTGATTCCTAAGGCCATATCCAATTAACAATGAGCAAGGCCAAGGTTTATCAATATCGTCAACTGGATAATGGTCCTTATTTGATGTTGACGCTATACTGCTTTGAAAGGGCATAGATTGTGTGGCCGTCTCCTGGCTACCTAAGGGTTGAGCTGGGCCTGGGACATTCTGCAAATATGAAGGAGCTTGTGATGACATCTGTTGAGCAGACACTGCTCCCGCCAACCGCTTCATCACTTCAGATCAGGGTTTTTTAACGAAGTCTTCCATCAAATCCCTAAATTTTTTGGCAGCCTGCTGCTCAAAATAATCCTTCAATTGCTCCTTATGTCGTTCTCTTTTCTTATACATGCCTTTCCACTCTTCACCAAACCCTTCTTTCCAGGTGGTTCTGGATGAGACGCCCCGTACACGACCTGGATGCTCGGGGTTACCTAGAGCAAGGGAAAGGCTGTCCCTCTCCCTCTGTGACTTGAAGGCACCTGTCTTTTCCAGGTTTGTTACTTCCAAAACCTTCTTGGCATCAAATATAAGTATTAACATGGAAAAAACACTAACTTAAAAAACTAACTAAATTAACTAATTTAAAAAACTAATTAAAAAAACTAAATTAACTAACTAAATTAACTAATTACTAAATTAACTAAACTAACTAATAAACTAAACTAATTAAATTAACTAATAAAATTAACTAAACTAACTAATAAACTAAACTAATTAAATTAACTAATAAAATTAACTAAACTAACTAATAAACTAAACTAATTAAATTAACTAATAAAATTAACTAAACTAACTAATAAACTAAACTAATTAAATTAACTAACAAAATTAACTAAACTAACTAATAAACTAAACTAATTTAATTAACTAATTAAAAACTAACTAAATTAACTAATTAAAAAAACTAATTAAAAAAACTAAATTAACTAATTAAAAAAACTAATTAAATTAACTAATTAAAAACTAACTAAATTAACTAATTAAAAAAAACTAAATTAACTAATTAAAAAAACTAATTAAAAAACTAAATTAACTAACTAAATTAACTAATTACTAAATTAACTAACAAAATTAACTAAACTAACTAATAAACTAAACTAATTAAATTAACTACCCTAACTAAATAAACTAATTACTAAAAAACGAATTAACTAATTAAAAAAAAGCAATTGGAGCAGTGGCCGGCGGTGGCGGTGGCGGCGGAGCGTACCTCTCGGCGTTGGCGGTGGCGGTGGAGCAGCTCGGCGGGGGGCGGTGGCGGCGGAGCGTGGCTCTCCTCGGTGGAGCAGCACAGCGCTGCTGGCGGCGGCAGTGGCGGCGGCGCGTCCGCGGTGGAGCAGCGACGGCGGTGGAGCAGCGGCGGCGATGGAGCAGCTCGGCGGCCGGTGGAGCAGCGGCGCGTAGGCAGACGGTGAAGCGGCGGCGGCGGTGGAGCAGCAGTGGCGGAATTCGGCAGCCTGACGGCGTCGGATTCAAAAATCGCGCCACCGGTGACTTAAAAATTTTCGGCAGCCGCGCGCGGTAATTTATATCGATGTCATTAGTACAGGCGGGCCATATTGACCACCGCCTGTACAGGCGGACCATATTGACCACCGCCTGTGAAAATATTAGTACAGGCGGTGGTCAATATGGCCCGTTAGTACAGGCGGCGGTCAATGACGCCCGCCTGTACTAATAGTACAGGCGGCCCTCGTTGACAACCACCTGTACTAATGTTTTTTCCATTTTCAGTTAGTTAATTTAGTTAGTTTATTTAGTAATTAGTTAAATTAGTTAATTAATTTAGTTAGTTTAATAATTAGTTAATTTAGTTAGTAATTAGTTTATTCCCTTTATTTAGTTTAGTTAGTAATTAATGGTATGTTAATTAGAGTTAGTTATTATTTCATGTATTTAATTAGGGTTTGTGGATTAATTTAGTTAGTGTTTATTAGTTAGTTTAGTTAGTTATTAGGGTTAGTTATTATTTCATGTACTTAATTAAAGCTTGTTTATTTAGTAATTAGTTAATTTAGTTAGTTTATTTAGTAATTAGTTAATTTAGTTAGTGTTTACTAATAATAGGTTTGTTAGTTAACTTAGTAAGTAATTAAAGGTCATTTATTCCCTTTATTTAGTTTAGTTAGTAATTAAAGGCTTGTTTAATAGGGTTAGTTATTATTTCATGTACTTAATTAGGGTTAGTGGATTAATTTAGTTAGTGTTTATTAGTTAGTTTAGTTAGTTATTATGGTTAGATATTATTTCATGTACTTAATTAAAGGCTTGTTTATTTAGTAATTAGTTAATTTAGTTAGTTTATTTAGTAATTAGTTAATTTAGTTAGTGTTTACTAATAATAGGTTTGTTAGTTAACTTAGTAAGTAATTAAAGGTCATTTATTCCCTTTATTTAGTTTAGTTAGTAATTAAAGGCTTGTTTAATAGGGTTAGTTATTATTTCATGTACTTAATTAGGGTTAGTAAATAATATAGAATCCAAAGTTAGAAAATAACATCATAGTCCAAAGGTATACTACAAAGAGAAATGTAAACATCTGCTTAATAAGAAAGAGTAGCATTAGGTACAAATGATAAGTGATACATTAATTAGTTACATGATAAACAATCTAGCGTGCTACAGTTCTTCCTTGTCCATCATGGCGCACCCAAGGCAAAGAGGTTTGCGGGATACTTTTCTCCACATTTTTGATCTTTTCTTCAAAGTTTGTAAAAAGAGACATCTCGCTGAACTGATTAACATCCTCTAAATCCATTACACCATCAACTCCTACAATTGTTGCTTTCCAGGGATTGCTACGTGCTTTGGCTTTTGGGTACTTTTCTTTTCATTCGTAGATAGAATTTGTTCCACATAGAAACCTGTGCGGCACGGTTAGCAAGGATCCACGGATCATCTTTGTAACCTACTTTACTTAGATCAAGAACTCTTTGACCATAGTTATCCACAGTGACATGTTTATCTTGAACCCATCGACATCGGAACACTGGAATCTGCAAGCGTGGACCATATTCAACCTCCCATATGTCATCAATGAATCCAAAGTATGTAGTTTCTTCACCAGTTGTATCATCTACAGCCTCACATTGAACGCCACTATTCTGGTCCATGCGCTTGGTGTCCCTAAAACTGGTGGAAAATGTGAAGCCACTAATGTCATAGCTCTGCCATGATATGACCTGGCTTGATGGTCCAGATGCTAAAATCTTGATGGTTTCTGATTCATCTATCATGTCCAAATTCTTTAGCCATGCGGTGAACCGACGCTTGTGTTCCTTGTGTACCCAATCATTTGTGCATCCTGGATTCTCCTCACGAAGCTCTTTCATGTGCTGCTTGGTGAATGGGTCCATTATTATGAGTTGTTGTAGTATGCTGTAATGTATCTCTAGGACTATGTTGTAATTTGGCGGGATGAATGATTTTCGTCCCATCCTCCCTCGACCACCAAGTCTTCCCTCTTTATGTCTAGAAAAGTTCCAACTACGCTGTCAAACACGTTCTTCTGAACATGCATACCATCGATCGCATGTCGTACGTCTAAGTCTTTCCAGTACGATAAGTACTTAAAGAAAATAGACTTCTTCTTAAATGTGTCCCCCTCATTTGCCTTCACAACCTTTCTTGGTTTCCCATCTTTGGTCTTTTTTCCAAACACAAACTTGACATTCTCAACTATCTTATACACTCTGTGCCCTTTACTATAACCTGATGGAGCAGTAGATTTTGATTCATCCATATTGTCAAAGTACTTATTCATCTTTTGTTAGCGGTACTTATGGCCTGTCGGTAGCCACCTCCTATGCCTCATGTACACTATCTTGTTAGATGAAGGAAGAGACACGTGCCATGTTCCATCTATGCACTCTACACAACCAACCTTTCCCTTGAACTGGCCTGATAATGAGAAGAGAGCAGGATAATCATTAATTGTGACAATAATAATTGCTCTCGGTGTGAATGTCTCTTTGCGGAACGCATCGATCATTTTGACACCCACTTCCCATAGTATTTGCATCTCTTGCATTAAGGGCTCTAGAAATACATCCATATCAACTCCAGGTTGTGTAGGTCCAGAAATAAGAATGATTAGCAAAAGATATTTTCTTTTTTGACACAACCATGAAGGAAGGTTGTATATTGTCATGATCACTGGCCATGTGCTGTGCGTGCTGCTTCTCTCGGCAAATGGATTCATTCCATCAGTACTCAGAGCAAACCTTACATTTCGTGGATCCTCCGCAAAGTCTGGATATTTCTTATCGAATTCTTGCCATTGCTTTGCATCGGCTGGATGTCGTAACTTTTCATCATCTTTCCTTTCATCAGAAGCATGCCAGGTCATAAGTTCCGCATCATCAGGGTTTGCAAACAAACACCTCAAACGATCAACCACAGGGAGATACCATATCACCAATGCAGGAATTCTTCTCAACGCATAATAGCCCACTTCGATATTGCTAGTGGGCTTTGAACTTTTGTCTTGTTGACTCTTTGTTTGTGTCTTCTTTCGCTTCCTCCCTGAAGAAATAGAGGCTAAATTCTCTTCCTCTTGATAATCTTTATTCGTCTTGTACCTACTAGCACCGCAGTTTGGACAACTGTCTAAGTCTTTATACTGATCACCCCGATATAGGATACAATGATTTCTACATGCGTGGATCTTCTCAACACCCATCGTAAGTGGACTGACTAGCTTCTTTGCATAGTACGTGTTAGCAGGCACTCTGTTCTCCTTAGGAAGAAGATCTCCAAGTACACGCAATAAATCATTGAAACTAGCATCGGACCAACCATATCTAGCCTTAATCGTCAAAAACTGAAGAACAGCCCATAGTGTCGATCACTCTTTGGTGCAACCTTTCGACTCATCGTACAAAGGCTCTTCTGCTGCCTTCTTCAAGGCTTCCATTCGCTTCATGAAGAATATTGATGGATCCGCACAACGGTTCATTATTGCCTCTAAGAAATCTGCATCTTCAATGGCATCAGTGTTAACATGCTGAGTTTCATTAACATCGGACGTAGAATTATGAGTTTGATTAACATCTGGCATAACATGATGGTTTCATTGATATCTGGCATAGCATCACATTCATTGAGATATGGCATTGGACCCTCTACATTGATGTTACTTGCAGTGTTGTCAGTTGTCCGCATATAAGGTGTAGAACTACCCTCACCGTGTTTTGTCCAAATCAAGTAGTCCTCCACAAATCCTCTGCAAACCAGATGAGAAGTGATTGCTTCCACATTGTCAAATACCACAATATTTTTACAGTCTGCGCATGGACAACATATGTGCTTCGCCTTTGTTCTCTGAGCATGTATCTTTACGGCATCAATAAATTTCTGGACCTCCACTACATAAGATGGGTCTAATCTTGATAAGTTGTACATCCATAATGACCTCTCCATATTTATCTGTAATTAGTTAGGAAAATATTGTATGTCACTCTAAAAACAAAACGAAAATAATCCCTCATAACTAAGATTCTATCCTCCATAAATTAAATAGATATGAAAACCTACCTCTTACAAAATTTACAAAATAAAAAATTTAAATAATTATTTAAACTCATTTTTATAATTATAAGAATTAATTAAACGGAGATGGCATCTTGATTAACAAACCCTAAGTATAAGCAAAAATAACAAACCCTAAGTACATGAAATACTAACTAACCCTAATTAATAAGCCATTAATTACTAACTAAATTAATTAACTAACTCTAAGTACATGAAATATCTAACCCTAAATAATAAACCATCAATTACTAACAAAAGTTATTGAAAAACCTAAGCTACATGAAATAATAACTAACCCTATTTAACAAACCCTAAGTATAGACAATAATAACTAACCCTAATTAATAAAACATTAACTACTAAATTAATTCATAAACCCTAAGTATTCTATTACATAGATCTACTCACAAGAATTCTAAAAAGTATTTATTTTCTATAATCCGAGCAAGATACAATTTACTATGAATTTACAAAAAAATAATAGCTAAAACTCTCTCTCTTGCCCTAGCTATGAACCCTAACCCTAGATTTAGAGCACCTCCAATACAAGAATTGAACCAAAGAATCACTAAAAAAATGGCGGCAACCACACTAACTAACCTTTTGGAAGTTTCTCACCAAAGAAATGAAGATCAAAACATCCCCTCCCTTGGAATCGCCACCTCTGTGTCGGCCACTGTGCATACACGGGAGTAACTATTCTTGTCTGAAGGTGGAAGAAGGGAATTTATTGCAGAATTAACACAAACGGTTGGTAAGGAGGACCGCCTGTGTAAATACCCCTATATTTACACAAGCGGTTGATAATGTCAGCCACCTGTGTAAATGTTATTTATTTACACAGGCGGCTGACATTATCAACCGCCTGTGTAAAGTAAATATAGGTATTTACACATGCGGTAGAGATAGGAGAGCCGCCTGTGTAAATTGTTTTACACAGGCGGTTCTCTTGCTGGGCCCACCCTATTTTTTTTACTGGGGTCATGAAGTTGTGAACCGCCTGTGAAAAAAATACAACGTGGCAGCAAAAATGTTTTCTGTAGTAGTGTAATGGCACACATCGATCTATCCATATACGTACATATCTTACTATTACTAATTGGAGGCCTCAACGGAGGCTCCATGTTAATTCTCACTAGACGCGCTAGAAAAAAAGATAAATCTTAGAAATTCTCACATTAATCAGAAACATCTAACCATTAAATCTGTAGGCTCCAACGATTGGCAACCATCATTAGATCTATTTTATTTATAAAGAAATAACCCACCTATGCTATTATTATAGATAAAGAAAGAAAAAAAAGATAATTCCATTATTTTAGAATCAACCGGCGTTTGACGTGTCTTTTTTGACAACCCATCTAATCTTACCTAGCGCCAAAAAAGGGAAGAAAAGGTAATTCTATTATGTTAATGCCGATATAATTTCCGGTGTTTGACGTTTGTTTTTTTTTTTGTGAAATTGTTTTCTGAGAACCCATCTAATCTAATCTAACCTAGCGCGCATTACTTTTAGCTAGCTAGCTTCTCCAGTTTCTCTCCCTGCAGGGCCCTGGCGTTCCAATTCTCCTACCAACATCCAATGGTGTTCCAATTCGAAGATGGCTTCCAGAATATATATAGCTATGTTCATGGAAAAGCTATTAACAATAGGCGCAAAAGATATGATCTGTCATGTGTACCGACCTGCGCTGGGAGGCCACACGTACACCGCCATGCAATCTGGTTATATCTCATGGGTGGTGGTGGCAAGCACAGCAGGTTCCCAATTGCATGGTGCAGAAGTAATCCTAATTGCCAATTGGGTACGTGCGTATACATCTCTGCATCTTGGGTGGCCTTTGGATGTGGTTGATCGTTAGTGCCGAAACTGAGATGCTTCATCTGAAGAATACATCCAAGACTGGATCTACATCAAGCAAGGAAAAGAGACGATGGGTGGCCCAGGAACAATCATGCCGACGCCCAGTGCCACGACGTCCGACGTCCACAGCATCTACAACAATACTGCTAGCATCGGCCGCACCGCAGACTAATTAAAGGTGTGGCCATCTTGCTAGATCCCGCAATTATAATTTAATTTTAATCCTATGATGTACTAGATTTGACCATCTTACTAGATCCCATAATTATAATTTAATTTGTCTCTTTCATACTTATTTTAACTGTTTTGGTATGGTGACCAGGAAAAAAAACTGTGAAAAATCAAAGCAAGAATCACTGGAGTAGTATACAAACAAATAAGTAATGATATGATATGAACCTAGATCTAACTGAAAAGAAAAATACAAATTCTATTGTCATCTCATCCTTTCTCGCAGGCCTACTAAAACTTTCCATATTATTCAAGCCCCGTCGTCATAGCCATCACTCCACCGAGCTTCAGTCAATCAGGAAAGTAAATCGACCTTTCAATACTACTACGTCGGATCTTTCCCTCGCAGTCACATATTTCCGGTTTTTTTGTTAAGTATCCATACAATTTATCTGGGATTCAAAAGAGATGGTAAGCAACAAGATTATCATAGCCTCATGGACAAGCTCAACCCGACATTGATCCTTTCAGGAGATGGATAGAGCTCACTCAAGTGCGATCAACTTGGTAGACAGTGAGGTCTCTGTCTATGTTATATATTGGCATGGATCGACGGGTGGCCCTCCCGTTATGATCTTACCGTTGAGCTATAGGTACACACTTTTTCTTGCTCATACTACTTTGTAGCGTATGATTTGTACATGTCTTGCAAAATTCTTGCGGATTTCTTCTAAAAAGCAGATTTCGACATACACATACAATGCAGGAGAGGCAGGGTTGCGCCTATATTGCTACATCTGCTATTCAATAGACAAGGAAGCAAGCACCGATTTTGCATGACGACAACAAGCAACCGACAACAAGGAAGGGTTACATGCATGTGCTGCACTTCAGCAAACAAAGGAGAGAGCATCAATGGAGCTCACCACTAGCTTACAACTTTCATCGTACTGTGCTCTCCAAAGATCAACTCTTCTCAAAATCCCAAAACAAAAGGTGCTGAGTTGGAATCCCATTCTAAGGATTCTTGTGGTTCCGGGGAATCCAGCTACAGGAGAACCAGGAACGGGGAGCTCTCCCCTTTTTCCGCCCGACTCTTTGATCTTAACTTAAGAATGCTGGTTTTAAGAACGAGTGATTGCCCTTCTCCGACCCTTACTGCCCAACCGGAGAGCGGACGGTTAATGTGTTCCACTTATTGAACAGGATCTATGGTCGGTCCGTGACCCCTGGACGCCGAAGGCGTCCTTGGGGTGATCTCGTAGTTCCTACGGGGTGGAGACAATGGGGTCGGTCCATGGATTTTCCTTCCTTTTGCCACATTTCGCTCAAAGGGTTGAAGGGAGATAGTGCATCAAGCTATTCGCAAGGGCCAACTTGATCCTCTTCCCCAGGGATCCCAGATGAGGGAAGCCTAGGAGAGCCGCCAACTCCAACTATCGTCCATGTACGATCCATACTAGATCTGACCAACTGCCCATCCTACCTCCTCTACCTTTTTGACAGCCCATCTTTTTGTCTCAGTAGAGTCTTTCAGTGGCATGTTTCAGTCCTCTTCCCCATTACTTAGAAAAAGTGAGCCACCGGTTCAGGTACAAGATACTATCATTACCG
Organism: Microstegium vimineum; assembly: GCA_022036555.1. NCBI lineage: Eukaryota > Viridiplantae > Streptophyta > Magnoliopsida > Poales > Poaceae > Microstegium > Microstegium vimineum. The sequence goes on along the minus strand of CM039132.1, from coordinate 58,278,105 downwards.
CCTGGACAATTAGACAACCAACCCGTAATCACAACGACCCAATTGCAAGAGCGGAGCTCTACCAACTAAGCTATATCCCCCCGAGCCAAGTGGAGTATGCATGAAAGAGTCAGATGCTTCTTCTATTCTTTTCCCTGACGCAGCTGGGCCATCCTGGACTTGAACCAGAGACCATGATAGGAAGTGCTGAAAAATACATAAAGTAACCCCTAACTTTGTATCTAAATTACCCACCACTACCATGACAAAAGATAATTCAAATCAACCCCTACATTTATATATATGATTCCACATTGCCCACCTTTATCAACACTAATATATCAATTAAGATCTATTGAAATAAAATACCTGTAGTGCCATCATGCATGACCAATAAATATATAATAAGTTATATTTCACCATATAAAAATGTTTCGTTAACAACTCATAAACTAATGATACTAACAAATTGCTTAAAATCATGTTGATAATTTGTATGTATAGTTACTTTATATATATTTATATATTTTAAACTAAAATGTTTGACACATCTATATTAATAGTATAATAACCATAATGGCATATATAATTTCTTGATAAGAAAACTCAATGGTGGGAGACAACTGGTGACCACATTTTTCTAACCCTTCAATTTAAGAATACTTTTGATTATAAAGTCAGTCAAATGCTCTTTGAGGTTGATAATGTTACACACATACAAGGTCTCACGTCAATCTGTGACTAACATGCATGGTGCACATTTCAAATGATGTCTTATGCTATTGTAATATTTATATAATATTTAAGAACATACTCTAAGACATAAATTCCTTATATTCTAAAAAGTGAATACAAGAAGAACCACCATAACTAATGCTATGGTTTCAAACTAATTTCATATATTATAAATATATAGAGCTAACGTGGAAAAGAAAATATGAATCAGGTTAAGTTTAAACTATTATATACATACTATAGTGTATCTATTATGCCTATTGCGATAGAAAACAAACAAATAGAAAAAAATACAATTTAAAATAAGTAGTTCCTTATTAGTAAGATGTATTAAATGATAACTAACACTTATATCTCCTAAAATTTTAACCCGTGCGAGAACACGGGTTGGTGGACTAGTATATATATAATATCGATCGGGCTGAGACGACGACGATATATATATGGATGATCGATCATCACGGGGTCGTCGTCGTCGGGGTTGTCTGCTGCTGCTGCTGGGTGGTCGTCGTGGATGGCCGGCGTGATGGGTATCCTTTTGGGCTCGTGCTTAGGCTTGGGGATAGAAATCTCTAGCCATCCCTCAGCCAACATGGTCGCCCGCATCTTGAATCGATCGGGCGCGTTTGGTTGTCGTGATGAAGGCGAGAGCTGTTTGGATGCCTGTGTGCTGCCTCTGGCCTGGCTGGCCCCATGTGTGCAGGAGCGTCTGATCCTCTGTCGTCGCAACCTCCAGTTCTTTCTCTCGGTCGTGGATTCTCCCACGTTGAAGCCGAGGGTGATGCGATTCGCGCCTCTGGTCGTGGACGTCCAGTCGCTGCAGTGCGGCGGCGGGAGAGCATTTCGCCGGCGCCCAGCTCATGATCGAGTGTGGTGGTGCAGGAGCTCAACATCGCCATATCTATAACCGCTAGCTAGCCAGCCGCGCCGCCAGCCCCAGTGTGGGGGACTCTGCACTGAACTTATGGTTGTTGTTCTTGTTCTTGTGTGTACGTATGCCGCCGCCTTATTATATATAGAGAGGCCGTACGTGCAGTGTTGGGGGGACAACAACAAGTGCTGTACATGTAGCTTTGCTTCGCCAGCTAGTTGTTGCCTAGTAGTTCAGAATATATATTTAGCGAACTGAACATGAACTGAACAAGCTGCATGCACGCTGCTTTTGTTGTTAAAGATTACTGCATGCATGTATGCTGCTTTTTTTTTTTTTGACAAAGATGCTGCTTTTGTTAAAGTTTACCCGCGCCACAACCGTCGTCCTCCGCCGCCACAGTCACGCCCGTACCCAACAAGCCTCCCAAGCCATCCTCCACTACTACCTCCGTCACGCCGTCCTTCACTGCCGGTGAGGGAATCTGCATCTCACAGCAGGGTGTGGTGGTGGCATCTTCATTCGGTCTGCTGTTGGTTTGCAGTCCTTGACGAGGAAGGGATCGTGTTCGAATCGCCGATCATATCCACGGTTTACGCGCGGCGCAGGAGGACTACCGAGGCTGTGGCTGAGGGACGACGGAACCATCACCAGCAAGGGTAAGGAACCCGTCGTCGGTGCTGCGGCGAGTTGCCCGCCTCTTGGAAAATCCACTAAGAACGAACATCAGGTGAGACACTCGTTACTTGCACTTAAGATAGTATACCTAATTTTTTGTAATGCATTCCTAATCACCTGAGAGAATTAATAAGTTGTTACTTGTGTTCGTAACAAGAGTTCAGCCCCTCTGGTTGTCCTAGATGATTATTGATATGAATCGATCCATTCTTGTTATTTTCAGATGATGGAATTGCTGTAATATTCAATGTCTTAGACGCTTGTTGTATACCAACATATAGTGCCGTGAGGTCTTTCACAATTCTGACAGAATATGCATACCAAATACTATCATATAGTGTCAGAACTCACAAGCATTAGTTCATCTTATTTATTTCATTAATATCTGACAAGTACAGCATGAGTGTATTTCATTTACTGAACTGTTAAACTCACTTGTCTTCAGTCAAGGGGTTTACGGCGCAATGACAAAGACCATTGGTTGAGGGGCTTCCACCCAGGGTTTAAATCCCTGGGTGCGACACTTTATTCTGGATTTATTCTAGGATTTTTTGGCGCTACGCATTAAGTGGTAGGCGACGTTCTCGTCGACAGCGAGGTGCCTGTGGTGACTTCGTGAACTTCAAGATTTGCCGGCCCAGTCCTTCGAAGACGCTCATAGGGTTAGGATTTGCGTACGTGTGTTCGTAGGGGCGAGTATGCGTACGTGTTGAGTGTCTACGTTATACTGTGTACTCTAAAAAAAAACTCACTTGTCTTCAGGAAAAAGATACTCGGCCCATCTCTTCATCTGCTCCTTGCGGTGAAGCTAATAAGGTAAGCGTGACCGGCCGCAATCTGATTGCATCTCCTCATAATGACCCTACCAAGTTCTCTGTTATAGATCAGGGCTTTTGTTCCGTTGCTCTCTTTACGGGTCTCACAATGAGAGTAAGTACCATGAGAAACTCATGATTTTTCCCCCAAACTTTATCATGGATTCATGGGTTTGTATTTAACCAATAAGCTGTGCTCGCAATAAAGTCTGTGATCTGTCAATGTTTCGCTTATATATCTCCTTCTTTGCATAAGTGCATCTATTCTAAAACATTTGTGTGAAACACCATATAACAATATGACGATGAGACGAATGTTTTGAAGGCTGCAGTTTTATATATAGCACAGTTAAAGCTGCATTTGGAAGAGTAGCTCTGCTCCTTACGATGCGCCATTACCTTTTTAACTTTCTGATTGCTTGCCATTTTGGAAACAGAAGCGGGCACTCAAGTTACCAGAAGAATTTATGAAGAAACATAAAGCATACTTTGCAGATGTGGATGCATTTGAACTGGCAGAGGAAGAGGTATCAGAATCTGAGCTGGAGTGAAAAGCTGAAGCTCCTCCTAGAATACGTGGCGTTTCATGTACATAAGTACCACCTCCGTCCCCAAAACAATGTTCTTACTTATCGAGCAGTCAAACAGTTTGAATTTTGACTAAATTTATATTAAAAGGTACAAACATTCGTGATATGAAATTAATATTATTAGATTAGTCATAAAATATATATTTTTTTTATAATAAAACTATTTAGAAATATAAATACTAATACTATTTAATACAAAATTGTTCGAAGATGAGTAAACTTGACTGGCACGTTTTGTATAGTTGCATTCTTTTAGGGACGGAGGTAGTATAATTTACTAGAATTACTTCTACGATGGCTAAGGTATTTTAGCAATGTATAGCTAGACCTGCTTGTAACACGGGGACAAACCAGTGTACCTTGGTGATCGCTGGAGAACGCCTCGGTATAGGCAACTACTAACGTTAGTATTGTAGAGGTCTGAGGAGTGAGCACTAGTACAAACAAGCTCTACATAGGTGGTTCTAAACCTATTTGTACATGCGTTTTTTAGCACCGCCTACGTTAGGGCAGTGGAAATGGGACCACAACACAGACGGTATGCTTGTCATGTTTTATATTTTTGAGGACGAGATAGACTTCCAAATGTATGAGAACATAAGGGTTGGTTGGGACTTAGGCAACACTAATCGCTTGTAAGGAACATGGTCCCCATGTCCCATATTGTTTGGATTTTGGTGTTTGATGATCAACATAATCAAATTGGACTAACGTATTTGCAAGTGTTTATTTTGTAGTCCAATAGAGTGCAAACATACTTTGGACTTAGGCAACACCGCAAGCAAGACATTTGGAGCATATAGAGGACCTAAAAGATCAAGCATAGTTCAAGCATGGAAGATGGAACCTACTCGGAAGCAAGACCGCGAAGATACAAAGTCTTCCGGACGCTCGTCGCCTCGCGTCCGGACTTTTGGAAATCAGCCCAGACGAAAACACTGAAGAAAAAGGCTCCGGACGCTAAGAGATTTGGGGTCCGGACCATTGCGGATACGTCCGGACACCTAAGGTTTGGTCTGCTCAAATCAGTGAGTCCGGACGCTATGAACAGTGCGAATCCGGACTATGGGTGCTTGCGTCCGGATGCACACAGAGAAGAACCCGAGAGCTCCAAGAACTCCGGACGCTGTCCGGAGCATGGGGTCCGGACCAACAGCGGCGTCCGGACTCTATGCAGAGAGGTTCCAGAAGCGCGCGGAGACTCCGGACGCTGTCCGGACTGTGGACTCCGGACCATAGGCAGCGTCCGGACCCACCAGTCAGCCGCAGCGCACAGAAGACCGTTGAAAGGTCCGAATGCACATGCATTGGTCCGGACCCCCTTGCTGTCTGCGTCCGGAGCTACGCAGAGGAGAGGGATCAAGGTTCCAACGACTCCATTTGGCTTAGGGCCTATATATATGACCCTTGGCCGGCCAAATGGGGATAAGGAAACTTGAGGAAACATTCCAAGGTGTTGATACACAATTCTAGTGCTCTACATATGCATAGTGCTTAGAGATATACTTGGTGATTAGCGTAAGTACTTTGCAAAGTGCTTAGGTTAGTTAGACCACTCATATGCGCTTGCTCTAGGTGTAATCCTATTGTTAGTGAGGTTTGTAAACCTCTTGATCAAGGGTGCTTGCGCGCACCAAGCTTGTACTCAGTGGGGCTTGTAATCTTGCGCGATCACACCAACCGCGTTTGTTGTGTGGCCGCCACCGATGTACCGAAGGGAACAAGGCCCGCGGCGTTTCGGCCGGAAGCCTGATAGTGAAGACGGCGGAGAGCATCCGGGAGAGGTTTTCCGGAAGGCACATCGGAGACCCACTTGCACGTGGGGAGAGCCCGAGGCTATCCACGGAGTTACCCGACCGGGAGCTTGGCCCTTGCACGGATTCCTCGCGAGAGGCTCCAACGAGGACTAGGGGGAAGCTTGCGCGCTTCTCGATACCTCGGTAAAAATACCGGAGTCGTCGACGGGAGTTTGCATCTCTACCTTGCTCTTTACCTTCCGCATTTACTTTGATTATCTTGTGATCTTGTGTGGTAGAGATAGCAACACTTAGCAAAACCATAGTTACACATCTAGATAGTTTATCTTTTGCATAGGTTTTGCTAAGGTTAGAAAAAGAGGCTATAGTTTAGAGAGTAGTTTTTAAGTGACCTAATTCACCCCCCCTCTAAGGCATCACGGTCCTTTCATCGCTCCATCCCCTTCCATTTTTTTAGAATTACACAGTACAATGCAGACACTCAATACGTACGCACACTCACCCCTATGAATACACGTACGAGCCGGTAGATCTCGAGCCTCACGAAGTCACCATAGATGTCTCGCTGTCAACGGTGACGTCGCCTACCATTGATCCTTCCATTTCATCATAAAAAAAGTAGCGCTCGTGGCTGGCGGCAGCGCGGTGCGCTAGGACGCACGCGACCATGGCAGGGTAGGGCGCGCAAGTGAAGGTCTTGCCACCATGGTGGATAGGCGGGGGCGGGACGAGCGACCTGCGATAAGCTCTGGTGAGTGGGTTGCTCATGGCTAGCGGCTACGCACGGGGCACAGGCAGTCGCGGTGGGCCGGCTCGCTGCTTGTAGGATGAGCAGCGCCTCCATCTGATGTGCATCGAGGTCACCGGGAAAGAAGGGGTAGACGTCCGTCGCTGATTCGAGAAGGGGCGTGGGGTCGGGTGTGGGTGGACTAGCGCGACTGAGTCCGGGTGTGGGTGTGGGGTGCGAGTCACGTCCGCTAGTTGGTTCTACTACTCGTTGGAGTTGGAGGTGGGCTGGTGGGTGTAGAATAATATTATACATCTAGGGTGTAGAATAGCGTTGCCGTGTGTGTATATATTAGAGTGAACTTTCTGAAAAGGATGGTAACTACCCACCCCATATGGTATCTACCCTTGTGCTTTGATCCGCCCATGCCACAACAAGGTGAGGACCACTGCAGGTGCTCTGAATGAATGGAACGAAGGGCCTGAATGAAAAGTGGCTTTATGAAAATAGGTGGACCTACATGTACCCATGAGTAGCTAGCACCTAGAAATGATTTTGAACAATGAGATGATGGTCCCCAGCTAAATGCTTCTTCCCAATAGCTAGCTGAGCAAACTGCAGAAGAAACGATGGCATCGTTCTACTATGCCATTTATAGCGAACGAGCACGAGCCATCAAATCATGTTAAAAAAACATGGTCATGTGGGAATATTATGGTGCAAAAATTACAAAACAAATAAATGGTAAAATAAATATTAGGATTTAAAGCTTAATTATCGAAATATTTTCAACTTTGTACACATATGCAGATGCCCTCCAAATATGGATACAGGCTGGTCCCCACATGCAAGCTCCACGGTGAAGACCCGACCAAAAAAAAGTTTTCACCCACAACATTTGAATGTGTTGCACCCATGATATTAGCATTTAAAGCTTGATTATCTAAAAATTTGAACTCCGTCGCTACTCGAAACCGGCTCGTTGCCGAGTGTCACACCGTTTGTCGAGTGCTTTCCTTCGGGCACTCGGCAAACGGCTCATTTGCCGAGTGTCGCACTCGGTACAGTATAACACTCGGCAGGAGCTACTTTTAGTGTCGGGCACTCGACAACATATGACACTCGGCAAAACGTCCCTTGGCAAACGGCGTTAGGACCCGACGTCGTCAGCGGTTTGCCGAGTGTCACCACTAGACACTCGGCAACCTAAGACTTTTGCCGAGTGTCACATCAAGACACTCGGCAACCTAAGGCTTTTGCCGAGTATTGTCCACACCCAGTTTTAAAGACAAAACGGGATGCAATAATCTTATGTGTGCCTAGAGATCAGTCACACACATAAACCGACAAATTATCAAAATTGTATCATCACAAGTGTTTATTACATAGTGAATAAGTATCTATTAATGATTATTACATAACAGCGGAATAAAAGGTAACTCTCGCGAAGCTCCATAGCACAGGGACGTCAACTGGTTGACCCCAAACCTAGTAGTCCTCTGGATACTCCTCATAACTCTGATAATCTGGTACGCATCCAGGATTTTTATCCAAATATTGAAAAGAAAGAAACAAGCGTAAGTACTTTCGTACTCAACAAGTAAACATGGGGTTCATGAGGCTCAAAAAGGTATGACACTAGTTAAACTGCATTAGCTTTTAAGTTATCATAATTTTAGCATAAGGATAACATCAATATAATTAATAAGCCCATTAACCATATGATCGAGTAAACATGAATAATGAATAGCAAACTAGTAAATGATAGATTAAAGTCATTATGTTCCATAAGAATTCCAGGCCGCTCGTATCCGTGAGCACGGCTAATATATTAGTTTTTAACACTCTGCAGAGGCTACAGTGGAGAGAATTTCGGCATGTAAAGTACGCTCCAAAACTGGGGGCATGTGTTGACACCATTTTTCAGCACGTGTCAAATGAGCTAAGGCTTGACTGGTCAGCAGCCGTTCTCTATCGGCATCGGGAAATCGTGAGCCAATATTGTCGATGAAAGTGCTGCGAATACTGAGTGTATTGCCGATGGAGGCTGGGTCCTTGCCGACGAAGGTTAATTGGTGAAGCCGGGTAACTTGAGTTAAATGCCGGTTGCCGATGAAGGGACATTTGCCGATGCCGATTGCTGATAGATTGAAGATGAGTCATCAGTGTAAGATTGCCGATGAGGAGGTGTACCGGCTGCCGATGAGGGGAAGTTACCAGTACAAGTGGCCGATCGGGAAATATTGCCGATGCCGATAGGCATGGGATGCCGATAAGCACAGGGTAGCTTAGCGTGTGATATCAGTGGAAAACTGATGGCCAGAAGAAAGAAGCTATGGATTGAAGGGATCTGCCGATGGAAAATTTCCATCGAGAAGAGACATAAGGAAACTGGTGGTTTTATACCCGTATTATTATAGCAGTTTGAGTCCGCCTCTTGCATGAGTCGTTTGTTTTCCGTTAAAATAGGTGTGTTTGTTTCGGAAAATAATATTATTGTTTTAGATCCGACTCCTACGCGAGTCAGTTTCCTTAAAGTTAGGAGTTTGTTCTAGAAAGGATACGGGTCGTGTCTTTGTACAACTCTCCATGCGGGAGTATAAATATGTGCCCGAGGGCTACGAAAAAAGATGAATCAATCCAATATCAAACAAACCAATTTTACTCTTATTCTACTTTTTATCGCAATTTACCCTTTACTGTATTAGTTGTAGTTTATCAACGAGTTCTTCAAGCTTCGACGGGCTACATCACCTTGATCTCTGTCAAATCCTTGCAAGTTCCGCGTGGGAGTACCTCTGAGCCTTGGCATCCGGGCGCATCGCTGTTGCCTCGTTCAGCTCTGCTCTAGTTATCCTGATCAAGCCTCAATCCCAGCATCCGGGCGCATCGCCGTTGTCTGGATTGGATCTTGTTCTAGTTATCGTCCTTGTCGATTAACTGGTCAAATCGACTGGCATGCCTCCGGATATCGAATTTCGGGTATAAGCCCGAGGTGTTCGCAGATCCTGACGCTTTTTGTGTCAACAAGTGTGCTAAATCTTGTTCGAGCATCATCGCTGCACCATTCAGTTATTTATTTATGCATTGCAATCATTTAGGATCCGTGGAGGAACATCAGGAGCCAACAGAGACAGAAGTCCAGGAGGTACAGGAGCTAAACGAGGAGTACCACGAGCTCGACACTAACCTCCCTGAGTGCCCTGACCACCAGCCCTCCACCTTCACTCAAGGCAAGCCCGGAGCATTCTTAAGCCTCCCAATATTTACAATTAATCTACTTGAGGATTTTATACTGTGATGCATTAGGTGACAGGAGTTGTTTGAATCCCAAATTGATGCATTACCTTCCTTGATTATTGTTTCACCTACCTTGTTACCCTGTTAATAAAAGTAAAAACAACCGTTTAGCCTGCTTAGAACAAATGGTTACTTTTATATTTATGTTTTGTGTTATCCCATGGGGGTAACACTATCACGGTTGGCTATATTTGCTATCGTGGAAAGAACCAATGGTAGTAATGAAATGCGGTCAACTAGAAGGCAAGTGCACCAAGTGGTTTAGACTTGGGGGCAGTCCGTCCGTTGGATCGTATAGGTTTGTACACGATGGTGGCCCTCTTACATCTTTGAATGCGCCCTTTCACATAGGGGCCGTCGGGAGTGTCGACCCCGAAGCCGAGTAAACACTGTCCGGGCCGGCGCTCAATCTGCTGTGAGCACCCTCTAGTTTGTAGATACGATCTGCCCCGTTATGGCCAACTGATTTCTACAATTGGGTGGACCAATGCGAGCCTGCGACGTACTACCTGGACTTTGTTGAGCGGTAACCCAATGCATGGACCCGATGGGGAAAGTGTGGGCGTGTGTTAAAGGTAATCTTGCCAGTTGGTTGTATATCGATTCGAATTGCCGCCCCCCACTGGATATGGGGATTATGCTGAGCTTCACCACGGTACAACTCCATGTGACATCGTAATGGTTCTACTAAAATATTGATGAAGGAATTGGATATATGTTATTATATTGTTTGATTAGATCAAGTGAGTGCTCTAGTACAGGTGCAAACCTAGAGATAATAATAGGATGGAAAATGGCTGTTCTCCAATCTTTTCATCTTGTTCGCTTTTCCGCAAAAGCAAAGTTTACCCAGATCCACTTTTATAGCCTTGCATACCCTTGGAGTCTTTATTTTCAGTTAGAGGGGTAAGTCTAGCTGAGTACATTCCCGTACTCAGGGTTTATCCTATTTGTTGCAGATGGCCAAGTATACTTCGGCTATTGTAAGCACTGTCTCTATCCTTTCGAAGGAGAAGAGGAGTAGGCCTTGGGCAAGGTCTTCTACGAGCTCATCTTTTGCTATTGTCGGACATGACCTCGTGGGCATCCCTGTCTTTTAATGATTTCTGTGTGGAGTAAAACTTGGGTTAAGTTTCAAACAATGTTTTATTTGGCCACAGGTGTTGTGGCGTAAGTACTACTTTTATTTGGAACAAAGTTTTGTAATAACTTTATTCGTACTTCAATTATTTTTGGGTTGTTGTGGCTCGTTCGAATGTGCATACCTGAGTTTGCGCGATCCTCGATTGTTAGAAATCCTTCGAGATTTCCGGACTACCGGGATTATATGGGCTCAAGTGTTTAAATGGCAGTTAAATCAGCTACTTTGGTACTTGATCTCTTATAATCTGGACGGTTCTGTCACAGCTAATATCAAAGCTTTGTTCAGGTATCCTCATTCGTTTGAGCAACTTTTCAACAAAACGGGTATTTCAAAACTATTTTATAAACCACTTTTGAAACTTGGGTGCCAGAGTCTAGTCCTTAGCCCTATACTAGGAAATCAGGTGGCTTAGTTATACTAACTTGGTTCAGGGTTTTGCGCATGCTGGATCTTTGTAGTTTGCCGGGATATCATTCTTGGGAAGGATGATACTAGGTTCAAAAATTTGCATTAAAAATTATTTGGGAGATGTGAGAGTAGACCTTCCAACCGTTGGTCAAGGGAAGTGATATCTTGTTACTTAAGGATATGCGGGCTTTCACGCAGACATATCTGAGAAGTATGCAATGCTGGGTGGGTTTTCCGAGCTTGGTGCATAAGGTTTTGGTATCTAACTGGTATGTACTTAGTGCGTATCAGGAAGTGCCCGGTGATTTTCTGCATTGGGTTTTGTTCTTTTGGGCTGAGATGAAATTTTCTACAGGTACACTAACTACGCAACCCTGTAGAACGAATAACTGCGTAATGAGAGATCGTCTTGCCACCGACTAGAACGTTAGGACTTACGAGTCATTCTAGTTGAGTGAGAACGTGTTTACGATCATGCATCATGTTTATATTCTTGTACCATGTCATCCCTCCCCTTAAATTGTAATCATCCCCTTTTGATAAAATAACTAACTTTATATCTGTCTCACGAGAGTCGAAACCCCCTGTTCTACAGATGCCTCGTACCCGTCTGACCGCCAGGAAAGCAACTGGAGGAGCAGGAGTCCCTCGCCACCCGCTGGCAAGAAAGATGACCAGGGGAAAGTTTTTGACGTACTTTGGGCTGCCGACCATCCTTTGGCGAGTTTTGCACGCCATTGGGTATTCCGAGGGTAGTGAACCCAAGTACTCTTGGCAGAAGCAGCAGTATGGTCAAGATTCCTTGCTCCAGGTTGAGATCAGAGTAAAAGCTTTGGAAGGAAGGCCCGACTGGGCAGGATGGACAATCGTTACCAAGGGAGCTTGTGCTAAGGATGGAGCCAACAGGGCAGCATACCTGGTGCTAAAGGACATCATCGCTCGTTTTCCAGCAGATCTTGCAGACGCATGGCCAGGAGTGTTTCCACGTGGATCAGCTTTTCCTGTGGATTGGATGCAGACCGAGGAGATAGCTCTGACAGGAGGCGAAGAGGAGCTTTTCTTTTGTGAGACCCCAGCCATGGGTGCCACTGGAGCTCTTCTAGGCACTTGTGAGAGTCTGGAGCGCAGTCTTGCAGATGTTGCAGAGATCCACAACGCCACGATGGAGAGTAAGCGCCACTTGCAACAGGAGTTCGAGACAGCCATCGAGACCCTTCAGGCAGAGTTAGCTCAGATGACTCTGGAACGCAATCAGGCTCAGACTAAGCTGGAGGAGGAGATCGCTGCCCGCATGGTTAGTGAGCAGTTACTTCTCGAGGCCACCAACTCTAGGAATGAAGCTTGGACCGAGTCAGAAGACCTGCAGGCTAGAGTTGTAGAGTTAGGGGGAAACCTCAATGGACAGCAGGAGTACATCAATAACCTGCACGAGGCTTTCCACGCACTCCACCAGCAGCAGGCAGCAGTAGTAGCCGAAGTCGCCGAAGCACCTGTATCTGAGGAGCCAGAGCCACAGGATGGAGTGATCCTTGGTCCCGACTCACCGAACGAGGTCTTCGCCAACGAGCCCTTCTACGACGACAACCTCGACGACAACATCGGAGAGCACAACTACCCCGACAGTTACTGAGCGCTAGATTAGGAGTTAATCTTTCGCGCAAGGAGCTTTTGTATCAGGATGTTGTTTAAGACTTTGTTTAATTTGGATCTTCGTTATGTGTAAGCCAAAAAATTGGAATTTAAGTCCAGGTGTGGTCCTGGCAAAGGATTTGGAATGTTATTTGTATGTTTATGATGAGCAATTAATTCTATGATGATATGTGGAAAGATGAATAATTATATCTGGTCGTGTGCTTAATGTTACATTTTGTACAACACGATATTTATTCATTATTCAATATAGCATCACCTAATTGTTGTTTGTTAATGGGCTATACAGATGACGGCTAACACTCGTCGCACCAATCGGGGTGATGGAGAGGCATCCCAGAGAGAGGACTTGCCACCACTGCCACCTACAATGACACCAGAAGCGGTCTTTGGCCAGTTCTTGGGTAGCCAAAGAAGTGTCGAAGAGATGCAGCGGCTGATGAATGAAACGTTGCGCAACATCGCTGCCAACACAGCTCAGCAACATAGGTAACAGCAGGGGGCCGCACCTAATCAGTACAGTTCCTACAAGGATTTCATAGACACTCGCCCTCTGATCTTCAAGGAAGCTACGGAACTACTGGAGGCAGATGAATGGCTGCACTCCATGACACAGAAGTTTCGGCTTCTGCGTCTGACGGATGAGCTAAAGGCGGAGTATGCCGCGCACCGGCTGGAAGGACCGGCAAGCTTTTGGTGGTCCCAGTACCGTGATAACCTACCTGTCGGCATGGTAGTTACATGGGACTTGTTCTCCACAGCTATGCGTCGTCACTACATTCCAGATGGTGTGATGGAGATGAAGCTTACTGAGTTCATGAGGCTGTCCCAAGGGACCAGATCAGTGACGGAGTACCTCACCAGTTTCAACAGGTTGGCTCGCTATGCCACTGACTTTGTCAACACGGAAGCCAAGAAGATTGCCAACTTCAAGAGGGGCATGAATGCCGCTCTTCTGTCCAAGATGGGAAACAGTTATCGCCTCACCTTCAGTGACTTCATCAGCGACTGCTTGAATCAAGAGACCAATGACAACAGGTTGCTTGCAGAGACGCGACGTCGCATCCCAGAGGGAGGATCCCACCAGAATAGGGGTCCCAATGCTTCAAGGCCAGTGTTTCGTCCACCACAAGTTGGTGCACGTTTTCGACCACCTCAAGGGAAGATGATCAATGCTCGTGCTCGTCCCACCTATCAGAGACCTTTCACTGCACCCCTGCAGCAGAATAAGGGTAAAGCCGCAGCACCTTCAGCTGGAAGTCAGAAGACGCCATATGCGGTGGGACCATGCTTCAATTGTGGACAAACTGGTCACCTATCTCGCTTCTGCACGAAGCCCAGAAAGCAGTTCAGCTATCCCCAGAAGCCTCGCACAGGAAATGTTCACCACACCACCTTGGAGGAAGTACCAGAAGGAGAACCTGTCACAGCTGGTATGTTTCTTGTTAATCAATGTCCTGTAGTTATCTTGTTTGATTCTGGAGCATCGCATTCATTCGTTAGTGGGAACTTCGTGTTGCGGAGTCAACAGAAGGTGGTAGAATTGGAAAAGGAGTATCAAATTAGTGCAGCAGGAGCTGTCCTATATACTCGTAAAATGGTAAAGGATGTAGAGATTACCATGGGGACGGCATCGATACATGTCAACCTCATCGTAATACCTGAGCTAGGTCTAGATGTAATCCTTGGAATGGAATGGATGAAAGCTTGGAAAGTGCATCTAGATATAGCCCAACGAGCAGTATCTATCACCAACCCACAGAATGGAGTTACCTTCGGAATCTTCTTACCTAAGAATCCAAATCAGCTGGGAGTCATGTTTGCTATCACTGCAGAGTTGTTGGATAAGATTCCTATAGTTTGTGAGTTTCTAGATGTGTTTCCTGATGATCTTCCAAGGTTACCCCCAGACAGAGATGTCGAGTTTGCTATAGAGCTAGCTCCCGGAATAGCACCTATATCTAGGAGACCATATAGGATGCCACCCAATGAGTTAGCAAAACTCAAGAAACAACTCCAGGAGTTGCTGGAAAAGGGTTTGATCCGCCCGAGTTGTTCACCATGGGGATGTCCCGCCATCTTTGTGAAAAAGAAGGATAAAACCTTAAGAATGTGTGTAGACTATCGCCCTCTTGTTGACACAAAAAGCGTCAGGATTTGCGAACACCTCGGGCTATTACCCAAAGCTCGGTATTCCGGAGGCGTGCCAGTCGATTTGACCAGTTAATCGACAAGGACGATAACTAGAACAAAACTGAACGAGACAACGGCGATGCGCCCAGATGTCAAAGCTCAGATTGATCAAAGATAACTAGAGCAGAGATGAACGAGGCAAACAGCGATGCGCTCGGAATGCCAAAGCTCAGAGGTACTCCCACGCGGAACTTGCAAGGGTTTGACGGAGATCAAGATGATGCAGCCCGTCGAAGCTTGAAGATCTCGTTGATAAACTACAGCTAATGCAGTAAAAGGTAAATTGCGATAAAAGTAGAATAAGAGTAAAATTGGTTTGTTTTTTATTGGATTCATTGTCTTTTTCATGGCCCTCGGGACCATATTTATACTCCCGCATGGAGAGTTGTACAAGGATACGACTCATATCCTTCCTAAAACACACTCCTATTTTTAAGGAAACTGACTCACGCACGAGTCGAATCTAAAACAATAATATTTATTTCCCTAAACAAACACACCTATTTTAAAGGAAAATAAACGACTCATGCAAGAGTCGGACTCAAACTACTATAATAATACTGGTATAAAACACCAGTTTCCTTATACTTTTCTTCGATGAAAACTTTCCATCGGCAGGTCCCTCCAATCCGCGACTTCCTTCTCTGGCCACCTGCAGTCTCCTGCTGACATCAAACGCTAAGTTATGATGTACTCATCGGCATCTCATGTCAACCGGCACCGGCAACACTTCCCGATCGGCGACCTTGTATTGGTAACTGACTTCACCAATCGATCCCTATCGGCAATCGGCAACCACTCTTCAACGACAAACGGTGATGCCTCTTTATCGGCAATCGACAATACCTCTTCATCGGCAATCGGTAATCTGTCCCCCTATCGGCAATCAACATCAGCGACTCCATAGCTCAAACTATCCGACTTCACCAATCAACCTTTGTCGATAAGGACCATCCAGCTTCCATCGGCAGCACACTTAGTCTTCCCGCAGTATACTCCCATCGACAATACTTGCTCAAGATTTCCCGATGCCGATGGAGAACAGCTGCTGACCAGTCAAGCCTTAGCTCATTTGACACGTTGAAAAACGGTGTCAACACATGCCCCCCAGTTTTGGAGCGTATAATATTTTACGTGCCGAAATAGATGCATAGTTTTCTCGATCTCCGCGTGTGGAATTGCAATTTAATAATAAAAACCCTCGATTGTAGCACAAACAGTTGCAGACCACCTCGATCACCGCGCGTATCTACCGCGTGCCTCTCCACATTCCTGCACAGTGTGGGCCGCAACCCCAAAATGCCCTTGAATAAGCTTATAAAAGTTACCGGGATCCACACTACCTTTTTACCCCGAGCTCACTTTCACTTTCACCTTTCTGCCTTCGTCTTCAACCTCCAGCCGCCCTCAAAGAACACGAGCTCGAGCAACAGTCCTTCTTCGCAATCAAGGACGAACTGCAAGCACTCCCCTGACTCCAATGGCGATCCAAGTTGACATCCCAAAGGTAAGGCTCATTCTCCATCTAATCCAACCTCCTTCTGGTCCTTTTCCGCACGAATCTAGATTTATCCCCGTTCCTTTTTCTGATTTTTCCCCTTCTTTCCTTCGAACCCTAGGAACTGTATAACAAGGTAGTGATCCCGCTCACTGGTTCCACCTTCAGCTGTTTAGGCCCCATGGGCAATCCTGATCCTAGCCTCTTAATCAATGCGGAAACCAACCGGATCCCATTTAGATCTGAATGCTTCAGTCTAGGGTTGTGGAAGGATGCCTTCCGCTCATGGCCCAAGCCCACCAAAGGGTGGAAGAACTGGTATCTTAGGGTCGCTAGGGCGCAGCAAGTTTACTGGCAAGAGCGCAGCTTGGACCAATGCATCAGGCTCTCCATTGCCGATATGGAGAAGAACGAGAACATGTTAATAGCTGCCTCTTATTTCTGGTCGGACACTATGAATGCTTTCTTATTCCGACATGGACCAGCTACCCCCACTCTTGCCGACGTTCACATGTTGACCGGCTTAGACGTCTCTTCTGTCGATACCTTTACCTTATTTAATAGGAAAGCCGAGCACAGAGTAAACACTCGGAACATCGGCGGTTGGACGGGTTACATTCAGGAGCACCAGAAAACAGGATCGGTAAACCAGAGGGAGCATGCCACCTTCCTGAACATGTGGCTGGACAAGTTCATCTTCTGCGGCAGGGCAGTTGGACCCACTGCCATGCATCTTCCAGCAGCTGAGCTACTTGCCGATGGGACGAGACTTCCCCTAGGCAGATATCTTCTAGGATCGGTATATCGCCTTCTCCATCAAGTATCCCAGAAGTTACTGTTAGGCGAGCACATCGGCAACCTTGGCGGTCCCTGGTGGTTTCTTAATATGTGGCTGAATGTACAAATGCAGAAAACACTTCAATTCGACTTGTTCGCCCAACGATTCCCGAGAGACATATCGGAAAACCATCAGTGTAGGGATGATGAATCGGCAACCCGCCCTCCACTCAACTTTGGAGAGGCAATTATAGTGCTGCCAGGGACCAATGCCGATGCGGAGCAATTCGGTTTATGCTTTCAGAAGTTTTATAATGGAATTCCTGCCACAGAACGGCTCTGGTGGCCATATGCCGACGAAGACAACTAGTTCCCACTGCTATTTAACCTTACCGATGGGAATGTGCCTGAGAACCAGATAATTATGAAGGTCAACATCACTCCTTGAGCTATTCCAGTAAACATCTTTGGATCGGGAAAGAACGCCCCTCCATCATTTGAGTTCTACTACCCATCGGTAGCAGCAAGACAACTGGCGTTCGGTCAACTGCTGATCAAGCTTTGTTACTCAAAGGTAGTGAAGCCTAGGCAGGCATTCTCCAGTGCTCTAGACTAGAACAAGGTTGTCAACCTTCCTCCCAATGCCGATGTATCAGATCTTGACTTGTCCTCCTGGTCACCAACCTCCTTCATTACAAATGAGTACAAGTCTTGGTGGCAAGAATGGAGGTGTCAGTTGTTTGCCAAGTCGTCGCACTACTATCGGCACATGATTGACGCCGATCACATCATCCCCGATGACGCAGTAAGTCTCATCCCGATGCATTCCTTATTACTTTACCCCTGTCATCGGCATCTGACCCCTTCACACTTGGCAGGTTGACGATCCAATTCCTCCGATGAGCAGGAGTGGCAAGCCCTTCAAGCTCCGAATGATGAGTCCCGTATCGCTCATCGGCAACAAGGCCCCAACATTGGTCGCCTTCATTCCTCAACAGGTACCTACGCCGACACCTGCGAAAGCCAAGGCTACATCGGCCGCTGCTGTTGCCCTGACGCGGGTGTTTGCAGTAAACCCACCTTCACTCACGCCGATTACATAATGCTTCATCGGCAATATTCTATCTTGTATAACTTGCATTGAATAATTTCAGGCTATGAGGTCATCGGCAGCTGCTCCAAGCAGACAAGCACCTCCAAGTTCGGCTGCCGATGCCCCCCAGTCCTCATCGAAACGGGCTGGATCTCCTGCTGCCACGCCAAGGAAGAAAAGGCGCTTGAGGCTGGCTAGCCCATCTTCGCCATCGGCTTCAACGGCGCCACCAGCTACCGCTGCACCATCGGCAGGACCGTCGACGGCTCCAATTCCTGATAATCCTTTGGACGACGTCCCGGACCAGGAGACAACTCCACCTACTGCAGCGGCGGAGGCGGCATCGGCGTCGGCACCGGCCGAAACCCCCGATGAGAGCATGGCGTCGCCACCATAGGAACCAACAGCATCGGTATCGGCACCGGTGCCTACACCAGATGAAAGCCTTAACCAAGGGACGACTCCACTTGCCGCAGCAGCAGCGACGACATCGGCATCGGCACTTTCATCAGCCGAGATCCCCGATGAAAGAATGGTATCGCCACCAAGGGAGCCAACCTCTACATCAGAAGCAATGCCGACAACAACACCACCAGCACCAACAGCTTCAGCAACAGCTCATTCATCGGCAACCGCTGCCGATTTCCAAGATGAGGCTGGACCCTCCAACATGCCAAGTCCCAGGCAAGAAATCCGCTTCAAGATGGTAAGTTGGCCACCTAAAAATTCATAGTATAGCTTCATGGTCGGCATATTTTAACTTCTTCACTTTCAGGCCCAAGACTCCCCAGACAACCTATTCTCCTTCGGCATCAACCCCCAGGACGAGGAGCACCAAGAAGACCCCATTCGAGCCGACAGCTTATTCTCCTTTGCTGTCGACATTGCCGATGACGATGAGGAGGAAGAAAGCTTTGTCCCAACTCTATCGGCAGAAGTGAAATCTAAGCTCGAGGCATTACTCTCTCAGCTGCAGATAGATACATCTTGGCTCGTCCAGGATTCGACTACAGCAATGGCCATCTTCAAAGATATTCAAGGCCAACTACCTGCCGATGTAGAAGAGGTTCTTCTCCAAGCAGCCTTCCTTGAGAGCCGTCGATTGCAATACCAACGGGTTTCAAGCCGCATCGCCAACAGGAACGCCCAATCCAAACTCACGGAAGAAATGCTTAAGTTTAAGCAAATTGCCGATGATAAGCACAAGAACATCGGCCAAGTGGAGGCTTCTGACACTGAGCTTGAACAGGCATTCATCCAATTATTGGCAAGAAAGGAAGAACTACAAGCTGAGCTGAGAAAGGTTGAAGAGTCCTTGGATGCAGTTGCCCAGAAGAGAGCCCAACTTCCCGACACCATCACGGCTCTGCGACAAGAAAGGGACAGCAATGCCCGTCAAGCCATCGCTCTAAAGAAGAAAATCAAGTCGGTCGAAGGCTCTGCCGATGAGGATGCTAGGGAGATAGAGGAGATAGAACAAATTCGCCTGCGTGCGATATCAGTTATCCACTCCCTGTTGTAACTTGCCAAATCCTATCACATCGGCAAATGTAATATTGATACTTGACCTTGCTCTGTAATATAATGCTTTTACCGATGTATTATAACTTTCCTTTCATCGACATTCAAACGGGCATGCCAAACGTCGACTCCTTCGAGAGTTCCTAGAATATAAGCATTGCTGGGAGTAGACTATCTTACCCAATAAGGACCTCCCTGATTAGGAAACCATCTTCCAAGCCTAGAACTTAGTACCAATCGGTAAAATCAACTTCCATACCAGAGTACCACCGGCAAACTCTCACCTAGTTATCGGCAACCGTTACCGACACCATGACTTATCGAATCGGCTAAAATCCTCTGAGTAATCCCAACTTTTAACAGACCCTGGTATTTAGCCCGATTGTAACAATAATCGGAACCGAGACTTCATACTTCCATCGGACCAAAATTAGGACAATGCCGATAGACCCACCAAAGAGTAAGGAGTAACTCCCAGAACGCGTGCACCACACACTTAGTCGTCGTACGCAAGCGCGGCAGAATCATTCTTACAACCATCTTCCCCTGGCGGTTAACGAATTCATCGGCAGTACGACGTCTCATACACAAACCATCGGCAGGTGCCCCCAAGTATAATAATTGAAATCGCCAGTTTGCCGAACGCGGCCCTCAAGCCAACAGGTCCAAGATTGACTCCGGTTAGACCATCGGCAATATATTGCTGCCTGCCGATGGATCTCCATCCTTGCGCCTTGGCCTCTACTGCTTTTTCCCTTAAGGGAATCTCAGTATTATGCAAGTCATCACGGCGCTTGCGCTGAATTCTTCTCTTCTGGGTCTTGGTCAGACCTTTAGGGCACCACTGAGGGAGTTTGGTTTTCCAGACAAGTCGGTGCCACCTCTCATTACTCACATCGGCACTGCTCCCGATGTTTTGATCTCTGGAGAGCACTTCCTCCTCGGGCACTTTCGCATTTGCCATCTCCTCAAGGTCCCCTTGTTCAACACGTCTGCCAAGTCTGTGACATGCACTGAGCTTGCCCCCCAGTCGGCTGTGTGCCGATTTCTTCTCCCTGAGTGGCTTGGCGTACCTGGAAGCTCGATCATCAAAGCAAGGTTTCTCACCCAACCGATCGACAGTATGGTACCCGTAGCATTCAGGCCAGTTATCGGCAGTAGGTAGCTTAATGCCTTCTTCCCAACAGTGAACGAAGAAGGGACACCTCCAGTGGTCTTTCCGACGAAGTCATCTCTAATGTTCTTCTTCTTGCCGATATCGCTCCTTCGGCGATTGCTGATACTCCTGCCTTGGCTGTTTGTGAGTGATCACGACGCCAAGAGCCCTATTGGTACTTCTACCTTCATCGGCAACCCCCTTGCCTTTCCTATCATCGGTAAACTTTTCCACATCACGTCTAGCCGCTTGATGATCAGGATCTACCGATGCACTTTTTCTGGTAGCATCCGATGTTAGCACCTTAGTCTTTCCACTGGTTTCCATCATATTATTTGGAAACGGGCGCTGATCAATTTCCATTGGTTTCTGGACTTTAGAATTTTCAAATTTGATTCATCCAGAGTCAATCTCTGACTGCAACTGCTGCCTGAATACTTTGCAGTCATTGGTACTGTGAGAAGTTGCATTGTGCCACTTGCAGTACCTGGTCTTCTTGAGTTCCTCGGCCGATGGAATTACTTCATTAAGGGCTAGCTTAATTCGCCCATCCTGAAGTAATAAGTCAAATATCCCATCGGCCTTCGTGACATCGAAGGTGAACTTTCCAGTCTTTCTTTGGCCGAGCGGACAAGGTATCGGCTCCTCATCTTTCAACCATTCAGCAGTGACGAAGTTTGCTTCCTCATCTGACTCGGAGCCCCCTTGTCCAACGAACAGCACCTTTGCACTCCAAGTCTCTTTAGGCTCGAATGATTTAACACCTTGATCAGCCTCTGTGATGTCAAAGGTGAATGTTTCCAATTCAGCAACACCGATACTCGGCCCTTCGTCCGAATCCGAATCTTCTATTTTCTTGGTCAAAAGCAACCTTGTGTCTGGATCTTGCCGATGCACAGAATCGCTTGCTGGTCGAGCAGATGGATGCACCTCTTCACACCTTTGTATTAAACAGGCCGGAGCAATTGACCCATCAACACCACCAATCTGTTGACTATTATGCATCGGCTGATTAACCGATGAGCAACCCCGAACGTCTACCAATTGAGTAGGTTGATGTACTCCTTCAGGCTCTGATGTCAAAGTACTCGAGGTGTTTGGAGCATGCACAGTACCAGTTATTAGAACACTATGCATCGGCGGCGTTACCGATGGGCCACTTTGCACAGTTACTGGTTTGTGTTGTGGCATTACATTCATCGGTTGATGTACCGATGTCTCATGGTATACTTGCGAGTATTGCGGTGTAGTACTTATCGGTTGATGTACCGATACTTGATTTTGAAGACTCGCTGGATGACGCCGCGGAGCCCCTGCCACTTGGCATTCAGGCGACACATATTGCTGCTGAATCGGTAATTGACTGATCCAACCCGCATTAGGTGTCATCGGCACGTGACTTACCGATGGCTGATAACCAGCTGACTCTTGCAACCCTCGTACCTTCGGATGATATCATTGATCTGCGAGTACCATAGGCTGAGCAACCATTGCCGATGCAGGCTGACTAGCATTTGACACGCTTTGTTGTATCGGCCAAGAATTTACCATCGGTTGATAGCCAGCCAACATCTGTCGTTCTTGTACCCTTGAATGATCGCTTTGATTTGCAGGTACCGCAGGTTGAGCAGCCATGGCCGATGCAGGCTGATCGACACTTGACACGCCTTGTTGCATCGGCCACGAATTTGCCGATATAGGCTAATTAACTATCGGCATGTCTCGTTGCATCGGCCAAGCATTTGCCGATAGCTGATAACCGGCTGATGCTTGTTCTTGTTGTACCCTTGGGTGATCACTTTGACTCGCGGGTACCGTGACTCGAGCAGTCATTGCCGACATAGATTGATTGACAATCGGCATGCCTTGTTGCATCGGCCAAGAAGTTGCCGATGACTGATAGCCGGCTGATGCCTGTCGTCCTTGTGGCGCCGGATAATTAACAGCATAGCTACCTTGATTAGCAGGTCTTCCAGTTCGGAGAACCATTGCTGTCATGGGTTGACTTGCAACTACTGAGCTTTGTTGTATCGGCAAGTGATTTGCCGATGGTTGGGCGTACGGCACTCTGGGCATTGCCGTTTGCAGACTCCCTGTTGGCAACTGCACCGTTGGAGAAGATGTAGCATAATGCATCACCGGAACCATCGGCTGTACAGATGTTGCCAATGCCATGGGAACCTTCCACCCTGCATGGTTATCTTGAACCAATCTAGAATCAGCAGATGGACTTGGAGATATACCGTATCCCCACCAGTTGGCAGAAGTTGGTTGATTCCGGATCACAGGTCCAGACATTGTTGAAGCCACCAGATTGGTGCTCACACGAGTAGTACTTACTGGGTTCAATCTTGGTGGCGCGATCTCATCGGCAGATCAGCTCATGATTGGTGTGGACACCTTTGGAACCGCCGATGGAGTCGCGACAGACGCCGATCCGAGTTGACGATACTCTGGACCAACATAATATGGTGCCTGTCCCTTGAAAGCTTGCTTGACAGCATTGCATACGGTATCAGACAACACATTGGATTGGCTAATTAATATATTATTTAATGCATAATTAACCGTCTCTTGTACTTTACCAGGATCGGCGTGGAAAGTAGTCTGCCGTGGCGACGGTGGATCTTGCTTCTGTACCACTTCACCGATCCCGTTTAGGCTGAAGGACTTGAGATACAACCGCTTGTACTCCTCCATAGCCTACTCCATAGACTGCTTCTGACGATCTGTCAGATCTGCTGCGGAGACTTCAATGACACTCCTTGGATTAGTCATGATAAATATATAATTTATATAATCGGTCCCACTGGGCGTGCTAAAAGAGGTGTTGACACAAAAAACGTCAGGATTTGCAAACACCTCGGGCTATTACCCAAAGCTCGGTATTCCGGAGGCATGCCAGTTAATCGACAAGGACGATAACTAGAACAAAACTGAACGAGACAACGGCGATGCACCCAGATGTCAAAGCTCAGATTGATCAAAGATAACTAGAGCAGAGCTGAACGAGGCAAACAGCGATGCGCCCGGAATGCCAAAGCTCAGAGGTACTCCCACGCGGAACTTGCAAGGGTTTGACGGAGATCAAGATGATGCAGCCCGTCGAAGCTTGAAGATCTCGTTGATAAACTACAGCTAATGCAGTAAAAGGTAAATTGCGATAAAAGTAGAATAAGAGTAAAATTGGTTTGTTTTTGATTGGATTCATTGTCTTTTTCATGGCCCTCGGGCACATATTTATACTCCCGCATGGAGAGTTGTACAAGGATACGACTCATATCCTTCCTAAAACAAACTCCTATTTTTAAGGAAACTGACTCACGCAGGAGTCGAATCTAAAACAATAATATTTATTTCCCTAAACAAACACACCTATTTTAAAGGAAAATAAATGACTCATGCAAGAGTCGGACTCAAACTACTATAATAATACTGGTACAAAACACCAGTTTCCTTATACTTTTCTTCGATGAAAACTTTCCATCGGCAGGTCCCTCCAATCCGCGACTTCCTTCTCTGGCCACCTGCAGTCTCCTGCTGACATCAAACGCTAAGTTATGATGTACTCATCGGCATCTCATGTCCAGCGGCACCGGCAACACTTCCCGATCGGCGACCTTGTATTGGTAACTGACTTCACCAATCGATCCCTATCGGCAATCGGCAACCACTCTTCAACGACAAACAGTGATGCCTCTTTATCGGCAATCGACAATACCTCTTCATTAGCAATCGGTAATCTGTCCCCCTATCGTCAATCGGCATCAGCGACTCCATAGCTCAAAATATCCGACTTCACCAATCAACCTTTGTCGACAAGGACCATCCAGCTTCCATCGGCAGCACACTTAGTCTTCCCGCAGTATACTCCCATCGGCAATACTGGCTCAAGATTTCCCGATGCCGATGGAGAACAGCCGCTGACCAGTCAAGCCTTAGCTCATTTGACACGTTGAAAAACGGTGTCAACACCTCTCAATGCAGTTACCATCAAAAATAAATATCCGTTGCCGCGGATTGATTTGTTGTTTGATCAGTTGTCTAAAGCAAAGGTGTTCTCCAAGATAGATTTACGATCTGGGTACCATCAGATTAAGATCAGAAAAGAAGATGTACCCAAGACCGCTTTCTCCACAAGATACAGTCTCTTTGAATATCTAGTGATGTCCTTTGGATTGACAAATGCGCCTGCACATTTTATGTACTTGATGAACTCAGTGTTCATGCAAGAGTTGGACAAGTTTGTGGTAGTTTTCATTGATGACATCCTAGTATACTTGGAAAATGAGAAGGACCACGCAGAGCATCTGCGTTTAGTGATGAAAAGGTTAAGAGAGCATAAGCTTTATGCCAAGTTTAGCAAATGTGAGTTTTGGTTGACCAAAGTACCTTTTCTGGGTCACATCTTGTCAGCTGAAGGTATCTCAGTAGACCCCTCAAAGGTGCAAGAAGTTATGAATTGGAAAGCACCCGTTAACGTGCATGAGGTTCGCAGCTTTTTAGGATTGGCCAGATATTACCGTCATTTTATCCCGGACTTTTCTAAGATAGCTAAACCTATGACTAGGTTAACACAGAAAAACAAGAAGTTTGAATGGAGCATGGAGTGTGAAACAGCGTTCCGTACCTTGCGGACACTGTTAACAACTGCACCAGTTTTGGCACAACCAAATTTGGAGGAACCTTTTGATGTGTTTTGTGATGCATCAACCATTGGATTAGGATGCGTGTTGATGCAGAATGGAAGAGTCATTGCTTATGCCTCACGACAACTCTGACCTCATGAAGAGAATTACCCGACCCATAACCTGGAGTTAGCAGCAGTCGTGCATGCTTTGAAGATATGGAGGCACTACTTGATGGGTAATATGTGCCACGTTTTCACGGATCATAAAAGTTTGAAGTACTTGTTTACCCAGTCTGAATTGAATATGAGGCAGAGAAGATGGTTGGAGTTAATCAAGGATTATAACTTGGAAGTGCATTATCATCCTGGAAAAGCAAATGTTGTAGCAGATGCTTTGAGCCGCAAATCTCATTGTAACTTGTTGCAACCCTTGTTAGAAGATGGTTTTGATCTAATGCACCCTTTGGTCCTAAATAATATTGTTATCCAGTGTACCTTGGATAGTGATATTATCGATGGATAGAAATTGGACAAAGAGCTTGTACAAATCAAACAAAGGTTGGAAACCAGTGAATCTCTGAATTTCAAAGTGGATGAGAAAGGAGTCCTATGGTTCAATCAACGTTTGGTAGTACCTAAGGATCAGGTCTTGCGAGATAGAATTCTCAATGAAGCACATAACTCAAAGTTATCGATCTACCCTGGTAGTAGTAAGATGTATCAAGACCTGAGGACAAGGTATTGGTGGTCTAAAATGAAGTTGGATATCGCAGAATATGTCGCAAAGTGTGATACGTGTTGTCGCATCAAGGCAGTGCACATGAAACCTGCCGGGTTGTTACAACCTCTTTCTATACCGGAATGGAAGTGGGAAGATATCAGTATGGATTTTATCACAGGTTTGCCTACTACTCAGAAAGGAAGTGACTCTATATGGGTTATCGTTGATCGCTTAACAAAGGTCGCTCACTTCATACCAGTCAAAGTTACACATCGACCACATCAGTATGCCGAGCTATATGTTCAGAATATCTTAAGGTTGCATGGTATTCCGAAGACTATCATATCCGACAGAGGATCCCAGTTTATCGCTCGCTTTTGGGAGCAGTTACATAAAGAGTTGGGAACAAAGTTGATTCGAAGTTCCGCTTATCACCCTCAAACAGATGGACAAACAGAACGAGTGAATCAAGTGTTGGAAGACATGTTGAGAGCATGTGTTGTATCGGCAGAAGGATCATGGGAGAAATGGTTACCTTTGGCGGAGTTTTCTTATAACAACAGTTACCAAGAAAGCATTAAGATGGCACCGTTCGATGCTTTGTATGGACGCAAGTGTGGCTTACCAATTACAGTTACCCCCAGAGATGAGTACCATCTTTCCAGTGTTCCATGTATCTCAGTTCAAGAAATATCTTCGAGTTCCAGAAGAAGAATCTGTTCCAAGTTCAGACATCGTAATCAGCTCAGACTTGGAATACTTTGAGGAACCAGACAAGATCTTGGATACAAAGACCAGAGTCACTAGGAATCGAGAAGTGAAGACTTTCAAAGTCCTTTGGAGTCATCATGGTCCCAACGATGCAACCTGGGAGACTGAAGCCTACCTAATCGCAAACTACCCCGTCTTTTATAATAAATGGTACTAAAAACTTAAATCTCGGGACGAGATTTCGTTAAGGGGGAAGGGCTGTGACACCCTGTGTCAAGCTTGCATTAGGATCATCATTAGCCACTAAGTACAAGCATTTCATTGCATTCATGTTGGCATGTGCTATCATTTCATGTGTGTGTTTACATGTTTTGAAACTAGACTTGAATAGGTGTTTTTGGCTTAATCTTGTTTAACCTATTTAGCTAGACCTTACTATGCTTAGAGTAAAGTATGGTTTGCTTTATGTTTGTTTACTCTGCTTAGTTTTATCAAATAAAAGAAAATGGGAAAAATAAACTCAAAACCGGAACAGGTCGGGTACCGCTTTCGGCCCGCTTGGCCTCGACGACCGCTCGATAAAAAGGGATGGACCGAGGGTCGAGCGAACGACCCCGGGCCAGAGGCTCGATCAGCCAGTCAATCGACCCCCCCCCCCCTCGACTTCGACCCCTCGATATGACGGACAGAGGCTCGATCGAACGACCCCTCGCAGGAGGCTCGACCGAGTCGGAGGCTCGCTCAGCCACTCGACCCTCCCCTCTATATCGACCTCCCCTCGACATCGACCCTCTTCCGCACGCACGTGCCGCGCACAGCCCGCGCGCACTCACCCGACCGCGGCTGAACCATACGTCGGCGTCGTCTGCCGCGTGGCCGACGATGCCTGACCGCGGAAGTGGAACACGCCATCGCCGCCGCTACGGCACTGCACCGACATCGCTGTCGCCGCTCGCTCTGTTGCAGTCGCGTCCGCACTCGCGCCCGCGCTAACGGCGCTAGGACCGAGCTGCACCGTTTTCCCGCCGCTGACACCCCTGCTTCGCCGCCGCAGACCTGCCAGTCGCACTGCCGCGCGCTGCGCCGTCGTTTCACAATAACACCGCCGCAGTGCCGCGTCCGATTGATTCCACGCCGCGTCGCACTCGCGATCGAACGCGAATCCGCGCTAACGGCGCGTCGACCAAGTCTTGCTCTTCGCCGCTCGCTGCAAACACGCCAGCGCCGCTGCCACCGCCGCACATCGCATCACGGCCCCACTGGCCGCGCCGGTCGGCCATGACCACGCAAGGAGGAGCGCCTATACCTCCTCCACTTCACACCCTCGTTTGCACTCATCCGCACTCACTCACTCGCTCGCATTTCTCTGCCTTCTTCGCTCTGAGAGCTCCGAGCATTGCCAGCGCCTCCTTCTCAAATACACCACCACCCGAGCTTCTCTGTTCAATCCATCTCGCACTAGCCGTCGTCTTTGCCCCGCACAAACGCTGCTCGTCTCTGTTTAACCAGCCAAGGACTCTAGTCGCTGGAACGCTTCCACCGTTCCTCGATCCCGAGTCGCCACCGCACCGACCAACCAGCATTCACCTCTTCACTATCTCGCCTCCGACGCCTCCATCTTTGTGGAAGCTTCACCAGAGCCAACCGAGGTGAGAACGCCTCTCTCTAGCTCCAGTTCGACCTGTATCACCAAGGTGAGAACACCATTGGCCGTGCACCATTGCCGCCGCCGCGGAGCTTGCACGTGGTCTAGGTTACACAGAGCCCTTCCAGCTCAACCGACCCTCGAATCGCACTCACCACGTCACCAAGATGCTCACGCACCCCAGCGCCGAGCCTCGCATCACCGGTGGTCACCTCACCGTGTCGCACCGTCGTGCTGCACCGCCACCGCACGCCGCCGACCCCTTTTCACGGTCGCATCGGTTCAACCGACGCCACCAGTGGATGCGCGTCACCATCCCGAGCTTAGCACACCCAACCCCACCGCCGGAGACCTCACCGTCGGCGAGAACACGTCGATCAGCACCGTTCTCTGTTTCCTGCTCGATGGTAGATAGACCTCGAGTAATCAAGGGTCTTGTCTGTCGGTCACCCTGCGCACCTCTGCGTGTCTCGAGCTAGTTTCCGAAATGAAATTCTTTTTGTATTCTCATTTTCAGTAATGTGTTAATGCTTGTTTAATTTATATCTAGAGTTTGGTAAATCCTAAAAAGGTGAAATCAATTTTGTTAGACTCTTTATGTTATGATCTGTCTGTTGTCTTTATATAAATGTTTTTGGAGAATGTCTTCAGTACTAATGTTTAATTAGTTGTTTCATGTATATAAATCAAAGTTAAAAAATGTGTTTCTGCTGTTTCTTAGATTAATTCCTGTGATATTTTGTGCATGTATAAATCATGGAACTTTCCTGATAAATATGTTTTAAGTGTAGGTTCTGTTGAAAATAAGTTATAGCATGTTTCACCCTTGTTCCGGAACGCATCCTTCCATAGTCCTAAATCGAAGCATTCGGATCTAAAGGGGATTCGGTTGGTTTCTGCGTTGATTATGAAGGTGGGGTCTGGATTCCCCATGGGGCCTAAGCAGCTGAAGTTGGAACCGGCAAGTGGGATGACTACCTTGTTATACAGTTCCTAGGGTTCGAAGGAAAGAAAGGGAAGAATCAGAAAAGGAACGGGGATAAATCCAGATTCATGCGAGAAAAGAACCAGCAGAAGGTTGGACTAGGAAGAAAATAGGTCTCACCTTGGGAATGTCGACTTGGATCGCCATTAGAGTCGAAGGAGTGCTTGCGGTTCGTCCTTGGATTGCGGAGATGACTGTTGCTCGGGCTCGGACAGGTGCTCTTCGAGGGCGCGGCTGGAGGTTGAAGACGAAGGCAGGGAGGTGAAAGTGAAAATGGACTCGGAGTAAAAAGTAGTGTGGATCCCGGTAACTTTTATAAGCTTACTCAGGGGCATTTTGGGGTTCCGGTTCACACTGTGCAGGAATGTAGAGAGGCCCGCAGTAGATACGCGCGGTGATCGAGGTGGTCTGCAACTGTTTGTGCTACAATCGAGGGATTTTATTATTAAATTGCGGTTCCACATGTGGAGATCGAGGAAACTGTGCATCTAACTCGAAGGTAACAGCTACAGCAATGGCTACAGTGGAGAGAATTTCGGCACGTGAAGTATTGTACGCTCCGAAACTGGGGGGCATGTGTTGACACCGTTTTTCAGCACGTGTCAAATGAGCTAAGGCTTGACTGGTCAACGGCCGTTCTCTATCGGCATCGGGGAATCAAAAGCCAGTATTGCCGATGAAAGTGCTGCGAATACTGAGTGTATTGCTGATGGAGGCTGGGTCCTTGCCGATGAAGGTTAATTGGTCAAGCCGGGAAGCTTGAGTTAAATGCCGGTTGCCGATGAAGGGACATTTGCCGATGTCGATTGCTGATAGATTGAAGATGAGTCATCAGTGTAAGATTGCCGATGAGGAGGTGTACCGGCTGCCGATGAGGGGGAGTTACCAGTACAAGTGGTCGATCAGGAAATATTGCCGATGCCGATAAGCACAGGGTAACTTAGCGTGTGATATCAGTGGAAAACTGATGGCCAGAAGAAAGAAGCTGTGGATTGAAGGGATCTGCCGATGGAAAATTTCCATCGAGAAGAGACATAAGGAAACTGGTGGTTTTATACCAGTATTATTATAGCAGTTTGAGTCCGGCTCTTGCATGAGTCGTTTGTTTTCCGTTAAAATAGGTGTGTTTGTTTAGAAAAATAATATTATTGTTTTAGATCCGACTCCTGCGCGAGTCAGTTTCCTTAAAGTTAGGAGTTTGTTTTAGGAAGGATATGTGTCGTGTATTTGTGCAACTCTCCATGCGGGAGTATAAATATGTGCCCGAGGGCTACGAAAAAAGATGAATCAATCCAATATCAAACAAACCAATTTTACTCTTATTCTACTTTTTATCACAATTTACCCTTTACTGCATTAGCTGTAGTTTATCAATGAGTTCTTCAAGCTTCGATGGGCTGCATCACCTTGATCTCCATCAAATCCTTACAAGTTCCGCGTGGGAGTACCTCTGAGCCTTGGCATCCAGGCGCATCGTTGTTGCCTGGTTCAGCTCTGCTCTAGTTATCCTGATCAAGCCTCAATCCCAGCATCCAGGCGCATCGCCGTTGTCTAGATTGGATCTTGTTCTAGTTATCGTCCTTGTCGATTAACTGGTCAAATCGACTGGCATGCCTTTGGATATCGAATTTCGGGTATAAGCCCGAGGTGTTCGCAGATCCTGACGTTTTTTGTGTCAACACCTCTTTTGGCACGCCCAGTGGGACACGATTGTATAAATTATATATCTATCATGACTAATCCAAGGAGTGTCATTGAAATCTCCACAGCAGATCTGACAGATCGTCAGAAGCAGTCTATGGAGCAGACGATGGAGGAGTACAAGCAGTTGTATCTCCAATCCTTCAGCCTAAATGGAATCGGCGAAGCAGTCCAGAAGCAAGATCCGCCGTCACCGCGGTAGATCACTTTCAACGCCGATCCTGGTAAAATACAAGAGAGGGTTAATTCTGCATTAAATAATGTATTGATTAGCCAATCCAATGTGCTGTCCGATACCGTATGGAATGCTGTCAAGCAGGCTTTCCAGGGACAGGCACCATATTATGTTGGTCCAGAATATCGTCAACTCGGATCGGCATCTGTTGCGACTCCATCGGCGGTTCCAAGGGTGTCCACACCAATTATGAGCCGATCTGCCGATGAGATCGCGCCACCAAGATTGAACCCAGCAAGTATTACTCAGGTGAACACAAATCTGGTGGCTTCAACAATGTCTGGACCTGTGATCCGGAATCAACCAACTTCTGCCAACTGGTGGGGATACGGTATGTCTCCAAGTCCATCTGCTGATTCTAGATTGGTTCAAGATAACCATGCAGGGTGGAAGGTTTCCATGGCATTGGCAACATCTGTACAACCGATGGTCCCAGTAATGCCTTATGTTACACCTTCTCCGACGGTGCAGTTGCCAACAGGGAATCTTCAAATGGCGACACCCAGGATGCCTTACGCCCAACCATCGGCAAATCAGGTGCCGGTACAACAAGGCCCAGCCGCTGCAAGTCAACCGATGGCGGCAATGGCCCTTCAAACCGGGGTACCTGCTAATCAAGTTAGCTATGCTGTTAGTTATCCGGCGCTACAAGAACGACATGCGTCAACTGGCTATCAGCCATCGGCAACTTCTTGGCCGATGCAACAAGGTATGCCGATAGTCAATCAATCTGTATCGGCAATGACTGCTCAAGTTGTGGTACCCGCGAGTCAAAGCGATCATCCAAGGGTACAACAAGAACAAGCATCAGCCGGTTATCAGCTATCGGCAAATGCTTGGCCGATGCAACAAGACACACCAATAGTTAATCAGCCTATATCGGTAAATTCTTCGCCGATGCAACAAGGCATGTCGAGTGTCAATCAGCCTGCATCGGCCATGGCTGCTCAACCTATGGCACCTGCAAATCAAAGCTATCATCCAAGGGTACAAGGGTTGCAAGAGTTAGCTGGTGATCAGCCATCGGTAAGTCACGTGCCAATGACACCTAATGTAGGTTGGATCGGTCAATTACCGATTCAGCAGCAATATGCGCAGCCTACGTACCAAGTGGCAGGAGCTCCGCAGCATCATCCAGCGAGTCTTCAGAATGAAGTATCGGTACATCAACCAATAAGTATTATACCGCAATACTCGCAGGTAAAAGTGTACAATGAGACATCGGTACCGCAACCGATGAATGTAATGAATGTAATGCCACCGCACAAACCAGTAACTGTGCAAAATTGCCCATCGGCGTCACAGCCGATGCATGGTATTCTAAGGACTGGCACTGTGCACG
Organism: Microstegium vimineum; assembly: GCA_022036555.1. Taxonomy (NCBI): domain Eukaryota; kingdom Viridiplantae; phylum Streptophyta; class Magnoliopsida; order Poales; family Poaceae; genus Microstegium; species Microstegium vimineum. The sequence goes on along the minus strand of CM039132.1, from coordinate 58,245,243 downwards.
TACCAATCGTCTCAAGTACTTTGGCGTCAAAACCTGAGGAGGTACATCAACCTACTCAGCCAGTGGACGTTCAGAGTTGCCTATCGGTTAATCAGCCGATGCATAATATTCAATAGATTGGTGCTAATGTGTCGATTGCTCCGGCCTGTTTAATGCAAAGATGTGAAGAAGTGCATCCATCTGCTTGGCCAGCGGACGAGTCTATGCATCGGCAAGATCCGGACACCAAGGTGCTTTGGACCAAGAAAATAGAAGATTCAGATTCGGACGAAGAGCCAAGTATCGACATTGCTAAATTGGAAAAATTCACCTTTGATGTCATGAAGGCTGATCAGGATGTCAGGTCATTTGAGCCCAAGAAGACTTGGAGTGCAAAGGTGCTCTTTATTGGACGAGGGGACTCTGAATCAGATGAAGAGGTGAACGTCGGCACTGTTGAATGGGTGCAAGATGGGGAGTCGGTACCTTATGCGCTTGGTCAGAAAAGGGCTGGAAAGTTCACTTTCGATGTCACGAAGGCCGATGGGATATTTGACTTATTGCTTCAGAAAGGGCGAATTAAGCTAGCCCCTAATCAGGTAATTCCATCGGCCGAGGAACTCAAGAAGACCAGGTACTGCAAGTGGCACAATACAGCTTCTCATAGTACTAATGACTGCAAAGTGTTCAGGCAACAGTTGCAGTCAGAGATTGACTCTGGACGAATCAAATTCGAAATTTCTAAAGTCCAGAAACCGATGGAGGTTGATCGGCGCCCGTTTCCAAATAATATGGTGGAAACCAATGGGAAGACTAAGGTGCTGACATCGGATGCTACTAGAAAAAGTGCATCGGTAGATCCTGATCATCAAGTGGCTAAATGTGATGTAGAAAAGTTTGCCGATGACAGGAAAGACAAGAGAGTTGCCGATGAAGGTAGCATTACCAATAGGGCTCCTGGCGTTGTAATCACTCACAAACAGCCAAGGAAAGAGTATCGGCAACCGCAAAAGGAGCGACATCGGCAGGTAGAGAAGGAACAGGAACGGCTTCGGTAGAAGGACCACTGGAGGTGTCCCTTCTTCGTTCACTATTGGGAAGAAGGCATTAAGCTACCCACTGCTGATAACTGTCCTGAATACAACGGATACTACACTGCCGATCGGTTAGGAAAGAGACCTTGTTTTGATGATCGGGCATCCAGGTACGCCAAGCCACTCAGAGAGAAGAGGTCGGTGCATGACCGACTGGGGGGCAAACTCAGCATGCATCATAGGCTTGGCAGGCGCGTTGATCAAGAGGAGCTTGAGGAGATGGCCAATACAAGAGTGCCCGATGAGGAAGTGCTCTCCAAAGATTCAAACATCGGAAAAAGTGCCGATGTGAGTAATGAAAGGCAGCGTCAGCCTGTCTGGAAAACCAAACTCCCTCAGTGGTGCCCTAAGGGTCTGACCAAGACCCAGAAGAGACGAATTCAGCGTGAGCGCCGTAATAACTTATATGACACTGAAATTCCTTCAAGGGAAAAGCAGTGGAGGCCAAAGCGCAAGGATGCAGATCCATCGGCAGACGGCAATATATTGCCGATGGTCTAAACCGGAGTCAATCTTGGACATTTTGGCTTGGGGCCGCACTCGGCAAACTCTGGCGATTCCAATTGTTATACTTGGGGGCACCGGCCGATGGTTTGTGTGTGAAATGCCGTACTGCCGATGAATTTGTTAACTGCTAGAGGAAAAACAGTTGTAAGAATGATTCTGCCGTTCCTACACGCAATAATTAAGTATGTAGTGCAGGTATTTTAGAGGAGGTTGCTCCTTGTGCCTTCTTTGGTGGATCCATCGGCAATTGTCTGAATTTCGTTCCGACGGAAGTATGAAACCTCGTTGCCGGTTATTGCTACCTCAAACAGTCGGGCTGAATACCAAGGGAGGATTTTAGCCAATTTGATAAGTCATGGTGTCGGTAATGGTTACCGATAACTAGGTAAAAGAGTTTGCCGATGGTACTCTGGCATGGAGGTTGATTTTACCGATTGGGACTAAGTTCTAAACTTGGAAAACGATTTCCTAATTGGGAGGGTCCTTATCGGGTAAAACAGTCTGCTCCTGGTAATGCTTATATTTTGGAAACTCTCGAAGGAGCTGAGTTCTCTAGAGCGATCAACGATAATACTTAAAGAGATATTACCCTAGCATATGGGTAGACGCATAGCATGCTCGTTTGAATGCCGATGAAGAGAAAATTATGATACATCGGTAAAAGCGTGTAAACGTTATATTACAAGTCAAAATCAAGTATCAGAGTTACATTTGCCGATATTACAAATAGGTTACAACAAGGAGTGAATGGCTGATATCGCACGCAGGTGAATCTGTTCTATCTCGTCCATCTCCTTGGCGTCAGCATCGGCAGAGCCCTCAACCGGCTTGATCTTCTTCTTCCACAAGATGGCTTGTCAAGCATTCTGGTCCCTTTCTTGCCGCAGAACCCTGATCGTATCGGATAATTGGGCTTTCTACTGGTTGGCTGCAGTCAGAACCTCCTCGACCTTTTGTAACTCGGCCAACAGCTCTTCTTTCTTGGCCGATAGCTGGGTGATTTCTTGATCGAGGCCGTTGATGGAGACTTCTGCTTGGCCGATGCCCTTGTGCTTTTCATCGGCAATGTTTTTGAACTTGAGCTTCTCTTCCTCGCTCTTGGATTGGGCAGCCCTATCGGCAATGCGACGGGAAAGCCTCTGGTACTGGATTTGTTTGTTGTCGAGGAAGGTTGCCTAGAAAAGGATTTCTACCATATCGGCAGGGAGATGGCCTTGGATATCCTTGAAAGCGATCCTTGCTGCCGATGAGTCCTGAATGAGTTGGGATGTGTCTTGCAGCAGCAGGAAAAGCAATGCTTCAAGCTTGGTTTTGATTTCTGCCGATAGAGCTGGGACAGAACTCTCCTCCTCCTCATCGTCTTCGGGGATGTCGATTGCGAAGGAGAACAGGTTGTCCGCTCGAATGGGGCCTTGGCGTTCATCTTCATTCTGGAGGTTAAGACTGAAGGAGAAGAGACTGTCCGGAGAGTCTTGGGCCTGGAAACAGGGAGGTTAAAATATGTCGATCATAAAATCATACTATGAGCTTTAGGGTGATTGACTTACCATCTTGAAGCGGATCTTCTACCTGGGACTTGGCATACTGGATGGTCCAGCCTCATCTTGGGCATCAGCAGTAGTTGCCGATGACTGAGCCTCCATCGGGGAAGCAGTCGACGCCATTGGTACTGGTGGTGTTGTCGTTGGCACCGCTTCCGACGTAGTACCTGGTTCTTGTGGTGGAGACGCTGCTCCCTCATCGGGGACTTTGGCCGACGGTGCCGATGCCGATGTTGCCTCCGCTGCTGTGGCAGGTGGAGTTGTTTCCTCGTCGGGAACTTCGGCCGACGGTGCCGATGGCGATGCCACCTCCGCTGCTGCCGCGGGTGGAGTTGTCCCCTGATCGGGAACGTCGTCCATCGGCTGGTCAGGGATAGGAGCCGATGGAGGTTCTGCCGATGACGCGCCAGCGGTTGGTGGAGCAACTGCAGCCAATGACAGTCCTGCTGGTGGCGTATCGGTAATTGATGGTGCAGTTAGGACCGATGGCGAAGACGGAGAAGCCAACCTCAGACGCCTCTTTTTCCTTGGCGCGGCGGCAGGGGATCCGACCCGTTTGGATGAGGACTGGGGGGCATCGGCAGCCGGACTTAAAGGTGCTTGCCTGCTGGAAGCAGCTGCCGATGACCACAATGCCTGAAAATATAACGCAAGTTATACAAAATAAAATGTTGCCGATGAAACAATATGCAATCGGTACGGGTAAAGATGGGTTTACTGCATGAACCCACATCAGGGCAATAGCAGCGGCCGATGTAGCCTTGACTTTTGCAGGTGTTGGCGTAGGTACCTGTTGAGGCGTGAAGGCAGCTAGCGAAGGAGCTTTGTTGCCGATGATTGATATGGGACCCATTATCCGAAGATTGAAGGGTCTGCCACTGTTGCTCATTGCAGGAATCGGATCATTGGCCTGTCCAGCGCAAAAAGATTAAGTACCAATGACAGAAGCAAAGTAATAAGGAACGCATCGGGATAAAGGACTTACTACGTCATCGGGGACGATGTGATCGTCGTCAATCATGTGCCGATAATAATGCGATGACTTGGCGAACAGCTGACACCTCCATTCTTGCCACCAGGACTTGTACTCATTCGTGATGAAGGAGGTTGGTGACCAGGAGGACAAGTCAATGTCTGATATATCGGCGTCGGGAGGGAGATTGACGACTTTGTTCCAGTCTAGAGCACTGGAGATTGTCTGCCTAGGCCTCACTACTTTGGAGTAGCAGAGTTTGATCGGCAGTTGGCCAAATGCCAGTTGTCTCGCTGCTGCCGATGGGTAGTAGAATTCATAAGATGGAGAGGCATTCTTCCCAGATCCGAAGATATTCACTGGAATAGCCCGAGGGAGTGATGTTGGCCTTCATGATTGCTCGGTTCTCAGGCAAGTTCCCATCGGTAAGGTTGAATAGCAGCGAGAACTGATTATGTTCATCAAGATATGGCCACCAGAGCCATTCTGTGGAGGAGAGTCCATTATAGAGCTTCTGGAAAAAGGCGTTGAACTGCTCTGTATCGGCATCAGTCCCTGGCAGCACTATGATAGCCTCTCCAAAATTGAGTGCAGTGTGAGTTGCCGATTCATTGTCCCCATATCAATAATCTTCCGATATGTCCCTCGGGAATCGTTGGGCAAACAGATCAAACTAGAGGGCCTTCTGCATATGGGCAATTCACAAGCCAAGCCCACTACCCGGGCGCCACAAGAAACCACCCAAATGAGAGTAACTCAATGACACGAGCAATCCACTAGAGTTACCCTTTGGCGCTCCGCTGAGGTCGGTACAAGCCCTCTCACAAGTCGATGAAGTCGGCCCCGAACAATCACCAACACGCGTCGAAGCTACTCCACAATCGCCAAGCCGTCTAGGTGTTGGCAAACACCAAGAATAACACGAAATCCCGCGGCGATGACGATGAACAAGTGCCACTAAGATGCAATGCAATGATCAAAGCACTTGGATCACTCAAACTCTCACAAGTATGCAATCAAGAGTGAAGAGAGTGAGTTGGGGGCTATCTCAAGCAAGCACAAAGTGTTAGAATGAATGGGAGGTGCAAGAGAAAGCACTAGGAGCCGGCCAAAACATATAAATAGCCACCACCAAAAGACTAGCCGTTTTCTCCTCTTTTCTCCACTGTCTGCGTTCCTCCGGACGCACTTTGCAAGGGGGGTCCGGACTAAAGGTAGCATCCGGACCCTTCTCTGACCGAGCTGCAGCGCCTCTGCTTTCCAGTCTGGACGCATCATCCGGACGCGCAAAACTTGGGATCCGGACCAATGCGCTTGCGTCCGGTCAGCCTATCATTTGAACCCGCTCGTTCCCGCCTTGCTCTGCTGCTGCCATGTCGCCTCCGGACACGGGGAATAGTAGCGTCCGGACTGCCTATTTCCTGCGTCTGGACCTCAGCAGAGAGATTCTAGAGAGCTCCAAATGCCCGGACGCACGTCCGGAGTCCATGGTCCGGACTAAGCTTAGTGTTTGGATAAATCCACCAGAGGGGAACAGAGAGCTCTGTGGCTCGGACTAATGACCGGAGTCCTATGTTCGGACGCACAACAGCGTCCGGTGGTCCTGTGCGCTGCCAGCCGAGGCTAGGGTATGCTACCGGACGCATCTGCGTTAGTCCAGACCGAGCATCCCTAGCATCCGGACCCTGCGTCCGGACAGCTTCTCTCTGTCCAAACGATTTGCTTCTTCTTCTCCAAGCTTCCATGTATAACACCTTGAGATCCATAACTTGATTTCCTATGTTAGCCTTTTCATTGAATTATCTTGGATTTGATTCACAATTTTAGTGTCACTTAGGTTCATTTTATATGTATGCAATGCAAACCTAGTGGCACATGATAACCGCAATCGAAACGAGTTTTCCCTTCTTAATAGTACGGCTATCTATCCTAAATGTGAGCACACTCTCTATAGTGTCTTGATCACTAAACCAAAAATGGCCCTATAGATATACCTTTGCCTTGAGCCCATTTTTTTTTTTCTTTCTTCTTTTCCTTAGTCATGGAGCCCTTGATCTATCATGATCCTTCATCTAGCTCCACTTGTCAATTTGGTTCACCCTATCTTGATCATTCACTTAACAATAGGGTTAGTCTATAGGTGTCATCAATTAACCAAAACCAACTTGGGCTTTCAATCTCCCCCTTTATGGTAATTGATGACAATCTTTCACAAAAGAATGTATGTAATGAAAATTTCCACTTTGGTAGTGTGAGCTCCCCCTACATATGTGATATATGAGTTTGGTTCATTTTGATCACATATGCATGAATAGGAATTGTGGGAGAGTGAATGCTACCAAATGATGCTAAGGTATAAGAGATGGACCTTTGAAGCGTGATACCAATCGGAGTGCCATATTATACCATCCTTAGCACCATGAATGCCTAGAAACCACTTGAGAGCAAACTTGAAATACCACTTGGAAAGCTTAAGCTCACAATAAGAATTAGGATAAAGCCTAAGCATGCTAGTACTTCAAGCATCAAGTCAATTATGTTTCTAGCATTCACCACACAAGTATGTCATGAATCATAAAAACATATGCAAGCAAGCACTTATGAATACACAAAGATATGCAACAACTTGATTCTTAGGCTTTCTCCCCCTACTTATGTGCTTACATTTTTCAAAAAATTTCAATATTTCTTACTACTTACTTCTTCCCCATATTCTCTCCCCCTTTGTCATCTATTATCAAAAATGTTGATTATTGGAGAGAAGCTTAGGTGTGGTTCAATCTAGATTACTTGCCCCAAATTATTTAACTCGGTTTAAACCATGGACAAGCTTGTTCACACATCCTAGAATGGTTATCTTGCCCATGTCGAGCTAAACATTTGAAGTTCATATTCTAGGTCAAACACTAGGATTGCAAGCCTATAAACATGTCATATGCTACCACTAGATCAAGTCAAGCATAGAAGCAATAGTGGTACCATATAAGCATCAAAAATCTTTTGATTTTCATGAATGAGCCTAATGACTTGATGTCTAGATAGACTAACAAGTCCTAATAAGGGATGAATGACATGTCAATCAACTTTTACCTTGCTTTGCTCGAAGGAGAGGCATGTCATATATGGGGTTGCATCAACACATGTTTGAATAGTCAAGAATGTTCAACTCATTTCTTAGCTTGCAAAACCTCTTCTCATCAAGTGGCTTGGTGATTATATCGGCAAGTTGATCATCGGTGCCAACACTTGTAATTATGATATCACCCTTTTGTTGATGATCCCTTATGAAGTGGTGCCTTATGTCAATGTGCTTGGTTCTTGAATGTTGGACCGGATTGTTGGTTAGCTTCACCGCACTTTCATTGTCACATAGCAATGGCACTTGCTTGAAATTGATTCCATAGTCATTCAAAGTTGCCTTCATCCAAAGCAATTGAGCACAACAACTACCCGCACTTATGTATTCGGCTTCGGCGGTAGATAGTGCAACACTATTTTACTTCTTTGATGATCAAGATAAAAGTGACATGCCTAGCATTTGACATGTGCCTGATGTGCTCTTCCTATCAACCTTGCATCCCGCATAGTCGGAGTCCGAATATCCAATCAACTCAAAGTTAGACCCCTTGGGATACCACAATCCAACATCTTGTGTATGCTTCAAGTACCTCAATATCCTCTTTGTAGCCTTCAAATGACTTTCTCTTGGTGAGGCTTGGAATCTTGCACACATGCATACACTAAACATGACATCCGGCCTTGAAGCGGTCACATAGAGTAGGCTTTCAATCATAGACCGATACAACTTTTGATCCACCATATTGCCACTAGCATAACTATCCAAGTGTCCATTGGTGCCCATAGGAGTGCTAATGCCTTTAGAATCTTCTAGGCCAAACTTCTTCATCATGTCCTTGATGTACTTGCCTTGACTCACAAAGGTGTCATTCTTCAATTGCTTGATTTGAAGACCAAGGAAGTAGCTAAGTTCACCAATAATTGACATTTCAAACTCATTTGCCATCATTTTGCCAAATTCTTCACAAAATTCTTGATTGGTTGAACCGAATATGATATCATCTACATAGATTTGGAGCACAAATAGATCCTTGCCAAGCTTCTTGGTGAAGAGAGTAGTATCAACCTTCCCCATGATAAACCCTTTTGATAAGAGGAAATCCCTCAATCTTTCATACCATGCTCTAGGTGCTTGCTTCAAGCCATATAAAGCCTTCCTCAACTTGTACACATGGTTGGGTTTCTTGATATCTTCAAAACTGGGATGTTGCTCAATATATACTAGCTCATTGATGTATCCATTCAAGAAAGCACTCTTCACATCCATTTGGTATAGCTTGATGTTGTGTGCACATGCATAGGCCAATAGGATTCTAATTGTCTCTAATCTTGCAACCGGTGCATAGGTTTCTCCAAAGTCAAGACCTTCAACTTGAGTGTAACCTTGAGATACCAATCTTGTTTTATTTCTCACAACTATACCATCTTGATCTTGCTTATTTCTAAATACCCATCTTGTGCCAATCACATTGTAGTTCTTGGGTCTTTCAACTAGTTCCCAAACTTGGTTTCTAGTGAAATTGTTGAGTTCTTCATGCATAGCATTGACCCAATCAACATCTTGTAAGGCCTCTTCAATCTTTGTGGTCTCTATGGATAACACAAAGGGATAGTGTTCACAAAAGGATACCAATCTTGATCTTGTTTGAACACCACTTGTAATATCACCAACTATTTGGTCAATGGGGTGATCTCTTGCAATGTTGGTTGGTTGGAGGATAGGAACTTGATTTCTTGCACTTGGTTGAGATGAACTAGCAATTTGTTGATCTTGCATTTGAGAGCTACTAGCTTGCACATCGGGTGAGTTGAGCATTTGATCTTTGTCATCTTCAACATCTATGACTTGCCTTGGCCGAATATCACCAATATCCATACTCTTCATAGCATTGGCCAATTGAGATCCACTCATATCTTCTAAGTTCTCATGATCATCTTGTGAGCCATTGGTTTCATCAAATTCAACATCATGAACCTCCTCAAGTATACCACTAGCCGAATTCTACACTCTATAGGCTTTCCTTGTGGTTGAGTAACCAAGTAAGAACCCTTCATCACATTTCTTGTCAAATTTCCCAAGTCTTGTGCCTTTCTTCAAGATGTAGCATTTGCACCCAAAGACTCTAAAGTATGCAATGTTGGGCTTTCTTCCATTCAATAGCTCATATGGTGTCTTCTCCATCAATGGGTGACAATACAACCAGTCGCTAGAGTAGCAAGCGGTGTTGATAGCTTCGGCCCAAAAAGATTGACTCACATTGTACTCACTAAGCATAGACCTTGCCATATCAATAAATGTTCTATTCTTCCTCTCAACAAGGCCATTTGATTGTGGAGTGTACTTGGCCGAGAATTGATGTTTGATTCCAAGCTCATCACATAGCTCTTCAACTCTTGTATTCTTGAATTCACTTCCATTGTCACTTCTTACTTTCTTGATGGTAGTTTCAAACTCATTGTGACATCTCTTGACAAATGACTTGAATGTAGCAAATGTATCACTCTTCTCATTGAGAAAGAATACCCAAGTGTATCTTGTGAGATCATCCACTATCACAAAGCCATACTTGTTGCATCCAATACTTGTGTATGTTGTTGGTCCAAATAAATCCATGTGCAACAACTCAAATGCTCTACTAGTGCTCATCATGCTCTTCTTAGGATGGGTGTTACCAACTTGTTTGCCGGCTTGACAAGAGCTACAAAGTTTATCCTTCTCAAACACAACATCTTTCAAGCCTCTTACTAAGTCATACTTAATCAATCTATTTAATTGCTTCATGCCAATATGACCAAGTCTTCTATGCCATAACCAACCCATACTTGATTTAGTGAGCAAGCAAGTTGATAATTGAGCTTCACTAGCATTGAAATCAACTAGATATAGGTTCTCATATTTAAAGCCTTTGAAGATCAAGTTTGAACCATCAACACTAATGATCTCAACATCATCTACCCAAAATATGCATTTGAATCCAAGATCACACAATTGAGCCACGGATAGCAAATTGAAGTTCAAGCTCTCAACTAGCAAGACATTGGATATTCTCAAGTCATTGGATATTGCAATCTTACCAAGACCCTTGACCTTGCCCTTGCCATTATCACCAAATGTAATACTATCAATGCCATCACTTGTGTTGGAGTTGATTGATTTGAACATTCTAGAATCCTCAGTCATGTGTTGAGTGCACCCACTATCAAGAACCCAATGCCTTCCTCTGGCTTTGTAATTGACCTACAAAACAAATTAGTTCTTCTTAGGTACCCATACTTGTTTGGGTCCTCCAAAGTTAGTGACCAAGGATTTTGACATCCAAATTGCCTTCTTCTTTGGGCCAACAATGGGTGTGACAACATACTTATCCATTACACCATCTCTCCCTTTGGTAAGCATATAACATGAATCAAAATCAATGGAGGTGGATTTAGCAAACTTGATTTGGCTCATGTTAAGTTTGCAATATTGGTCAACATGCCCCACTTGTTTACAACTATTGCAATACCGACCATTGCTTCTCACAAAGCTAGGCTTTGGAGTCACAAAGGCGGTCTTGCCTTTCTTGGGGGTATAGCCCAATCCCTCTTTGTAGTGGGAAAATCTTTGGTTACCCAAGCACTTTAGCAAGCGGGCATCTCCACCATATGCCTTACCCAAAGCATGAGTGAGTTCATTAACATCATTTTTCAACTTTTCATTTTCACTCACTAGTGTAGCATCATCCTTTGAGATCTCACTAGTGGATGTGCAAGTGGAAGTGCTAGTGTTGGTTGGTGCAACAATGATAGGAGTGAAAAATGATTCATCTAGAATATCACAAGTAACTCCAATATCACATGATGCAACAATCTTATCCTTGTTTTGCTCAAGGAGGGAGGAGTGTGCCTTTTCAAGCTTTTAGTGAGTCCTCTCAAGCTTCTCATGGGCTTCCATTAGCCTCTCATGAGAGCCATTGAGCTCATCAAAGGATTGTTCAAGAGCCTTAAGCTTCTTGTTCAACTCTTTGCACTCCTTCCTCTTTGCCTCAAAGCAAGCATAAGTTTGCTTCATCATATCTACTAGTTCTTCCTTGGAGTACTCCTCCTCATCATCACTGCTATCATCATCACTATCACTATCATCATGAGATTGTACCTTAGATGGCTTAGCCATGAAGCATGATGGAGTATCGAAGATGGATGGCTTGTTGTTGATAGCAATGCTTGCCAATGCCTTCTTCTTGGACTTCTTTTTCTCATCATCACTAGAATCATCATCGGAAGAATCATCACTATCCCAAGTCACCATATAGGATTCACCCTTCTTCTTCTTGGTGAAAGATAGCTTCTTCTCCTTCTTATCATGCTTGCTCTTCTTCTTCTCATCATCATCACTATGATTGGGGCAATCCGCAATCATGTGATCGGTGCTCTTGCACTTGTAGCATTTTCTAACATACTCTTTGCTCTTGATGTTATATCTTCTCTTTCTAGCACCATAGCCCTTTTTCTTCATGAACTTGCCAAACTTGCGCACAAAGAGGGTCATCATCTCATCATCAATGTCACTTGCTTCTTCATCATCACTAGATTCTTGCTTCTTTGCTTTGCCCTTGTTCTTGGATGATGATGCCTTGAATGTTAAGCTCTTCTTTTCCTTCTTTTCTTCCTTGACCTCTTCTTCTTCACTTTCTTCATTATATTGCTCTTTGGTCATGATTTCTCCAAGCACTTCATTTGGAGTGATCTTGTCCAAACCATCTCTCCTAATTATTTGCCTCAAAGTTTTGTATTTCTTGGGCAAACAACCAAGAAAGCGGTTTGAGAAGTCTTCATCCTTGACCTTCTCACCCAAGCTCTTGAGATCGTTGATGATTACTTGGAGCCTATGGAACATCTCCGGAATAGAATCATCATCCTTCATCTTGAAGTGAGATAGCTTGTCCTTGAGCATGTACAACTTGGCATTCTTCACGATGGCGGTGCCCTCATATGTATCCTCAAGTCTCTTCCACACTTCACTTGCCTTCTCAAGATCTTTGATTTGCTCAAACACCTTGGAGTCAATGCCATTGTAGATCACATTGAGTGACATGGTGTTGCATTGCCGGTTCTCTTGCTCTCTAGGTGTGGGAGCGGCTTCATCAAGAATCACAAAGTCATGTTTGGTCACACTCCACACCTTCTCATGTATTGAGCCTAGATGCATCTTCATCTTTCTCTTCCAATAATCAAATGAGGTGCCATCAAACATTGGCGGTTTGCTCCCAACATGGTTAAATTGTATTTGAGCCATCACTAACACCGAAGGTTGTTAAGCCTAGATAATAGTGGTGACCACGGCTCTGATACCACTTGAAAGGTCCTAGATGGCTAGAGGGGGGTGAATAGCCTATAAAAATTCTACAAACCACTAGAGAAAAGGTTAGAAAAACACTTAAGCGAAGCTTTTTGCTCTAGCTCTACTAGGGGAGCGAAGCCACCTATCCAAGCAATTCTAGTTAACTAAGTGCCTACACACAATAGCAAGAACCTAAGGCACTTAGCTCAAGCAAGCTAGAACAACTAAACAAGAACTAACTAGGCAAGATATGAAGAGGTAAATATAAGAGAGGTGATGATTGTTTATACCGATGCCTTGTGATGTATGGATGTCAATGTAGAGAACCAATCACAAGAATACCAATGAGTAGCCGGGAGACAAGATGACAATCGATTTTTTTCCCGAGGTTCACTTGGTTGCCACCAAGCTAGTCCCCGTTGTGTCGACTACTCAAATGGTGTTTCGGTGGCTAATTGGCAATTCACAAGCCAAGCCCACTACCCGGGCGCCACAAGAAACCACCCAAATGAGAGTAACTCAATGACACGAGCAATCCACTAGAGTTACCCTTTGGCGCTCTGCCGAGGTGGGTACAAGCCCTCTCACAAGTCGATGAAGCCGGCCGCGAACAATCACCAACACGCGCCAAAGCTTCTCCACAATCACCAAGCCATCTAGGTGTTGGCAAACACCAAGAATAACAAGAAATCCCGCGGCGATGACGATGACCAAGTGCCACTAAGATGCAATGCAATGATCAAAGCACTTGGATCACTCAAACTCTCACAAGTATGCAATCAAGAGTGAAGAGAGTGAGTTGGGGGCTATCTCAAGCAAGCACAAAGTGTTAGAATGAATGGAAGGTGCAAGAGAAAGCGCTAGGAGCCGGCCAAAACATATAAATAGCCACCACCAAAAGACTAGCCGTTTTCTCCTCTTTTCTCCACTGTTGGCGTGCCTCCGGACGCACTTTGCAAGGGGTTCCGGACTAAAGGTAGCGTCCGGACCCTTCTCTGACCGAGTTGCAGCGCCTCTGCTTTCCAGTCCGGACGCATCATCCGGACGCGCGAAACTTGGGATCTGGACCAATGCGCTTGCGTCCGGTCAGCCTGTCATTTGAACTCGTGTGTTCCCGCCTTGCTCTGCTGCTTCCACGTCGCCTCCGGACGCGGGGAATAGTAGCGTCCGGACTGCCTATTTCCTGTGTCCGGACCTCAGCAGAGAGATTCCAGAGAGCTCCAAATGCCCGGACGCGCGTCCGGAGTCCTTGGTCCGGACTAAGCTTAGTGCCCGGATAAATCCACCAGAGGGGAACAGAGAGCTCCATGGCTCCGTACTCATGACCGGAGTCCTGTGTCCGGACGCACAACAGCATCCGGTGGTCCTGTGCGCTGCCAGCCGAGGCTAGGGTATGCTACCGGACGCATCTGCATTAGTCCGGACCGAGCATCCCTAGCGTCCGGACAGCTTCTCTCTGTCCAAACGATTTGCTTCTTCTTCTCCAAGCTTCCATGTGCTAACACCTTGAGATCCATAACTTGATTTCCTGTGTTAGCCTTTTCATTGAATTATCTTGGATTTGATTCACAATTTTAGTGTCACTTAGGTTCATTTTATATGTATGCAATGCAAACCTAGTGGCACATGATAACCGCAATCGAAACGAGTTTTCCCTTCTTGATAGTACGGCTATCTATCCTAAATGTGATCATACTCTCTATAGTGTCTTGATCACTAAACCAAAAATGGCCCTATAGATATACCTTTGCCTTGAGCCCATTTTTGTTTTTCTCTTTCTTCTTTTCCTTAGTCATGGAGCACTTGATCTATCATGATCCTTTATCTAGCTCCACTTGTCAATTTGGTTCACCCTATCTTGATCATTCACTTAACAATAGGGTTAGTCCATAGGTGTCATCAATTAACCAAACCCAAACTTGGGCTTTCAGAAGGCCGGGGAGGACGTGCCGACATTGCCACGTCCCGTACCGACGCCGCTGCCCGTCGCCGCTGTCCACCGCCCAAGGTATGAATTAGAAGAGATATTAGTTGTAGTTGTAGTTGTGGTAGTGGTAGTGGTAGTGGTAGTGCTAGTGGTAGTGGTAGTGGTAGTGGTAGATATTAGTTGTAGTGGTAGTGGTAGTGGTAGTGGTAGATATATGTGTGGTTGTCGGCCATCGAGCCTTTAACATAAACGTGGTTGCCGGCCATCATGCCATTGTTTTATTGCAGGTTTTGGAAACCTCACCGTGCAGGGGAGGTTCTGCCAAAATTTTGACTTACGTTTTTTTCTTTTGCAGACGGAAGGGGACAAAGGAGCAGAGGCGATCTCTACCTACACCGCGTTGCCTCGCCACTGCAACGACTCGCCACGGCTCCGCTAGCCTGACTCCCTCGCAGCCGAAGGTATAACCCCTCTTTGCTGGTCGTGCATCATGTAACTAGTTAGGTGTCTCCCGTTCGAAAGAGATATGGTCGGAAATATGTAATTCTTTGCATATCTATAACCATATCTCTTTCAAATTGTCCACATTTCCATGGACAGCCCGTGTGTGCGTAGAGGAGGTTAGTTTCCATGGTCTGCTCTGATCCGAGATAGAGTTTCGACGACACCTCCCTGTTGTTCTCTAGATACACACTCTCCGTATTAGGATGTGTATCTGGAGAGCAGCGGGGAGGTGCTGCTGAAATTTTATCTCGGATAGGAGTAGAGCATGGAAACTAACCTCCTCTACGCAACCACGGGTGGGATTAGGACCTATCCTCACCTATTAGACAGTGCGAACACAATGTACATGCAATTGCTATTTACATTACTCGCTGGTATATATCTTAGAGGATGGATGACCGGGCATGGATGTACACGGGCCACACAAGTCAAGGTGCGATGACCGATGAATGGATTGAGAAGACCAATGCTTTCTTGGAACTTGTCTTTCCCCCCGGAGAAAGAAGCGCGCTCAACTTGGTGTCCCTGTAGCAAGTGCGCTAACAGACGTCGACAAACAAAGGATATAATGGGGCGGCATCTTTGCAAGAATGGGTTCATGCCATACTATACCCGATGCACACTACATGGTGAAGAACCACGTATGAGAGAGGAGGTAGTTAGGCCACGCGTCGAGGATTATGATGCTGATGCTGGTATAGGAGACATGTTAGATGACTATCATGAAGCTCATTTCGCTGAGGGAGATAGGGAGGAGGAACCAGAGGCAACCGCAAAGGCGTATTATGACATGTTAGACGTGGCACAGAAACCCCTTCATGGACACACAAAGTTTTCCCAACTCGATGCCATTGGTCGCGTAATGGCATTTAAGTTCCAGTTTAGCCTTAGTCAAGATGCCTTTGATGGTATGTTGATAGTTATTGGCACCTTGCTTCCGGAGGGTCACATTTTGCCAAAGAGCATGTACGATTCACAGAAGCTTCTTCGTGCACTAAAAATGCCGTATGAGCAGATACATGCATGTCCCAAAGGGTGCGTCCTCTTTAGGAAAGAACATGCGAATGCAAAGTACTGTCCGAAGTGTGAATCCTCTAGGTACTTAGAGGTAGATTCCGGGGATGGCCAAAAGAGGCAGCTTCAGATAGCCGTGAAGATCCTACGGTATCTTCCTTTCATACCGAGGCTCCAATGGCTATATATGACTGGGGAATCCGTGAAATAGATGACTTGTCACAAAAACGACAAACTTACAATCCTAACAAGATGGTGCATCCATCTGATGGTGAGGCATGGACCCACTTTGATGGAATTCACACTGAGAAAGCCGGCGAGGCAAGAAATGTACGTGTTGCATTGGCAACAGATGGGTTCAATCTATATGGAATGATGGCGGCCCCATACACATGTTGGCCTGTGTTCGTTATACCTCTCAATCTGCCCCCCGGCGTCTTGTTTCAACGACATAGTGTATTCTTGCCATTGATCATTCTAGATCACCCAGGGAGAAGTATGGGTGTGTTCATGGAACCTATATTTGATGATTTGATCCGTGCTTGGGAGGAAGGGGTATTGACATACGACCGAGCGACAAAGACAAACTTCAAAATGCATGTGTGGTACCATTACTCACTCCATGACTTTCTTGCATATGGGATATTCTGTGCATGGTGTGTTCATGGAAAGTTTCCATGCCCAAGATGTAAGGCAGTTGTGAAGTTTATATGGTTGCGGAAAGGTGGAAAATATTCTTTGTTCGATCAACATTGGCAATTTCTCCCTCTTGACCATGCATATAGACGAGATATCAAGAACTTCACGAAAGGTGTCCAAGTCACGGACCCTGTACCGCATCTCATGAGTGGTGCCGAGGTTCGGGCTCAAATAGATGCTCTCCGGGTCGATGAAGAAGAAGGTGGTTTCCTAGGATATGGTGTGGAACATATGTGGACTCATAAGTCGGGCTTGGAGAGGCTTCCCTATTTCCATGGCCTTCTTCTTCCACATAACATTGATGTCATGCACACTGAAAAGAATGTTGCCGAAGCAATTTGGACAACAGTTATGGACATTCCTGATAAGACTAAGGACAACGTTAAGGCAAGAGTAGATCTGGCAACGTTATGCGATAGACCAAACCAAGAAATGCAACCTCCGGGCCGCGGCAAGACATGGAGAAGGCTTAAGGCTGAATTTGTCTTGACTAGGCCACAGAGGAGAGAAGTTCTAGAATGGATGCAAACGTTATTGTTTCTTGATGGATATGCAGCGAATCTGAGAAGGGGGTGAACCTATCTACTATGCGAGTGAATGGGATGAAGAGTCATGACTACCACATATGGATTGAGTGGCTTCTTCTGACAATGGTTCGAGGCTATGTCCCTGACCATGTTTGGCAAGTGTTAGCAGAGTTGAGCTATTTCTTCCACCAGCTTTGTGCAAAGGAGTTATCTCGGACCGTGATTGCAGACTTGGAGAGAATGGCACTTGTGTTGCTCTGTAAGTTAGAGAAGATCTTTCCACCTGGTTTCTTCAATCCAATGCAACATTTGATTTTACACCTCCCATCTGAGGCACGAATGGGAGGGCCTGTGTAGTTCCGTTGGTGTTATTTTGTCGAGATAAGTCTAAAGGTTCTTCGAACTAAATGTAAAAATAAAGCAAAAATTGAGGCTTCCATGGCAGAGGCATACATTCTAGAGGAGGTGTCAAACTTCACAACAACATACTATGGTGACAACATTCCTAGCATGCATAATCCACCCTCTCGTTACAACATTAGCGAAAATGAATCGAATCTCAGCCTTTTTCGACGCCAACTCAGGAGCGCAAGTAGATCGACCCCAAAGACCTTAAAGCCCGAAGAGTGTCACACTATAATGCTATATGTGTTGACCAACCTTGACGAAGTGGAGCCGTACATGATGTAAGTTCTATTCTCATTGAACTAGGATCAATACATGTTTAATATTCTACATCCAACCCTTGTTTATCCTTGTTACAGGGAATTTCGTTCTCAATTTTGGACTCGCTCAAGAGGTCCTAGCCCACAAGAAACCGAAACCCTTCTTAAAAAGGGTGCGGGAAATGGGAATCCTGATTTCATTTCTTGGTTCAAACAGAAGGTAGCTACTACTTAGTTTGACACTCCAAGTTGATCGTACATTCAAACAAAATAACAATCTATCTCCTTGGGCTTGCAGGCTAGTGATGTGTCTATGAGTGCCGAGTTGAGACAAGTTGCCAATGGCTTTGGCTATAGGGTCAGGTCATTTGCATCTTATGATGTGAATGGATACCGATTTCACACAACAAGTTATGAGGCGAGTTGGCCCAATCGAAGAACCACATGCTCTGGAGTGTTTACACCCGGCCTTGATGGGGTCGAGTATTATGGAAGAATTCTAGAAATATACGAACTCCAGTTCTATGGTTGCAAACCTCTTAATCCTATCATTTTCAAATGCCATTGGTTTGATCCTGCATTAACAAGACGGACCCCTGACCTAGGGCTAGTCGAAATTCGACGAGATTCCATCTATCCAGGAGATGATGTCTATATTGTTGCTCAACAGGCCACACAAGTATATTATATGTCATACCCATGCCAGACGGACATCCGTCTCAAGGGGTGGGATATTGTGCACAAGGTATCATCACACGGTAAATTACCTATCCAAAACGATGAAGATTACAATTTGAACCCAAGCACATATGATGGAGAGTTCTTTCAAGAAGAGGGTCTAGAAGGTAGGTTTGAGATAGACTTAACCGAAGCCATTGAAATGGAAATAGACAATGAAAGGGTATCTGCCGAGGATGCTGGAGATGAGGTGGAAAATGTAAAGGACTTACAATTACTTGAGAGATTATGTTTAGGCAATGGAAATGAGGATAGCATCGCTCCTTCGGATAGTGTTGAGCCTTTGGACATGGTTGATAGTGATGATGACACTTATGATCCCGCTACTCCTGACCATGAAGAGTATTTCTAATACATGTAATACATTGTTATTTTGTTTATTATTCTGCATGTCTTTCATAATTATGTTATCAGACTAATTGGTTTAATTCTTTTAAATGCAGGTAATTCAAGATGGTCGGCGGTGGAATGAGGGCTCTCTCCTCGGTTTACACCGCGTCGAGCAGGAGGAGGAGCGCCCGCAGGAGAGGCTCGGATCCTACCCCACAGCCAGAGGCGCAGGCATAGCAGGAGGAGGAGTAGGGGGACGAAGAGCAACAGCAGCCGCAGGAGCACGAGCAGACGCAGGGGGTTGAGGTGGAGGAGGGGGACGACGACGACGACTCGGCACCAGCAGGGGGTTCCACTTCAGCTGCTCCGCCGACTGTCTACTTGCAAGGACCGGCGAGCCTCCCTCAGCGATCCATCCCACTGTCGAGTCGTCCGATGATTCGACCCGGGGTCGAAAAGTAAGTACTTTTGTATGTTGTCACTATTTCATTTAATATGGAACCACAATTACAACGAACATTCTTGGGTCTCTTGTGCAGGAGTTGGGCGTTTGTGAGTCCAGGTACTCACAAACGCTCGGTGAATGGGATCTTGGGTCTCTTATGTAGGGAGCACTTCCCTGGCTTAGTAGAGTATGCTGGCGTCGTAACTCCGGCGTACACGTTTAACCACTACACTGTGGTAAACGATGCTCCAGATCAGAATGGCAGGACGTTTGCCAACAAAGCGGAGCAGGTAATCGGCGAGCTGTGAGTAAGTTGTATCACATACATTTATTGTACAGTCTTAAAATACATAATAGATACATCACGCCTCTCTCTCTATGTACGTGTGCAGGATTTCAATAGATGTCAGGAGGGACACGAGGCCCACGCAGACACTGTGGCTCGCCGAGTTTGCAAGAAACTCGTGTCGGACATGCACTACGAGGCGCGTGTCCAGACCATCGTGACTTACCACGGCGACGTCCTTAAGGAAAAGGTCTCCAAAGCTGATGCAAGGACCATGAGGCTCACCCGACAGCAGTACGAAGATGTAAGAATATAACTTTACTATTGATTTTATTTAAGATTTAGTAGGCTAAATATGATAATGTCACTTGATGTGTGTAGACGATTCCATGGTGGTGCTCCCATCATACCGAGTGCTGGAAGCGGATAGTGGAGATCAGTGTCGGTTCAAAACCCCCTACAGTGGCAGATTTTGAACTGGCACTGGCGAATCGGCAGTGATGAGCCCAAGCCATCACTGCCAGTTATGCCAAACCGGCAGTGATGGCTCAAGCATCAGTGCCGGTTTGTTCCACCAACCGACAGTGGTGCTTGAGTCATCACTGTCGGTTTTAATTGAACCGACAGTGATATTATTTTTTAAATTTGCATTTTATTATTTGTTTTATTTTCATTTGGGGTTTATGGTAGAGGTGGTGGGGTGGGAGATCGTGGAGGTGTTTGCTATCGAACCATTTGATATCGATGTGAATTGAAGGTGGTTGTGGACTAGTGACAATACAAACCCATCACACATTTATAATAATTATTACAAAACATCCAAACAAAACTTAAAGTATCGAATTAATTGTCGCATTACAATAGCCTTTTGAGGCGGTCTTTTCCGTAGATCTTCTTGAAGTCCTTACTCTTCATAATGGATAGACATCCTTTTGTATACACTATATCGTCCAGAATAAGAGCTGCTATCTCCTCTTGAAATCCTCTTATCTCAAAATCCACCAACCTATTGTGGCCCTGTTCTTTGCGCTGTAAATTGATACAAGATGATATTGAGATGCACATACGTAAGATAAAACAATAGAATTAAAATGCGATGCGTACGTACCATGCCATCTCCTATTCCTAGTTTTGCGCCAAAGTAGGCAAGCATTGCCCACATCACATAGAACCCGCACTCGTTGTTCCCCATTGGTTGATTTAGGGTCTTGACCTTCTTCATATACTCCGCTCTGAATGGTTCTCTCCATTTCTTTTGCATCTTAGGCTCCACATTTCTCCAATCAGGTAACGCCTTCATTCTATGTGACAATGTAAATGAAGTGTGAAGGCTGAGGACATTATTAATTACAATATCATATGTGATTGAAAAGTGTGGTGATATTGGGTTCACTTACATATTTAGCACTTTGACTAGGGGTTCGATAAGTTTAAGTGGCTTCTTTTTTGAGTCCCACACCTCGATAGTTGAATTTTTAAGACTTATATCTACGAGGACGTAATGGTTGCTGCAATCACAAGGTTCATGTTATTGAATGATATATCAAGAAAAAAAACACTTAAGTAAGGGTCGAGAACACATACTCGCAATTGTAGGTTAGCAGTGCGTTTGTTTTGCCGACTGAGAATATTCTTTCAAACTCTATCTTCAAACTCGCTGAGACATACGGATCTTGGAGACCAGCTTTGCATGTGTTCTCATTTACATAGATGGGGTCCAAGAAGTCAAAATTGCTTATTCGTTTTTTAAGGCAAAATTTTGCTACAGACCTGCAAAAAAAACATGCATGGATATATTCAAATTCAGATCACGTAGTTTATTATAACGTTGTTAGGGTATGGTACTTACATAGTCCATAACATCATAATCTGCACATCCAGCGAACGTCGTTGAAAGAGTTGAAAGAGTTCTTCATAATAAATAGTATGCACAACTTCTTCAGGATGATTAAAAATAAAACATGGAGGGATGCATACTTCAAAGTTTGCATTCTTGTCTTTCCTTCTATCACTGTCTATGATGTAATAATCATGCAACTCTCGCATGTTTGTTGGCAAATTTCTATACTCTTCTTCGCTGGCGACCATAGGCATGCCTAGTTCAAACTTGTATGCAACTTCGGCCTTATCAAATTCGGTTTTTTCAAAATAGAGATTCTCGGCATCCTCCATGCTTATATCCAGTTCTGCGGCCAAGTTTTGTATCTCTAGCTGCTGAAAGGTGTGCATTTCTCTAGCTCTTTCTTGGTTACCCGGATTTTTTTTTGCCTTTCAAATTGGCTCTGTTTCTCAGGTATATAAGACAATCGTTTATACAAGGCAAGTTTGGCAGCCTTTTCTGCAATCTGAGCTCGTAGAATATCGTCCTTAGTCGGCACTGGCGGAGGCCTTTTACTAGTCATCTTGGGATCTTTACCAACTGAAGCTGATGACCTCCTCTGTTGCGAAGTCGAACCTGATCTGGAGCTAGGGGGCCGTCGAGATCCTAGTCCTGAGGACTTTGAAGCTGGTGGAGGAGGAGGAGGAGGAGTCTTCTCCTTTGGCGGTGGAGAAGGAGTCTTCTCCTTTGGCGGTGGAGAAGGAGTCTTCTCCTTTGGCGGTGGAGGAGGTGTCGGTGGATCTTGACGAGGAGAGAAACCTCTTGGCGGAGGCGACCGGGATGATTCACTGTCATCATCGTCATCCGAAGATGGCTGGTCGTCTAGCTTGATGAAGCGTTTGCGCCAGGCGACATGAGTGCCCAAGTTGTGAACTAGACGCGGCCTATCTTCCTCCACTGGGAAATCAATATGTATCTTATTGTACTTCTTGTCCAATATCTTATCAATGCTGACCCTAGCATACCTGAGTGGCACTGGCTTGCCATGAATGACGTTCTCTCCTATAGGAAATGCTTGTCCGACCGCCACCTTGTCTTTGGTCCACTGCTGGCGGATGTACAACCTGACATTCACACGTTCTGTGATGTCGTCCACCGGATGAGGAGCATTGACCTCTTCTTCGTCAGGCATAGGGGTTGAGCCACAGCTACTGCGGCCCTTGCCGGGCACTGGGCTATTCAAAACCGGGACTGCATGCGGCCCTTGACTCGAACACATGGATTGCATAGCGCTCGCCACCTGAGCAGCTATCCGTGCTTCAATGCTCTGTTCTAGCTCCTGTCGCATCCTTTGGAACTCCTCTTCTCTTTGCGTTCTAGCCCTTGCCCGGCCCTATAGGAAGCGGATTCACTTTCAAATGCTTTCTCCCAAGGAATTACCCCGGCTCCTCTAGTGCGACCGGGGTGCTCCTTGTTTCCAAGTGCTTGCGTGAGCACGTCATTTTCTCTATCCGACCTGCGGGCCCCTCTATGCACTTCCTCAGTGATCGTGGAAATCTTCTAGAGGAGATCGTTGACGGGTTCAGTCCTGGCGGAAAGGCTCCCGTCAGGATTGTATTGTGCCCCCCTTGTGAGTAGGTAGTTCACTGATCTGGGCTGCCAATTGCTTGTCTGAGGCGTAACGCCGCTCTGCTCTAGTGCTTCGACTTGGGCATCCCAATCCGGAATCTTCCTTACGTACCCACGCGATCCTAGGCGGTGAGGATTATTTGACCTAAGCGAGTTTGCTTTGTTTCTTTCGCTTGATGCCTTGGCCTCATCGGATAGCTTGTAAGCCTTGAACTCCTCCCAGAAGTCCCTCTGCTTGCTGAATTCACCTCCCGCAAAATTCGGTTCTTTTTCCTCCTTGATGAGCTTGTGCAACTTTCCCTTGAAATTCTTGAAGGAGTGACCCATGATTTCCTTGGCCCTCTTCTTGACTGTCGCTTCATCACAATCATTAGGGAAAGTGAAATACCCTCTGAGCTTGTTCCAAACTAGTTCCTTCTCAACTTCTGGAACCCTCCACGGGTCTTGCTCACTTCCATTCCACTTCCTGTATTTGATCGGGATGAAGTCCCTTACAAGTGCCCCGATGGTACTCTTGTATGGGCCCAATGCTTTTCGTGGCTCCATCGGTTCCCCGAGTTGATCGAACTGAGAGATGTGCCAGTGTCTAGTTATCTGAAGGAGCTTTGTTGCACCACGCTTAGTCCTTCTAGAACTCTCACCAGTACTTGGACCTTCCGGCGGAACCTGCTTCAAAATTTATAAATAAGTCCCCATCAAACTTTTATGGCTATATCTACCGTGTTTTAGGTATGACCTAAGTTATTACCTCGTCTCCTTGGCCCTCTTCTAGGTTTAGCATATGGCTAGGGCTCCAAGGTCTTTCATCCCCTTGCTGGTTGTCATCGGCTCCTTGGTCACGTTCAGCACCGCCACCACTAGTTCCTTGGTCATCGGCTTCGGTCGTAGGGCAACAGGTGGTGAATCGGCGCTTAATTGTCATGTTTCTGGACATGAATTTCGATTATTGGTATTAGCTCATAGGTAGATAGATAGACTCTATATCTCTCTATCTCTCTATATCTCTCTATCTCTCTCTATCTCTCTATCTCTCTATATCTCTCTATATCTCTCTATATCTCTCTATCTCTCTATATCTCTCTATCTCTCTATATCTATCTAAAAATTTGAATAGAAGTTGAAAATCTTCCAAAATAGACAAGTATATAGAGATTAGTCACAATATAAAGCCATAGACAAGTATATAGAGTAGTCATAGGTACAAGTCACAATATAAAGCCATGTATATATGATATAAAATTTTGCCATCTATCTATAAGTCATGCTATACAAAATGTGCATACATCTATCTATAAGGCATACATCTATCTCTCTATATCTCTATCTCTCTACATGTCTATCTCTCTACAAAATGTGCCTCCACAAAATCTAGATAAGTATATAGACAAGTATATAGATTAGTCATCTATCTAAAGCCATGTATCTCTATCTATATCTCTAATCTCTATCTACATCTATAATCATCCTCTCCTTCTCCTTCTCCTTCTCTGTGGTTCTCTCTCTCTATCTTTCTCTATCTCTATCTCTACCCCCCTCCTTCCTCCCTATCTCCATGACCAGCAAGACTCCAAGCTCTCTATCTCCCTCCTTCCTCCCTATCTCCATGAAAGCAAGCAAAAGCACACCGGATCCCATGTAGACATTTCATCGAACACTTTCGGTTCATGGACATGGAGCTCACCGCGTGGAGGTTTGGGCCAGTTTCCGAGCTCCTGCAGGGCGGGGATTCCGAGCTCCTACACTGGCTTCGAGCGTCGGCGTGCTCGGGTGTCCTTCTTGGCGGCGGCGTGCACCGGCGGCGGCGAACACCGGCTCCTGCGTGCACCGGCGGCGTCCAATGCCGGGCTGGAGCGGCGGTGAGGCTGGAGCGGTGGCGTGAGGTTGGAGCGACGGCGTGTGCTCCTGCGGCGGCGGCGTGTGCTCCTGCCGGCGGCAAGTGCTCCTACTGCGGCGTGTACTCCTGCGGCGGCAGCAAGTGCTCCTCGGGCTGGAGTCTGAAATGGCTAAGTGTGGAAGGGCGCGAGTCTGAAAATTTCAGACCGCGCCCTTTCCCTATATACTCGGTCAGATCACTGCCGGTTCTTGTTACAAACCGGCAGTGATGGACCATATCACTGTCGGTTTGTAACAGGAACCGGCAGTGATGAGGGCACATCAATGCCGGTTGTTTGGAACCGGCAGTGATAGGTGCATCATCACTGCCGGTTTGTAACAAGAACCGACAGTGATAGGGGACATCACTGTTGGTTCCTTACAAACCGGCAGTGATTTTTTATTTTTTAAAAAATTTTCCCTTTCCTTTAGAATTCAAATTACTCCTGATTTTTTACTAAAACTTGAAAAACTCTAAACATAGAAGTTGCATAATTTTTAATTCTCTACAACGATTGCTGAAGTAGTATATTCAAATTCTTTATAGTTTTTGAATTCCCTTTTGAATTTGAATAAGGGTTTAAAATTCAATTACCCCCTTTGTAATTACTCCAAAAATTTGAATAGAAGTTGAAAATATTCCAACATAGCTTTTGCTAGTTTTGAGGAGCTCTACATTATTGCTTATACACTCAAGGTCTAATTCTTCATAGTTTTTTAATCCCTTTTTGAATTTGAATAAGGGTTTAAAATTCAATTACCCCCTTTGTAATTACTCCAAAAATTTGAATAGAAGTTTAAAATCTTCCAACATAGCTTTTGCTAGTTTTGAGGAGCTCTACATTATTGCTTATACACTCAAGGTCTAATTCTTTATAGTTTTGGAATCCCTTTTGACATGTCATACATCAATCAACAACGTGGTACAACTCAACAACCTCTAGAACTCCATATGATCTCAAATTACTAAAACAACATTTCATTAAGGATTACATAGTTTATGATACTCTAACAATTCACGGTGCAGGCACGATGATGGCCTCATCATGATCACTCCGGAGGTAAGCAGGTTCGTCACCCTCTTCAAGGACATGTAGGGTAACGTCCGCCCCAAAAGGAGTCATTTCTTCATAACCTTTGTACTCTTCTTCGTCTGTCACTCCGTCGACACCTACAATCTTCCTTTTGCCTTGCAATACTACATGTCGTCTTCCATTTGTATTGTTATCCCTTGCATAGAAGATTTGCAAAACATCCTTTGCAAGGACGAAGGGGTCATCTCTGTATGCGGTCTTGGATAGATCAACGGTAATGAACCCATCCTTGTCGGTGTTGATTTCATTCAGCCGGACCCACAGACAATGGAAAAGAGCAACTTTCAACTGATGTCCATAGTCTAGCTCCCATATCTCATCTATGAAACCATACTATGTTGCCACCACCGTGCCGTACTCATCGTGGGCGTCGAAACGAACACCACTGTTTTGGTTCGTGCTCTTTCCGTCCTGTTTTTTTTGTGTTAAATGTAAAACCATTTATTTGATATCCTTGGTACCTCATTAGCGTAGTCGAAGGTCCGGGGGCTAAGAGATCTAGCTGACATCCTGTCACCTTTCCTAGCCTTTGGCGTCGAAACCAGTCACCGAATTCCTCCTTATGTTTTTTCTCAAGCCAAGCCTGTGACCTCCCTATGTGCTTAATTTGCAGAAACTGCTTGTGCTCATCAATGTATGCCATCACACCGTCGGCCTGCTGGAGAATAGCGAAGTGTGCTTGTCTGAAGGAGACGACTTCGTCCATTTTGATAGCTTTCTCACCTATTGTTCCTTTGCCCCCTAGTCTTCCATCGTGATGAGATACTGGAACTCCAACCCGCTTGATGTCCAGATAATATGTGGAGAACTCAATAGCCTCCTCTGTTGACCATCCTTCTACCATGCTCCCTTATGGTCTGAATTTATTCCTAACATACCACCTGAAAACTTTCATCAGCCTCTCGAAAGGAAACATCTGGTGTAGGTACATTGGGCCAAGGGAATTTATTTGATCCACAAGATGAACAAGTAGATGCACTGAAATGTCGAAGTAAGTTGGTGGGAAATGCATCTCAAGCCTGCATATAATCTTGGCTATCTCCTGCTTCAGGTGGTCTAACCTGCCCACTTCAATGACCTTTTTAGAGATCGCGTTGAAGAACGAACACAACTTTATGATTGGAGCGCGGACCTTGTCAGGGAGGATACCTCGCAGGGCAACTGGGAGCAGTTGAGTCATTATGACATGACAGTCATGGGCCTTCATAGAACCATAGTTAAACTTAAGTTATCTCATGTTAACTAGCCTCTTCGGGTTCCCACAGTAGCCACTCGGTACTTTGAGATCATTGAAGAAAGAAATAAGCATTTCTTTTTCCTCCTTTTTCAGTGTCCATGATGCCACCGGAAGTTTCAAGTGGCCATTCTCAAGAGTTACTGGGTGTAACTCCTTCCTGAGGCCCAGGTGTTGCATGTCCAAGCGTGTCGCGAGAGAATCCTTGCTTGTTCCCCCGATGTTCATCAACGTGTTAAGTATGTTACCGCACATGTTTTTAGTTATGTGCATTGGATCAAGACAGTGACGTACACTCAAAAGTGGCCAATAAGGTAGTTTTCAGAAGATTGATTTTTTCTTCCAGATACTATCGGTTGGCACTGCTACTCTTCCCAAGGACAACATTTGTGAGTTTGCTTAATTGTTGAAGCATCTGTTTCCCGTCTCAATACTTTGGAGGTCCACGTTTCTCAGTAGTTCCATTAAAATCTTTTGTATTCCTATGGTAAGGGTGATCACGACGTAGGAACCTACGGTGTCCCATGTAGACTATCTTCCTGTTTTCTAGTAGATGTGTAGCATCAGTCTCGTCCAAGCACTCGACACACCCAGTGTATCCTTTTGTCTTCTCTCCAGACAAGGAACCTCGCCCTGGTAGGTCGGTGATTGTAGCGATAAGTACAGCCTTTACCGTGACATGTTCTTTCTTGTACTCATCCCAAACATCCTTCACACCCGTCTCCCACATCTGTAGTAGTTCATCGATCACTGGTTCTAGAAGCACATCAATATCATTACCAGGTTGTTTTGGTCCTTGGATTAGTAATGGCATCTGCACGTATGACCGTTTCATACAAAGCCAGGGTGGAAGGTTGTATATACATAGCATCACTGGCCAAGTGCTATGATTGGTTCTCACCTGGTCAAACGGGTTCATTCCATCCGTGCTCAAAGCAAACCACAGATGTCTTACCTCTCCACCGATGTTCTCATAGAACATAGTGTTGATAGTCCTCCAGTCCGACCCATCGGCGGGGTGTCTCATCATTGAATCTTTCTTTCGCTCTTCGCTGTGCCAACGCAACAACTTGGCTAACTTCTCATTTGCAAACAACCAATGCACTCCTGGAGCTATAGGAAAATACCACACGGACTTTACTGGCCCTCCTCTGGTCTTGCTTCCATCATTTGATGGCCCTTGCTTGTATCGGGGAGTTTTACACTTGGGACACGCATCCAAGTCTTTGTATTTCTCTCCACGGTACAATATGCAGTCGTTGGAACACGCGTGGATTTTCTCAACCTCGAGGCCAATTGGGCAAATCATTTGCTTCGCAAGGTAAGTCTTTTCTGCTAACTCGGCCTCCGAGAACAGTTTATGTAGTATAACTAACAAGTTATCGAAGCCTTTATCACTCAACCCATTCGTTGATTTGAACTCCAATAGCATGATGTTGGCTTCTAGTTTGCTTATTGGGCAGCCCGTAAACAATGGTGTTTTCGCATCCTTTCTTATCATCTCCAGTTTTTTCAACTGTGAAGCACTAAGGAATCCCCCATGCACATCATGTAGAAGCTGTGAAATACCATCATTTTCCTTAGTGTCGTCAGCTAATGTATTCACAAACACATCATCATTGGTAGGCACATCTTCTGTGTAATCATGAACAGACAATAATGCTACACTAGGCATGAGCACATCATCATTAACATTTTGACCAACCTCCCCATGCAAAGTCCAAATCATGTAGTTTCTCATGAACCCCTTGTGATCAAGTGCAAACGTATATGCTCCACATCGCCCCATTTTCTCGTATTCTTGCAGTCTTTGTATGGACAGAATACAAGATGTGAGTCCCCAGCATTGACTCTAGCTCGCTTGATGAAATCGTCGATGCCCGTCAAGTACCGTGGGTCTGTATGTGACAGATCGTACATCCACCCTCGATCCATGTTTGCACTGATAAATAAGATGGGCAGAGCAGAGGAAACATAGAAACATATTAATAGAAGCATTTTTTAACAATATTCTTCGATATAATTTGAATTTGGTCGCGCTATAAAAATAAAGAGAACAAATAGATAACAATGGAAGCATGGAGTATTAAATCTAAGTAATAAATATCGAATCTATTCCACATCCCATCATATCTTTCATGCATGTATTGAGTATTAAATGTAAATAATAAATATAACTAATTACAATTTTTATCCATAATTTTCGAGACGAATCTTTCGAACCTAGCTACTCAATGATTATACAATAATTACCCAATAAAAACAAAGTGCTACAATTTTTCTAAATAATTTTGGATCTAAAAGCTACAAAAAAATTGACGCAAATTGCAACATCCCTGTTCTTGATCATGAAAACTAGCATAGCTCTAACACAAATTGACACAATGTAAACCAACAATGCTAAAGAATTATGCTTGTTACTAACCAAGAGCAAGAAGATATGAGGATCCAAGAGTGAAGAGGAGCCAACAATGGAGATCAAGAAATCCATCAGCTGCAACAATTGAGAGATGGAGCTCCTCACGCACTGTTCTGCACCGTTGGAGCAGAGGAGGGAGAGGAGATCGAAGCTTTATAGTGTACACAACTTCACTGTCGGTTCCAGCCACGAACCGGCAGTGAAACACCACATCACTGTCGGTTGGTGGCTTGAACCGGCAGTGATAGGGCCGAGAGGCATCACTGCCGGTTCAAGCCACCAACCGGCAGTGATGTAGTGTTTCATTGCCGGTTCAGCCTCTGCCCCCAATAATTGGGGGCCTGTTAGAGGAAGAACCGGCAGTGAAGGGGCATCACTGCCGGCCCAAACAAAACCGGCAGTGATGGGCCGGCAGTGATTGCCGATTCTGTAGTAGTGAGAGGTGGTGCGCCCCCGATTGGGAGGAGATGCATAACACTTGCCGGGAGCGGCGTTTGATGAGGCCAGGCACAAGACACTACCAAGGAAGCCAGAGCCTAGAGGCATACGCGTCCACTTGGGTACATCAATGACTACAATTTAGTGCAACAGTTAATTTGCATGGTTTCTAATCATCTTGTTGGTTTTCTCGCAGTCGGCAAAGCATGACAACCAGCCTTGCAATCTGTTCAAGGCATTTGCCTTGTCCAAAAAGGGCAAGGCGTCATCAAACGTCGACTACAACCCGGATGACCCGCCAGAGAAGTACACAAACCCGAGCGTCCACAGCCGCCTTACAGAGTACACTTCAGCGGTAAAGAATCTCCATGGAGCAGACTACGATCCGACCACCGAGGATCTTGATGGGGAGGTCATCATGAGGATTGGAGGCGGCAAGAAGAATGGGCGTTACTGGATTGCCGACGGTGCACTTGACACAGCCAGTACGCCCAGTCTCAGCCAGATTAAAGCGAGGGGCAGATCGGGCCCGGTCATACGCGAGCGCCCAAACACCTCACAGGAGCAGCTGCATGCACTCCAGGTTATTTTTGTTTTATTTGTTGTTCATTGATTTGCCTTAGCTTTGCATTCGTCTAACATTTGAATGAAATGGTGTAGGCCCAGCTGGAGGATGAGAGGAGGCGATGGGAGGAGCTGGAGGTGAGGATGGAGGCTGATCGACAGGCGGCGGAGGTTGAGCGGCAGACGATGGCGGAAGAGCGAGTACTCAATCATCAGAGTCTGCAAAACATGTTTGAGTACATGCAGAGCCTTGACGCCGCTCAGGGTATGGCTCCTCTGGCTTTGGAGCTGCCTCCACGTCCACCTCCACCTCCACATCGGCCTATATACTTCGGCACTCCTGTGAGTATAAATGTTTTGGTTCGAATGTTAGAAGCTTATAGTTCACTTGTAACCTCGACCTATATACTTTGACCTATAGACTTTGGTTCAAAGCACAATATCACTTGTAACCTAGCATACTTCGAATGTTAGAAACCTATAGTTCACTTGTGTAACACATGCAACCTCTTTTACTTTGTGCAGAATCAATCGACGGTATCAAATAATGCTTCGCCTACTGGCTTGGGAGCTTCGCCAATCTATGGACCGTTCCAGGGCTTGGGAGGGTCGCCAGGCTATGGAGCTTCGTCGGGCTATGGAGGATCGCCGGGCTTGGGAGGATCGCCGGGATCAGGTTGTGGGCCTCATGACCCTGGACCCTCGTCGTGACCGTTTTGTATTGAACTTTGGATGTTTTGTGAACTATGGATGCATTGTGTTGTTGAACTATGGATGAATTGGCATATATTGTGAGATATATGTGATTTTTGTGATATCTGTGTTGTTTGTGATATATATGAGTTGCTTGTGATATATATCTTCTGTTTATCTGGATGGAATTGAAAAAGCAAATAAAAAAGACTGTTTCTGGTCGATTTGCCGAGTGTAACACTCGGCAAAGGCATGATATGCCGAGTGTCTTGGTCATGACACTCGGCAAAGGAACCATTCTAGAGCACCTGGGAAGGCCCTTTGCCGAGTGTCTACGTTGTGCCGAGTGCCTTGACCATAGCACTCGGCACATCTTGCAGATTTACCGAGTGTTCTGCATGGGGACACTCGGCAAAGGGGTGACGTTTGCCGAGTGTCTCAGTCAACGACACTCGGCAAACGGGTAACATGTGCCGAGTGCTTGACTCGACACTCGGCAAACCCTCCGTCACCGTGCCAACGCCCGTTACCGTGCACTTTTTTTTGCCGAGTGCCAAGTTGATTTGTCGAGTGTCCTCATGCACACGGCAAATCATTTGTCGAGTGCTCGAAAAAAACACTCAGCAAAGGGTCTTTACCGTTAACATCGTTGCCGTGTGTCCTTTGCCGAGTGCAACACTCAGTAAAGCGTTTGCCGAGTGTTTTGAGGCGTTCGCAGACAATCACATTAGGGTACAAGACTATTAAAAGCAGCTATCTTGTAAGTACATACGAGTACATTGTTATATTAGCACATGCAGAACACATCTATCCGTACATACACGTACAGATCCTTAGTTTATTGGTTGTGATCAATATACTACCACCGTCGCGTGAAAGCAAGCTATACAGGTACACTGAGGTACATGCTGCTTGTATTAATATATAAGTACATGAATTAATTATTATTAGCACATGCAACACATCAGAAGCATAGAAAGCACACGACATCGATCTATCCATGCATATGCATACTGATAATGATCACTGGGTTATGGATCAGTTGGTGGTGGCCGGGGTTGGTGGTGGTGGGGACGTCGACGACGACGACGCCGGCGAGATGGGTATCGTTTTGGGCTCGTGCTTAGGCTTGGGGATACAAATCTGTAGCCAGCCGCTAAACATGGTGGCCTGCATCTGACCACTGTCGTAGCCGGGAGGCATCAGCAGGCGGACGTCCAGCGAGCTCGCCGAGCTCTTCTTGTCGTCGTTGTCGACGCCGCTTCTATTGTCGTTGTCCTGCTTCTGATCCTTCTTCTTGTACCTGATGAGCAAGAGCACCTGGTCCTCGGTTGTTTTAATCTCTAGATCCTCCTTGTTCGTCTTCTCCCCCACCATAAACCTGAGGGTGATTAGGTCCTTGTCGTCCGTGAGCCTCCAGTCGCCGTCGTCCTTTGCTCGAGGGTGCACCAGGGCTTAAAATTTCAAAATAAACAAGTTACTTTGTTTTCTACTACTACTTGCATGCATTGGTGATCGGTGTGTGTCTATATACTGTATATGACAACGCTATTTTACACCCTTGAAATTGACTAGACTGAACACTGTTCAGTAATCCCTCCATACCCATAAAGCAAGTTGTTTTGGACACTCGGTAAAATTTTTCTTTCAAAAAATAATTAAAATATAAATCTTTGTCGCTTGACAAAGACGCCGTCAAGAGTGACGGTCGAATTTATTTTACTGAATGTTGTCCTAACACTTGATAAAGAAGCCTTTGCCGATAGGTTCTTTGACGGGTGGTCTTCGCCGAGTGCAATAGTATCTTTGCCGAGTGAGCCAGACAATCGACAAATCCGCTGATTCTTGTAGTGACGTACATGACATAGGAAGCAGTACACAGCATGCATGTACACCAGCTACACCTTACCACTGGGTTGGATGTCGTAGGCATGGCACGCGAAGAGACCAGCCCGGGACCGGGACTCCTTGCGTGAGGCCCAACGCAGAGCCGCTACTGACATCGCCGCCGGTTGTCTGCTGCGGAGGAGCTGCAGTGCGGCGGCGGGAGAGGATTTTCCCGGCGCCGGCGCCGGCGTCGTCCGGCTCAGGAGGGTGGTGCAGCAGGACGAGCTCAACATCGCCATTCTAAGTAACTGCTCGTACGTGCTAGCTACTACAAGGACGACGTACGGTGTGTACTGCTTGACTTCTTGTGCTCGTTTGTGTGTATATGCATGCATTATATTGCATGCCCTATATAGAGAGAGAGCGAGAGGCTGTGCTGTGTAGCTTTGCTTGGCCAGCTAGTTCAGAATATATATTTAGTGAACTGAACAAGCTGCTTTTGTAAAGGTATATAAGCATATCATCTGATGGTTATTACCTTTGCTTCGTCTGCCAGTCCAGAATATGAATATCTACATATATACAAGCTGCTTGGTTTTGTAAAGGTATATAAGCATATCGATCTGATGGCCGGTTATTACACTAGTACAGAAAACATTTTTAGAGGCGGTGGTAGAGGCATTTATACAGGCGGCCAAGGCTAAGTCCATCGCCTGTACTAGGGGTCTTGTTTTCACAGGCGGCTCACTTTGTCAGTCGCCTGTATTAATCCGTAGAATAAAATCGCGTTTTTAAAATCGAAAAAAAAATTAAATTCTGGGACAAGCGCATCATTAATCCGCCCGCCTCAAGTATTAAGTCGCAAGTCGCGCATTTTTTCGCGTAAAATTCGCGAACGCTCTCCGCCGGGGATTCGAACCTGAGACCTCACCCTCGCACGGTACCTCCTCCACCACTCCACCCATGACTCACTTGTATCTAGATTCGTTAGTACTTCTTCATATTCTATACTAAACTGAGTGTAAATTGATTGTTTGAGCCACTAAACGAATTCAACTGAAAAAGTTGTGAACTACAAAGTTTCATAACTTTTCGAAACCTACAATTTTCATGTAGCAAGTTTTTTCATCCGAGGTCGTTTACAAAAATTTAAATTTCAAATTTGACACATTCAAACGTAATTTTCGATAACAAGATGATTTCAAATGAAAAAGTTGTGAACTACAAAGTTTTATAACTTTTCGAGATCTACAACTTTTATGTACAAAGTTTTTCCATCAGAGGTCGTTTACAAAAATCAAAAAAATTAACTGTACAGGTATTTACACAGGCGGTTTAAACCGCCCGTGTAAATACGGTATTTACATAGGCGGTTCTCTTGCTGGGTCCACCCTATTTTTTTACTGGCATCATGAAATTGTGAACCGTCTATGAATAAAAAACAACGTGCCAGCAAAAATGATTTTTGTAGTAGTGTTAGCTTTGCTTTGTCTGACGGTTCAAAATATATATATATATATATATATATATATATATATATATATATATATATATATATATATATATACTTAGTGAACTGAAGAAGCTGCTTTTGTGTAAGCAGAGTATGAGCGGCAATAATGCCAATATCGATTAGACGACTGGCTCGACCGAGAGTTTTCTACCCGGCCGGTAGCTAGACCCCTTCTGCATGCGTTCAAGCATATATAGCACACATGTTGCTTCTGTGTGCCAATATAATGCACATGCGATTTTGGTATGCCCCTAAGAAAATAGGTTTCTACCTCGATCTTAGCTTGTGTGGCGTGGCCGCGTGGGCCATTAATTTGGAAAATCCAGAAGAATAATATGGCGCGCGATTGAAAAAAAAAAGATGCCTTCTTGGAACCACTCTGAAAGTCCTAATACTTGCCACACTTACTATCTTCTGTGTTAATTGGTGGAAAATGTTCAAGGAGAAAGACAGCATACGACAGTGGACTTGTTTCCATGAATTCACGTACGTCAATCTACTTCAACATATTATTTAGATTGAGGTGAATATATATACATTCAAAGTCTAAGGTGAACGATTAATTGCGGCAGTCGCTTGGCTGCATGACTTCAGGCCTCTGAGCGAGGTTCTGATGATCAGTTCTTCAGATGTTAGAGAACTCGGTCAAGCTGCGGCATTCGCTTTTATATTTTGGAGAACTCTTTTGTTTGTCCATGAGACCTTCTATATATATAGTATCCTAGCTCTTGGTTGGATGCATGCATGTAAACCTTATTATTATGTGTATATGCTCTCAAGCAAAGCAAAGATATTCTCTGTTCTAGAAAATGACCACAACAACTATTATATTAATATACAACGTACAGAATTCATACGAGATTAATCTTATCAACATCGACTAATTAGAATAGATAACGAGCTTTTACTAGTAAATAAGCAAGCTTGGCACCTTAAGATAGAGCGTGATTTTTTTAAAAAAAAACGTATGAGACTACTTTCATAATTTTCGACCGGATTAGCTCGAGGACACAAGTTGTTTTTTTTTTGGAAGAGGGGGGGGGGGGGGGGGGACAGCTGCAGCTGTACTTTTTTTTTTTCTTTGGGACAACAGGCTGCAGCTGTATGTTGTTGGGCTTAACATAGGGATATATTGGGCTGCCAATTCGGCCCACAATAGCTTACTGCCTTGCTCTTGCTCCGCGCCTCTGCCTGCTGCTCTGTTTACCTCTGCCTGATGCTCTGCATCTGCTCATCATCATCATGAGTTCATGCATGCTTCGCTGCTTCGTTTCTCTACCGTTGCTCTTTTATTTTGTGTGGAAACCGCATAACTTTGCAGGAGAGTAAGTATCCCCGAGTCCCAGTTCTGTGTATGGGTTCCTAAATTCGTTTATTTATTATGATTCTGGAGGGTATAATGACCCTGAAACCAAGTAGACTCGCCATATACAAATGAGGCCTAATCTTGTCCTGGCTCATCCAGTGTGCAAGCTGCAATGTTTCACTGCGCTCCTAGATTGGTATTAGTCACTCCCTGCCTTCCAAATTAAAAAAAACGTTCTGGCTTTTATTGTTTTTCTATGCACCTAGAGTCTAGATACATAATAAAAGTTACTGCATTTTTATAGTGCGATTACAGCTGCATTCGTGATGTTGTTCTGCTCTTATAAGTTTCCATCGCTGCCATTGGTCTCTGATAATTAGTGTCATAAGGTTTAACCGTAGTATATCCTGTCCAATAAGACAACCATTTATTCGAGGTTACAGCACTCACAGTTCAGCTGACAGAAATGAAGGTTTGTATTCTCAAGTATACTGCTGTCTGTGAACCAACAAAATTACATTGTACTATAAAAGAATTGCAGAAATAGGGGCATCACACAGAATAATCATCAGCTACTCCCTCCGTTCCATAGAAAGTGACGTTTTTGACTTTTTGACACTGTGTTTGACCATTCTTTTTATTTAAATTTTTTTATAAATTATAAAATAAATAAATTATTATTAAAGTGTCTCTAATAATAAAACAAGTCACATAAAAATAAATAATATTTATACAAAAAATTTGAATAAGACAAACATTTAAAGAAGATGACACTGATTGTAAAGTGACATTTTTAATGGGACGGAGAGAATACATAGAAGCAAGTAAATTAAAGATCCATGTTTTAGATCCATAAAACAAGACACCTTTCAGAGTATGGCGAGTGTCTTTCTGTGATTGGACTGCAGTCTACATGGTCACTGAGCGGCTAACCAATGAGATGGATGCGGTAATGATAGTGAGCAATAGGAGAACCGTGAGCATGATGGCGAGGCCTACAGCACTGTGTAATTCTCAAAAAAGAGTCTACATACATAATAAAAGTTTCTGCATTTTTCTAGTGCGATTACAGCTGCATTCGTGATGTTGTTCTGCTCTTTTAAGTTTCCATCACTGCCATTGGTCTCTGATAATTTGTGACATAAGGTTTAACCTTAGTATATCATGTCCAATAAGAAATGACCATTTACTCGAGGTTACAGCACTCACAGTTCAGCTGACAGAAATGAACGTTTGTATTCTCAAGTATACTTCTGTCTGTGAACCATCAAAACTATAAAAGAATTGCACAAATAGGAGCATCACACAGGATACTCATCAGCTATATTGAAGCAAGTAAATTAAAGAGTATTTAGATTACCAGGGATAATAAGCAAATAAAGATCCATGGATTGGATCCATAAAACAAGACACCTTGTTGTCAAAGCATGGCGAATGTCTTTCTGTGATTGGACTGGATTCTACATGGTCACTGAGTGGCGAACAAATGAGTGAGGCAGGCGGTAATTATAGTGAGCAGTAGCAGGACCATGAGCACGATGGTGAGGCAGGCGGCATGGGATGGAGACACAGCTCTCATCGTTATGACCATCATCAGATACAGCCCGAGAAGTACTGTGGAGAAGAAGAAGAAGCCAGCTGCGGTGACTGGGCCTGCCATGTCGGAGTAGTATCCCAAGATCATGGTGACCAGGCCACCACAAGTGGTAATGACGTTTGATATATCGAACAAATGGTTCAGGTAATGATTCTCTTGATCGACGATGTCGCCCTGTGTATCGC
Organism: Microstegium vimineum; assembly: GCA_022036555.1. Classification (NCBI taxonomy): domain Eukaryota; kingdom Viridiplantae; phylum Streptophyta; class Magnoliopsida; order Poales; family Poaceae; genus Microstegium; species Microstegium vimineum. The sequence goes on along the minus strand of CM039132.1, from coordinate 58,207,426 downwards.
CATCATCTGTGGTGAAGGAGGGCAGTACATACTTGTTTACTGAATGCTGAAACTTTGGTTGAAGGAGGGCGACAGCGACGATCAGGAACAGCACTGTGAAGATGCAGAAGGCATAGCATCCGTTGAACGGCAGAATGACAAGGCACATCGCCAGTTCTAGGAGGAACCATGAGGTGCAGACCAAGACATTGCCCCAATCTGGCAGTTTTATGAGAAGTACTCCATCGATGATGAAGAAGACCACAATGTCAACCAGAAGCAATATTTTGATGGTGATTGATGTTGATGAAGAAAGATTCATACACGCGGAAAACAATATGGCGCAAGCGAACAACAGGGATTTTAGAGTATAGTTGGGCCAACTTTTCTTTCGCTGTTCGAGCTGACCTGCTGTGGTATCATTGCCATAGATGACCTGCATTTTTTAGGGGAAAAAAAACGAATTGTATTAAGTTTAGATATGCTAGCTGAGACCTGAGAGTAATCAACATAGAAAAAAGTTCAAATTACTCCCTCCAAGTTTGGACAATGTCCAGATAAGGAGTGGCGGAGCTAGAATCATAATGGGGGGAGGGGGGGGGGGAGTTGGTCTAAATAAGCATAGTTTTGTGGTTAGATAGTACTTACTAGAGATAGATGAAACAACTACTAATTTATATGCACATTTTGCAAAGAAAATAATACATGTAAACCTTTTTTTGACAATATATACATGTAAACTTTAGTTAGTCTTTGATAGAAGGGGGGCCATAGCCCAGTATGGCCTGCACCTGGCTCCGCCAGTGCAGATAAGCCTAAACTAATGTTTGGTTCGATTTACTCTCCACAACTATTTTAGTTGAATTTTAATTTCAAAATTTGTCAAGTGATGGAGGACATCATAATTTTATGTTAAATGTACTAAGATGTGAGTAATCAACAGATGTACGATTTTACAACACACCAAAATCAGTATGGACCGTCTATCTACTTATTTTGGTCTAATCCAAATCCATAGTTTCGTATTAGTTATTAGCACTTAATATTCCTCAAGTATTGCCACTGGAATATGGCGGTATGCCTAGGAAAACAGTTTTTTAAACAGAATTTATAACTACTTCTGCCATCTCAAAAAGAAAGTAAGTCTCGCATTCTGAGTCAAACAATTCTATATATATATATATATATATATCTTAAATTTGAGACCTGTTAGGAAATGACTTTTCCTTTTGTGTCTTTTCAAGAAGGGAAGGAGTCCTTTTTTTAATCATATATAAATAAATCGTACAGGAGTATTCCAGGACTGGATCTGAAAGCCGGTTCGAGATCGAGAGAAAGCCCAACACCAACGGACATCTGCGCCCAGTGGCCCAAAACTGAGATTCCATGTTGCTTACCTGAAGAATTTGCGGATTGAGCAATTGGCAGTCCCTCCTACATAGTAACTCCATAATCTTGCTCGGTCGTTTGGTGCTTTGCGCCTCCTGTTTCTTCACGTCGGTCCACAAGAAGAAGAAGAAAAAACAATAAAAATTCAAACCCATGTATGTAGAGCTGGTACTGGAACACCTGATCGAATACTTTACTTACATGCATGTAATTTCTACGGTACGTATAAAATATGTGCCTCGTTAATTAGTCATTATTAAACGGCCTTAGATCCGGTGGTGAGTGGCTATCATCATCATCATTTAGTTTTGGAGTGAGAATAACCTAATAGCAAATACAATCACTTGGGGTGATTTGATTTGATCTGTAGATGGGGTATTCGTGGAGAAATAAATAAAGAGAAATGTAACACCAAATTGAAGTTTAGGATGAGTACCACTAGTACCTGCATCTTGTCAATAACAATAACGGTCGGCTTGGCAGTGGCAGCCTCGACGACGTTGAGCACCCCGGCCTTGGCCTTCTTCATGGCTTGAAGCTATTTAATTGCTTATTTGTGGCCTTGTTGGAAGGCAAGAGGGTGATGCGAGTGCTCGACGCTTGGGGGATGGTTATATAACTATTTTTTAAACGAAAAGAATTGGATGGTGATAGTGATGGCGTTGGCGGTCGTCGGTTTCGTAAACCCTGCTTCATGAGCCGGTGTCTGTGTCGTTTTATTCTTGTTTGGTTGCAGTGACCGAGCGTGCAGCTGCTAGCCGGGAGGTGGGGATCAGACATCAGAGTCGTCGGACGCCATATATGTGAATCATAACTCATAACTACGAGGCTCCGCCCAGTCGATTTCACAAACAAATGGGAAAATGGTCAGCTGAATGAATCGACTCGCTCTCAGTCCCTCTTCCGTGGCCTCCCTTCGTTTACAGAAACCACTCCGACTCAGTCCAGCTTCTCTGACCAAAAAAAAAAAACACTAATGTTCATCAGAAAGAAAGAGATCTACAAAGACTTTTGGGGACAAAAAAAAACGCCAATGTTTATTGGCTTATATATTCGGCAAAGAAAAATAGAGGATATTTTAGAACAAATGAAACAGTCAGAAGTAATTTAGTTGTTCGATTTTTTTGGTAACACCTACACATCAAATATCGGTAACTGATGCCCAAACTTTACAAAGATAGGAATTAATTTAAAATTCCAAGCTAGCATTTCATACAAATCATAAATTGCTAACTTGGATGGGACCTTGTGTTGCTTATCCAACATGAAGATCACTTGGGGGAGGATTTGGAATAAGTTTCCCAAGAGCCATCTAAGTAGTGTTAGCTCCCTATACATATGTGCTAGTGTGTTTGGATTAAAGCTTGCACATACACCTACACATGCTAGTTTTGAATTCATCAAACAATCCTATATCTAGTAATCACCACACAAGAAAGAGAGAAACTAGTTGAAAACTATATGCAAATGCAAGCAACCATATGTGTTGACAGGGCCTAAATTCATTTTAATCTTCCTGTCTCTCCAAGCCTTCCTTAGAATAGTGGTGCGATCCCCTTCCCACCTTCTGGAACTCTCGCTGCTCCGCCTCGCACACGTCAACACCTTCTGGAACTCTCTTCACTTCCCGCTCTTCCTCTCAACCGGTCAATCAATCCTCACCGCCGCACGCCCTCTCCTCCAAATCCACCGCAGCCCGAACGCCCCAACTCCCATTCCCCGCACGCGGGCGAGATCCGATGAGGCGCTCCACCAGCGCCGCCAGGCGCCAACGAGCCCGAAGCCCGGCGCCACCAAGCGGCAGCGGAAGGCGGTGCCGCTAGGCGACGTCACCAACCTCCTCCGCCCCGAGACCCCGACCCCGATCAAGCCCAGAAGGACTGCGCGCCGGCCGCCCTCCGACGCCTCCGCTGTCTCCTCCACCTGCTCCTCCTCCTCCGCCTCGGCCACGCTTACCGCGCTCAAGCCATCCTCCCCCTCTGCGTCGGCCACGCTTACCGCGCCCGAGCCGTCCTCCTCCGCCCCTGTCGCGTCCGCGCCCGAACCGTCGTCTTCCGCCACGGCCACGCCTGTGCCCGAGCCGTTCTCCACTGCCTCCGTCACGCCCGCGCCCAAGCCGTCCTTCGCTGCCGGTGAGGGAACCTGCATCTCACATCTGCGCTCGCTCCGCCGCAGCTGGGTGTGGTGGTTGTGGCATCTTCGGTCATCATTGTGCTAGGATTTCTAATGGTGCTATTGGTTTGCAGTCCTCGACGAGGAGGGGAGCGTGTTCGAATCGCCGACCATCTGCACGGTCTACGCGCGGCGCAGGACTACCGAGGCTGTGGCTGAGGGACGGAGCAACCCCACCATCACCAGCAAGGGCAAGGAACCCGTCGTCGGTGCTGCGGCGAGTTGCCCGCCTCTTGGAAAATCCACGAAGAACATCAGGTGAGAAACTCGTACTTGTTACCTGATGACTGATGTCCCCACTTCAGCATTACCAGATAGCTTCAACCAATTACTCCGGTTTTTGCTTGTTTGGAAACCAGATAACTGCAGCTAAATTTCAAATATGCACATTCCTAATTCTCTGCTGCATTTTAATAAGTTCATGTTTGAAAGGGCAGAGTCATACCGTATAACTGATAACTATACATAATCTTGCACAATGCACATTCCTAATCACCTAAGAACATTAATAAGTTGTTACTTGACAAGGGCAAAAAAGTTAGAATCACCATCCATCACTGTTGACATGGTGCTGCATCCTGTATGAACATTGCATAATATAACTGACCATTTATTATGTGCAAATGCTCAATTCCAAGACACTTGTTGGAAACAAGCATTCAGCCCCTGGTTGTCCCAGACTCGTTTGAAATCTTTCCATTGCTATTTTCAGATGATGGAATTGCTGTAATACTCAATGTCTTAAAGGCTTATGTAATCTGACATATAGTGATATAGACCAGACCTTTCACGTTTCTGACGGAATAACCGAATAAGCATAACATATATCATATACTGTCAGACAGAACACACGACCACGAGCATAGGATATTCATAATTTAGGAAGTTCATCTTATTTCATTGATATCTAACGGTTACACTCTGAGTGCATTTCATTTACTGAACCGTTGAACTCACTTGTCTTGTCTTCAGGAAAAAGAATACTCGGACCATCTCTTCGTCAGCTCGTGGCCGTGAAGCTAAAAAGGTAAGCAAGACCGCAATCTGATTGCATTTCCTCACAGTGACAGTACCAAGTTCTCTGTTATCAAGGCTTGTCCCGTTGCTCTCTTAGGTGTCTGCACAATGAGATTACCATCACAAACTCATCATTTTTTCCAAACTTTATATCATGGGGTAGTATTTAACCAATAGAGCTGTGCCTGTAATGAAGTCTGTGATCTGTTAATCTTTGCATAAGTGCATCTATTCTGAATCGTTTATGCGAAACACCATATAACAATATGATGAGATGAATGTTAAATACTGCAGTTGAAGCTGCATTTGGAAGAGTAGCTCTGCTCCTTACGATGCCATTACCTTTTTAACTTTCTGTTTGCTTGCCATTTTGGAAACAGAAGCGGCCCCATGTAGGGACACCCAAGTTACCAGAAGAATTTGTGAAGAAGCAGAAAGCGTACTTTGCAGATGTGGATGCATTTGAACTGGCAGAGGAAGAGGTATCAGAATCTGAGCTGGAGTGAAAAGCTGAAGCTCCTCCTAGAATACGTGGCCTTTCATGTACATAAGTATAGTTTAACTAGAATTACTTCTACGATGGCTAAGGTATGTTAGCAATGTATAGCTAGCTCTGCTTGTAACACGGGGGCAAACCAGTGTACCTCGGTATAGGCAACTGCTAACGTTAGTATTGTAGAGGTCTGAGGACGAGATAGACTTCCATCCAAATGTATATAAGAACTTAAGTTTTAAGGGTTGGTTGGGACTTGGACAGCACTAATCGCTCGATCTCCTTCCGATTCATCAAAAAAGAAGTAGCTCTGGATTTTATTGTGTGTGTACTTATCTTTTTCTATGATATGAAGTTTCTTGTGTTGTTAGATCCTGGTGGTGAGTGTTGACAAAACCATTGCAAATGTATGGCAGATTGGCAGGGCAGCAGTACGATGTGTGCTATTATGGAAATAGTAAGTATGGCAGTGTGGATGGAGTGTGTGCGTACGTGCCATTGAACTAGCTAGTGTGCGCTGTTGATTGTTGCAGCATACATCTACATGCCTTAATATGTTGGCTGGCACCTTGTAAGCAATACTAATATGTGTCGGTGCTCTAAATCTGTTGGCTAGATATCCAGTAGTGAGTTGTGAGTAGTGGTGGTGCTCCCTGACCCTGACTCCTTGTGTGTTCACTGTGTCTGTGTGCGGGCAGTCGTCGAGCTGTGTGTAGACTAGTGTTGATGAGTCTTCATCAGATGGACTGAAGACCCATAGATGCTACCCCCTCGTTTGTCTGCAACTTCGGTGCCAGACAGACAGATGCTCTGTAATTTCTTTCTTAATCTTAGTTAAATTCGTCTGTAATTTTTTTTTTGGCCGTGCAGCACTAGCAAGCAGCACTGAAGATTACTCGACAGAAGCAGCGATTTTCCTCGGGTTTGTGGTTTGCCGTTGCCACTACCAACTGCTCCCACTCTGTCTCTCAAGATATCCAATTCCACTGCAGTCTGCACAAGTCATGCATGGCGCGCACTAATCGGTCCATGAGCGAACTGCAGCATATATTTCCATGTGGACACGAGCAACCATGAGAAGCTTCCCAAGTTTGGGGGCATTCCATGCACCAAACATGCATGAAGCAGGGTATTGTTAGTGCTATCTTTAGCCTTATTAACTCTCTCATCCTTTTTTTTATTTCTTACTAGTATAATTACGAAAAGAAAGGAGCCTGAATCGCCAAAGGTGGCTGATTCCGCCCAATTTGTTTGTTTGACAAAAGCAAAGATCCGGGAGAATCGCAAGTTGTTCACACCTGAGGCTGTGACCAAGCTGACTGTTCATGCTCAGGTGTGAACAGTGAGGCAGCAATACAGCTGCTTTACTCAAAGTTCAAAACGGATGCTCCATCCAGTGCTCATTCATGATGGATTCATCATTCATGAGAAACAGAATAAAAGGCAGAGGGCAGTGTTCTTTCTCTATGTTCCGTTTTGATGATATACATTGCCTCTGCCAAGTCATTTTGCTAGAGATCAATTAGCCATCTATGAAAACTTCATATCAAGAGAGAAAAGAAAAACTTAAACAGTACAGACGGTTAATGGACAGAGTCAAATGCAGGCAAACTCCAATTTGGAGACAGCTTTATTGTCTTTTCAACCTTCATAAGCCAAAACTGCTCTTAATGGTTTGCATGTACAATTCCACTTAGCGGCAATTTCCAAATGGTTCAGTGCTACGCATTACCTTTTTCCTTTTACAAACTACTATGTTCTGTGAAAATTAGAGTCCATATATATAATTCATGTCTATATATACACAAATAGCAACTTCAAAATTGATCCGCCAGTGCCCATTCAAGATAAAAGCAGAGTTGTACTTGTTCATCAACAAGCTTCAGTTACAAATTTGTACTCCATAAACACTTATTTTTTTTCGCGAACACCATAAACACTTCTGATATGCATTGTACGGAGTGATGCCAGTATTGTTTTTCTTTGTCCCCTTTTGATTATATTATAACATAATATGCCGCATTTAAATGTGACTTAATTCATTCTTTTATGGAACCATTTGTATACTTGGACAACTTTTATACTTCAAGCAATGTTTGTAGTCAGTACTCAGCACTTTACCAACCATCCCCATGCAGTTCGAAAGCACTGAAAAAGGAACTCTGATTGTACTTCCACTATAGTTTTCTTCTAGCAACCTTTCTGCCAGTCTGTCAAATTTTATTCGATGAAATGGCATCCTTAGGTGTGATGCACGTTTCTCCCAGCAATTTGCACTCTCATATAGCCACTGAAAATTATGTGAATAACCCCAAGTGCTTTTGGTATATACATCAATTATATATTTACGAACTTTATCAAGAAAACAAATTGAACAGTACAGATGATTGATGAACAGAATCAAAATATGAATCAAAAGTCCAGTATGCGTAAATTGGTTTGAACTGGAGAGAGCAACAAAGAAAGAATCACCCACGATGGACTCCTTTTAAGGTGTCCATCCAATTTATTTCCCCTTTTAACAGATATATGATATGACATGGGGGTATTCAAAATTTAAACATATAAAAGACCTCCCATATATTCTATGGATATTATACTAGATTTTTTCCATCATATAGAGCTAAGATTAACTAGCAATTTTGCATAATAAACCACAAAATATATCAGTTAATAATGTAGCCATGCCTTTGTCCGATCACATATAATGCACTTTCGGACTACAGAGTACAGACCACTCCACTAAGTCTGGTGAAGCAAATATAGAGTATTCAAATCCACTTGCATAAAGTAAGTTAGAAACTCATCGTGTGCAAATATTCTGCCTATAAATATCTGCGCACATTGACACTGGCCAGCACACCGCTCTAAACCCCTGAGCAAAATGGCTTCCCATAAACCCCTCGCTTGTACTGTCTTGGCCTTGTTCTTTGCTACAAGCTTGGTTTCAGCTCAGCTTACTGCAAATTTCTATGACAAGTCATGCCCAAATGCATTGAACGCCATCCAAACAGCGGTAAGGTCTGCTGTTGCCAGGGAGAACCGCATGGGCGCATCATTGCTCCGCCTCCACTTCCACGACTGCTTTGTTAACGTAAGTGTCCCCAAATATGGACACATGTTTCAAACTTTATCATTTTCTGGATTCACAAGCATGGCAATCTTAACTATGCAGGGCTGCGATGGCTCAGTGCTGCTTGATGACACCCCAACCTTCACAGGGGAGAAGACTGCTGTCCCAAACAACAATTCCCTGCGTGGATTTGACGTGATTGACAGCATCAAGGCACAGCTTGAGAGGATCTGCCCACAGGTGGTATCATGTGCTGACATTGTCGCTGTGGCAGCACGTGACTCTGTTGTTGCGGTAAGACAAAACAAAAGAAATATTTCAAGTTAGAGATAACAAGTTGAATGAAAAACTGTTTATGATTGTGAACCTCGCAACAAACCGCAACTAAGTGATTATCCAATTCTTTAACTGAAATGAGGACAGTACAACTCTTTATATTTGAGATTATGATAAATCTATAACCTAGACAAAAACAAGCCTCAGGGAGCACTAAACTAAACTACAAAAGTTAACATTCATATTCAAATATTCTAATAGCAACTGATTGACTAAGTGCATTCCAATTTGGCAATTCCAATAGAAACAAACAAGAGTAAGAGTTGACAATTTCTATTTCAGCTTGGAGGGCCTACTTGGTCTATCAATCTGGGAAGGCGTGACTCATTGACAGCAAGCCTAGATACTGCAAACAACGACATCCCAGCACCAACTCTTGACCTCACTGATCTCACCAAGTCCTTCTCAAACAAAGGGCTGAGTGCAACTGACATGATTGCACTCTCAGGTACTGCAATACAATGCAAATTTTGTGAATTGAAAATATACTTGATTCATATATCATAGTCAACTCTAGATTTGTACCTTGAATGCAAAAGGTAGTAATACTGACTGATATGGAATAAAAAAAATTACCAGGAGGCCACACCATTGGGCAAGCAAGATGTGTCAACTTCCGCAACCGCATATACAGCGAAACTAACATCGACACGTCCCTTGCAACATCACTGAAAACAAATTGTCCCAATAAGACTGGTGACAATAACATTTCCCCCCTTGACGCCTCGACACCATATGTTTTTGATAATTTCTACTACAAGAACTTGCTGAACAAGAAGGGTGTTCTGCATTCTGACCAGCAACTGTCCAATGGAGGTTCAGCAGACTCCCAGACTATGACCTACTCTTCAAACATGGCAAAATTCTTCACAGATTTCAGCGCGGCCATGGTGAAGATGAGCAACATTAGTCCCCTCACTGGATCCAGTGGACAGATAAGGAAAAACTGCAGGAGGGTAAACTAGCACCTTGTAATCTTTGTTGAAAAGGGAGAAAGCTTCCCTTTTGCTCATACTGTAGCCCCCCAAAAGATGTATCCACAGCTTCGCAAAGCATACATACAAAAAGAATAAAATGACATGAAAAGTGTTTTCGAAACAATGTTTAGTATGCCTTTTTACCAACCTTGAACTTAAACAACCTAATGCATAAACACTGTTTTGTTATTGGGACAAGAATAACACCATTGGGATGACTCTCTTAGATGGAGGAGCATATATCAAAACTATGAATTGAAGGAAACAGAGACAGTACTCAACATGAAACTGAAGTACAAATTTTGTACAGCAGAACGGAAAACAGACATGAGGGTTAACAGCCCACAAAATTCCAATAAGAGGATAAAATGGTACATGATTGCAGGCAGACTCATGACTGATGAATGTTGCGTATGGCTGCATTGATACTTTTACAGTCAAAGTCCATGATCTTCATCCAGTTCTCGAAATCTCCAATTTCCTACAAATGTAATTGAACATGGGTGCTTCAGAAGCAGCATCTAGCATATGATTGGAGTGGAATTTTAAGTGAACGAATCATCCAAAACAGAAGGAATGGTATCCTAACTAATCACATGAAGTCAGCGTTCTACTAGTTTTCCTCGTCACAGAACATGTTCTCCAATCAGTGCATCAGGATTCAGAATTTCAGATTCACCATGGGCAAAGTTAACATGAGGAAAGCATCGACCAGACAGCAGCAGCAGTCACACTACTCCACTGATAATTCGTTAGCTATTATTACCTTCAAGACGGAGTTGATCTCGCTGGTGGCGGCCAGCCACTGATCAGTCTGCCGCCTGTATCGCGCGATGGTGCCGAGCAGCGCGCGGGCCTCGATCTCAATCCGCTTCTCGTTGACGAAGAGCTCCTGCACCCCGCCGTCGACCGCGTCCACGAGCAGATCAGCGACCCGCACCGCGCTTCTCAGGGCGTCCTCCTTGGCTCTCTCTGCGCGCGTGCGCGTGGAGCAAGATGGGGTCAATAGTTTGTTCAGCCACTTGCGCAGAGGAGAGGAGACAACAATGGCGGCCGGCGGCGGCGTACCGGTTTGTTGGCGTTGGTGGAGGGACTGGCGGTGGTGCTGATGCACGATCTGGAGAAGCGCCTCTTCCATATCCTTCTTCCCACCCGCCGCCGCCGCTAGTTGCTTGGCTCCGTCCATCCCCTCACAATCGACGCCGGTCGCCGGAGCAGTTCCCCGTTCTTTTACCCGATAGCCTTACCAGCAGAGACAGAGAGGATGACTTCCTGATGGGCCGCGGCTAGGTAATTAATCTGATAAAAGCCCAACCGAGATCGAAAGAAGCCCATTTAACTTGCGCGCCGGGCTCTTCACGCATCTCCAACGAGACAGACGTGGCTCCTAAAATACCCCGATCCCAACGTGTATCGAATTCGATTTACCTTTCGAAAAAATCGGACTTTGATATTCTTCAAGTTTTTTTTTATGGAAGATATTCTTCAAGTTTGAAACCGGTCTAAATTGTTCCGTGGACAATATTTACAGCAGTTTTTTTTCTAACATTACATCAATCATCTATGTACTACGTTAATAGTAAGATAAACCGAACTACGTTAATAGTTTATGACAGACCTTATAAAATACAAAATTGCGCTATTAATTATTAAAAACCAAAAAAAAGTATCAAAATATTGGTTGGTTGAAACTTGAGCCGAACCACATTTCTCCATAGAAAAAAAAAATAAGTTTCAAAGTCTTTCGTGCATAGTACAGCTAGCGCTAGAGCTGCACTGTTTGTCAAACTGCCCATTGACAAAAAGGAGCTTCGTTTTTTGCACTGACAATAATAGGTGTGTTTGGTTGGGTGGCTAACTCTTAACCAGGCTCTAGGAAGCCACATTCGTGTTGTTTGGTTGTCTGTATGGAGTCCCAAGCCAGGCTCCAGGAAACCACCCACCACTCTTTAGCCAGGCCCCAGAAACACGCAGGCTTCGGTCGTTTTCTGGGAGCCAGGCTTGGCCAAGCACCGGTCTTCGTTCTCCTCACTTCCCGCGTGCTCACCCTCACCTGCGACACAACAGCGACCGTGGTTCTGCTCCCCTCCACTGACGCCAGTCGTGCTCTTCTCCACCGGCACTGGCCCTGCTTCCCAGCACCGTTGGCGGTCCTGCTCTCCTCAACTAGCATCAGCCGTTGCTCCCCTCCACTACCATCGGCCCCGGAGCACCTCGTCCGCCCAAGAAGTCGTGGCCGTCGTGGAGGCCTTGCCGGAGCCAAAGCCGTGGCCGCCGTGGAGGGGCATGCGACATCTGGAGGAGCGATTCAAGGATGCCATGTTCAGATGACGCTGCCACCAGCCGAGTTCGAGCAGGGGAGCCACCAAGCATCCAAGTTCGTCGTGTTTGCCGTGTGCTGCTTGCATGTTGCTCGTTGTGCCTGCCATGTGCTGCTTGTGTGTTGCTCGCCGTGCTTGCCGTGTGCTGCTTGCGTGTGCTTCTTGTTGCGCTCGCCGTGTACTACTGCTCGTTGAGTATGTCCGCCACATGTTCGACAAAATTACTCAAAGAAGGTAAACTTACCAATTTAAAGAAGAGGTGAGTGTATCCAAATTAACCAGACAACCAAATACGTTGGGAGGCTAGCCAGATTAAGACAGTATAGACAACCAAACAACCTACTGTTAGCTTGTTGGAACCAGGTTTTGCCTAGCCAGGCTAGAATCCTAACTAGGCTATAGCTAAGCCAGGAAACCAAAAAGTGGTTAGTAATAGGCCGGCCGCGCCGGCGTCAAGTCAAAACTCAAAAGGTGTCAAAATCATACCGCTGCTTGCCATTCTATGCAACCATGATCTTGACAACTGCATGCAACGACCTACGAGTACTCTTCCTAGAGTACTGTGTCCACTGTCCACTGCTCGTCTGCAGTCTCCATGCATGCAAAGTCTTTGCTTTTTCCCCAAACTTTGCCGCTGTCTGCTTCCCTCTCATTTGAAGTTAAATTCGATCTACCTGCCTAATCCAAGCTAGTTGCGACACCAGCGCCCAAACTGTAGCTACGTACATAGTCGTACTACTAGTACTAGTCAGTCAAAAACACTCTGGGCGATCGATCGATGTAACGGCTGTGTTTAGATGCTAAAAAGTTGGTCAAAAAAATCCCGTAGCATTTTTTGTTTGTATTTAATAATTAGTGTCCAATCATGGACTAATTAGATTTAAAAAATTCGTCTCGCAAAATTAAAGTAAACCGTATAATTAATTTTTGATTTCGTCTACATTTAATACTCCATGCATATACCGCAAGTTTGATGTGACGGAGAATTTTTTTTTGCATAGTAACAAAGTTTGAAGTTTTTAGTGGAACTAAACATAACCCTGGTGCAAAAAGGAGATGAAAAACTGGAATTGGAGTTTTGTTCTGGAGATCGATGAGACATGTCAGGTACTGTCAGCATGGATGTAACTTTAGACCTGTAAAAACGTTACTAGCTATATTTATCCGTCGAATCTGTGATCCTTTATATATCTGCCTACCTGCAGTACCCGGTGGTGCAGTAGCTGGACGCTTCTGATCCAAATTTCTGTGAAATTCGATTTGATTGGTAGAGCTAGCTTACCTGACTCAACTTTAATTTGTTTATATCACCATTAGGTAGGTTATGCTATCGATCCATGTCAGGCTTGTCAGCTCAATGTATCAATCTATCAGCAGCGCCTAGCCAATCAGCCTTGTCAATGTAAATATATATTTAAATTTGTCTAATACATGTAAGTTCTTACTTTGTAAAAATATATAAACTTTGACTAGAACATCAGGACATATTTATATTCGTAGCGTACTTGTAATTACTTTATATTTTTAAGAAATAATACTATTCACGATCGAATAAGATATCTTTCAACCGCAGATAAATTGAAGCCTCCACATCGCCTCCACGTAGCTGACGTGACTTTACCTCTTTTTTTTTCTTTTTCTTTTTTTCTCCTTTTTTGTTTGTTCACTTTTTTATTTTCCTCTTTTTTCTCTTTTGCTTTTATTTTACGTGTATTATGATCATAAAATAAATAGTGTGTTCTATACCAGTACATCTACAATATATATACTCATTAATGATGAAAAAATATTGTTAAACTGGCCTATCCACGCGTTCACTACAGCCACATTTCTCAGCGCTACTGACGCGACTCTTTTTTTTCCATAATTTTTATTTTCCTCTCTATTTTTTATTTTGCTTTTTATTTTACAGGTATTATGAGCGTACACAAAGGACATAGTGTTCTATATCGGTATGTGTATAATATAAATACTCATTAGCGATGAATTAATTATTGTTCAATCGGCCTGGCCAGCATCCGCTACGGTCACAGCGCTCGCGTGTTTTACGAGGTTTTAACACTCTATTTTTTTCATCTTATTTGAGACATGTTGCTCTCTCCGGCATTTTATTTCCTACACGCGAGTGAATCTAGACTTATGTTGCTCTCTTCGGCATTTTATTTTCTACGCGCGAGTGAATCTAGACTTTGTTGTGGTTCATAGTTGTTTTTACAACAACCTGTTCCTCACCGGTGATTCGACTTTGGGAGCCTAGATTAGAGGTCATGCGAAACATTGAATGTTGATCGCTTCATGCATGTGAATGTCGACCTCTTCATACATAAAAATTGCACCCATGATATGTCCCTAGGTATGTTGGCTGTTTATTCTACACGACGTTTGATCCTATAGTGAGAAGTTTACCATATTTTATATTTTATTTTATTAAACTATATTTTGCTATTTCTGTTTAGAGGTAAGTTTTGTATTTAGTTCGTATAAATTGATTATTTATAATAAATAATAGTCTAATTATTCAAATAGTTATCTTTTTTAAAAAATGTTATGTTTTATTCTGTTTCCATTGAAATCTTTTGCTTTGTTTTTTCATAGAAATAATCTTGATTTTTTTGTTTATTCAATATTTTTCTATTGCTTTTATAAGTTTTATTTGGTTCATTTGATCAAGATCCTATGTTTATGATAACCGTGTGTTCATCGTCATTATAACACTATTTATAGTAGTATATGATATTGGATATTTGTGTCTTACCCAATAACCGGATGTCTAAAGTTCAACAAACACTATCGACTGTTGTATAGACACATTACAAAAGATATTTGTGTATAATCCAACAATCAAGTGTCAGAGGGTGGAGACTGGAGAAACACTGTCAACTACTACATAGACACATCCAAATAAAAAGCATTGTTCATGATGTTAACTGTTCATTATTTTTCTGTTTATTTTTTTTATTATTTTCTCTTTTTCATGTAGTTTTTTCTTCCTTCCAAAACCGGCGCGGCGGTAGCGCGCCTATTTGTGCTAGAATATACGTACTGGATCGGAGTGGAAGCCTCGGATCAGAGGTGTCGCACAAATCTTGGAGCAGATTTGCATGCTCCAGATAGGACGACTGGGAGGCACACATTGGCCATCATAGCATCGTTCCTGGTTTGGAATTTTCTGATCCCGGCTACCTGCGGACATGCTACATTGATATGCATGTGTTGCAAGGGATAGCTCCTCGCGAACTAATCTCAATCAACACAAAATCTTTGCAGATGAGCAACATTTCATCGGCTTATAGCCAACGACGAAACGAAAATCACATATGCTAGCTAGATCCCCTATTATATCCTTAATTAAATACATTTATTCATTTATACATTATTAGGCCGGTAACATTATATTGAGAGAGGGAACAACATGCACCACTAGCACAGATATGTCCTTTAGTCCCGGTTGGGAATGACCTATCCGGGACTAAGATAACCGGGAAGGGCCGGGACTAAGATTCCGGGACTAAAGGTCCTTCCCTTTAGTCCCGCTTTGCTCCACCCGGGACTAAAGGTCCTCCTAGGATTAAAAAAAAAATAATGCTTCCCAACTGCGCCCCCTGGACCTCATGCATACCTCGCGTGTAGTTAACCATCCCACCTACACAACACATCTGTTAATAAATTGGACACTTCACTTTTGAACCACACGACGAGGGACCTTTAGTCTCGGTTGGGAAAGCTTTAGTCTCGGTTGAGAACACCAACCGGGACTAAAGGAACCTTTAATCCCGGTTCGTAACACCAACCGGGACTAAATGCTCTGGACATTTAGTCTCGGTTGGTAACACCAACCCAGACTTTTTAGCCCCGGTTGGTGGGACTAAAGATCTATTAGTCCCGGACGCAAAAAAAATCGAGACTAAAGCTCATTTTGGACATCGACGAAAGGTATTTTTTCTACTAGTGCACGTACGGTTAATGTTTTTTCATGTAATTCTTATGTTTTTTCTAGATTATGCAAAAAGTTTACACGTCTTTGTATAAGGTAGGAAAAAGTTCGATACGTCATGCCTTATCGGTGCCTAGTGATCAATAAAGATTTACATGAATGCTCGGACTCTCTAATACACTACAAGCTAGGATGTTACATTAGACAATGATGATTGACCCGAATTTATGGTGCTTGCAAGAAGGCCTATGTCCTAGCTAGCTGCCGAGCGACCGCGCCACTTGCGTGGTCCTATGTCACCAACCGGTCGGAACAACTCATAAAAAACCTGTGTATGTGTGGGGGCACTGTTGAATATTTTATTGTATCGACGCGTCGATTTGGAGACCGGATCCCACTGGAGAGTCCCATGACAAGCTATGGTCTATGCCGCTATCCGCTTGCTATGCTTGGGAGTGAGGGCGATGCATGTCCACTGAGAGCCGTCTCAATTCCGACCGAGAAGCTTTAGAAGTGGTGGTTGCCTCATCTTGGTGATTCGCTCGGTGAAGCGCTTGCCGAGGTAGTCTGAGGTAAAGGGTGCGGATGATCGATGTCGTCTGTGGCGACAATTGTTGCATCTGCACTAACATTGGCTAGCTCTGGGCTCATGGGTCGCAGGAGTGGTGGCTGCATCCGTGCCTTAGGTGGTGGCGTCGGACCTCTCTGGGCACGCTTTGGCATACACAATGCTGGGCCATCGCACCGCCACGGAGGCATGATGCATGTGTGGCTGCCCTTGCACGTACAAGCGACAACAAAGGCGCGAGTCCGTGATCCCCTGGGCAGCCCACACCAACGAAGCTTGAGCTTAATAGGAGGTGGCTGACGGAGTAGGTAGGCCCTTAGTCGACAGTGAACGTTGGATCAACCCACGACAAAGGAGAAAGGCTATGCTCGTGCATAGAAACAACAGTGAGTCTAGCTTGAGGAAACAATGCTTTGCAGCAGAGTCGACACCATTATCGGCGTGACCATGCTGAGAACTTGAAATACTTCTTCTATTAAATTTATTAGTACGAGACTGGCCCCGTTCGGCCGCTCACATTTCAGCTGATTTGGGCTGAAGCCGTTGGGCCTTTCAGCCCAGCCGTTCAGCTGCTCTCCCTCCATCCATTTTTTAAATTGGATTCAATGAGTTGCTGTTCGGCTGCTGCTGCTCGGCTGATTCTTTTTGAATTGACTGATTTTGGTACTGTACATACATGCTCACAGGAATCAGCTGAAATGTGAGCGGCCGAATGAGGCCACTATCTGAAATTATAATAACATGTAACAATTAATACAATTAAGCAGCATTATTTGGAATCTTCTCCATCCTTCTCAGATTCCCTTAGATTAGAAGCAAGACATTGTGTCTAGAATATTGGCCAAACTAATTTTAAGTTGAACAGGGGTTTTACTAGTACATGCATGGGTTCCATGTGCGTGGCCAAGTCTCCAAGGGCCGGGGGTGGTTGGGTGCGCGCGTGAACAGTGAACCGTACCTAACGGCTTTATCACATTCTTTGACCATAGCACCTGCAAACAAATACTATTTCAACATCAATCTATAATATCAGATGCTTCTGGTGTCGTACATGCATGGAGCAGGCATGCATTGCAGCAGAAAGTTGACAGGGCTGAACTGATCTGAGCCGTTGGGCAGATGCATGTCTGATCCTATTTTCTCTCTCTTTTTTTTTAGAAACTACGTACGATCCTATTCAGAAAAAACCTAAACTTAGATTGATTATCAATAAACAAAAGCAGTTTTACACTTTTACTTGAAAGCATGCAAAACATTCTGAGAATGGAGACTGTGTTTGACTCTTTTGTCATGCATATGCATGTACGCGTTGTGGCGAACAAATGGAGCTAGATTGTTAACTAACTAACTAACTAAGCATGTATATGACGACTTCATTAGAGAAAGCATGGCAGCATGGGGGCATGGGACGTATCATATTTTATCATACTACGCTGTAAAGATCTATGGCACATAGTATCACTTTCGTAAAGTAAGTTGAAAGGAGACTTTGTATACCTGTTGAGTAGCAGAGTAGGTCAGTAGTACTGCCCAACAAAGTTGACCATAGCACATGCATGTCTGGAGCTAAGGTAGCACATCTACGACGACGACACGACGTGGATGACCGGAATGGTGAGCATGCATGCAGCCAGCCGGATAAACTCCATCATATCGATCAGATGACATAAGCTAAGAAAACAGTTGAAAAAGTGCTGATGATGAGAGACTAATAAATGGCCGTGAATTGAAAGTACATGCATCCATGATGATGATATGGTAGCTAGGTAAAGTACACATGTAATAACCATAACCGTGTGTCGGCTTTCAGTTTAAGAAGTAGTACTAGAGGTCCAAGTGTTCCCATTCAGCGCGCAGAACCACATGTGCATGGGCATGCATGCTTGCTTTGTCCTACACTACACTACAGTCATCGATGGTGCTCGATCTGCTTTTACAAAGTCAGTGAGTTGTTGGTGTGAAACGCGTGATTCCTGCGCGGCCAAGACACCTGCCTGCCTTTATTTTGTCGATTGCCTTTTCAACTCAAAGTCCAACAGATGCATGTTTCTGCTTTCGGCTGTTTCAAAGCTTTGGTGCTATCTGTATCGGTTTGCATTGGGGGGTGATAAATAAAAACTTTATATATATAAAGAAAAAGTCTAACAGATGAGCAGTAGTAGGTGATGATACATGCATATTTTATATACATAAAAGTCGTGATGTAATGCATGTAATCATATTTGATGCATACGTGGTGAACGATATGATCACTACTCCATCTCCATGTAATCCTCTATAGTCTATACACACAAACCTGCAGCAGGGTCCAGGCGTTTCTGCTATAAATACCGATCTAGCTCCTGGCAACAATGCAACAAGCAAAGGACGCTCTGCACACTCGTCTTGTGCAGTTGTGCTGTTTACCGCCAGACGACGACCACCATGGCTCGTGCATCATCATCAGCAGCTCCTGCTGCTGCAACAAGGTACAG
Source organism: Microstegium vimineum (assembly GCA_022036555.1). Taxonomy (NCBI): domain Eukaryota; kingdom Viridiplantae; phylum Streptophyta; class Magnoliopsida; order Poales; family Poaceae; genus Microstegium; species Microstegium vimineum. Next base: position 58,188,693 of record CM039132.1, on the reverse strand, counting down.
CTGCGTCGTAGCTACCACTCTCCTCTTGCTCCTCGCGTTCGCCGCCGGCACCTCGTCGGCGCAGCTGTCCTCGGGCTTCTACTCCTACTCCTGCCCCGGCGTCTACGGCGCCGTCAAGTCGGTGATGAAGGCCGCCATCGCCAGGGAGAAGCGCATGGGCGCCTCCATCGTCCGCCTCTTCTTCCACGACTGCTTCGTCCAAGTACTTATTACTCAAAATCACTATCGTCTATCTAGCTAGCAGATCGATCGATGAAATCGATAAATATATATATGGAACGACCGATCGATCTCTCACATATATATGCATCATCTTGCACGTGTACTACCTAGGGCTGCGACGCGTCGCTGCTGCTGGACGACACGGCCAGCTTCCAGGGCGAGAAGATGGCCAAGCCCAACAACGGCTCCGTGAGGGGGTTCGAGGTCATCGACGCCGTCAAGTCGGCCGTCGAGAAGGTGTGCCCCGGCGTCGTCTCCTGCGCCGACATCCTCGCCATCGCAGCTAGGGACAGCGTCGTCATCCTGGGCGGTCCGAGCTGGGACGTCAAGGTCGGGCGGCGGGACTCCACGACGGCGAGCTTCAGCGGCGCCAACAACAACATCCCGCCGCCGACGTCGGGGCTCGTCAACCTCACGTCGCTCTTCGCCGCGCAGGGACTCTCCCAAAAGGACATGGTCGCGCTCTCTGGTAAATACGTTTTTGCGCTACTATTTAATTCCCTACCAACTTCGAGTAATAAAATTTCTAAAACCGTTAACTCGGTCTCTTATTATTGTTATTTTTTACCATCTTCTCTAAATAACAAACTTTGTACTATCTATACTATATACTTAGACATGTGTCCCAAAATGAACCACTTAATGTACAAGGAAGGAGAATAAGGTGACACACCACACAAGCTTTTAGAGCTTTTGGTACCTACCTTGTGACTTGATAAATAGTTAAATACAGCTGGTATACACTTACTTTAATTACCAACAGAATTGACAGCTCAGTTTTTGACTTAACCTTCTTCACATGTGCACAGACATATGACATGCATATAATCTATATATACATGGCATGTTAGTTGGTAAAAATGAGGCATCGAGATTGAATTGAATGACAAAAAGTTGGTAAAAAAGGTGATTGTGACACCCGACGGTTGTCGGTACGAGTTTCCAGAAGACTAAAACAAGTTGTGCGTGTAAAAGCTTTACTTTATGTTTTTGCATGTTATAAACCTGGCGATAATGCCGACTTTAACCAACTCTGTGTCTCTAATGAAGTTGCATTGAAAGATCAGTTTGCCATCAGATTTGTTCGATATCTTAATTCGATGGAATACCAAAAGCAATAAGCATATATACATCGATATAAAAGTCGATCAGTCGACATCTTTCCCAGCTAGATTGCAATTAACTACAACTACAACCACAAATGTTGTTCCTTAATTTTGTGTCGCTTCATAACTAGGATCGGATACTCTTTTCCTTTCTTATTATTATGTATTGATTTATTACACATGCATGTTGATAACCACCTGTTTATTTGAAAAAGAAAATGTTTTTATGCTCAAATTTATTTGAGTAGAGTCACCAATAATCTTCTTGTTCAAAATAAATAAATTGGTCAATCAGTAACTCTTCTATACATTTTTAAATACTACTTACTTAGTGATGTGTCATTATTATTATTTATTATTCTCTTACATTTCATTCATTTGCATCTTAATTTTGCCAGGTGCTCACACCATTGGGCTAGCACGTTGCACCAACTTCAGAGCCCACATATACAACGACACCGACATCGACGCTGCCTTTGCAAAAACAAGGCAATCAGGTTGCCCAAGCACCTCAGGTTCAGGTGACAACAACCTGGCACCATTGGACCTTCAAACCCCTACCGTCTTCGAGAACAACTACTACAAGAACCTTCTTAGCAAGAAGGGGCTTCTACACTCTGACCAAGAACTCTTCAATGGTGGAGCCACCGACGCACTGGTCCAATCGTATGTTGGTAGCCAAAGCGCATTTTTCGCGGATTTTGTGACGGGTATGATTAAGATGGGTGACATTACACCATTGACAGGCTCCAACGGCCAGATAAGGAAGAATTGCAGAAGAGTTAATTAGTTCATTACGATGATGAACTGCAAATAAACTATCTTTGAGGCTTGTTTTCAGTTATATATGCATGTTAAATGACTTTTTGTAGCTTTATATTTTTTAACAACTGTGAAATCATTGTGTTGTGTTGATGTGTTCACATGTCATTTTTTAAAGGATGAATGTGTCACTTGTTGTTTATGTCATCTTTTTGTCCAATATATTTTGCACGAGAAAAATACTACAATAAGTGCTACCTTGAAGCTAAGTATGCAACAAGTAAATATGAACATGTCTCTCCAGAGATTGGGTGATTCAACCACACTGATTTGATACTCTACCGCATGGAGAATCACCTAATTAATAAGGCATATGGACTACACAAACTATTATGATAGTTGCATGGCCTCCCAAGTAATAACAACATATATATATATATATATATACTAGATAAATATTTTATGAAAACTTTCAAATATCCAAACGCAAACACAAAAAGTAACTTAGAGATGTCAAAGTTAGACTCGTAATTGACTTCAAATAAGAAAAGCAAAGTGTGTCTCCTTCCCCAAGCAAGCTCGTAATTGACTTTAAAAAGCAACTTATTGAGACTAGAAGAAGTAGTTGATTGGTTAAATACTGAAGCAAGCGTGTGAAGCTTGTTTTGTCTACCTAAGTTTATGTTGAGAACACTGAATAAATAACATATATACAACTTACTTAATCTCTTTGTTCCTGAATAAATCAATTTTAAGAGTTGTCTTAAGTCATTTATTTAAATTTCAACTAACTTAAGAAAAGAGTATCAATATTTATGGCACCAAACAAATATCATTAGGTGCACCATAAATATTTTTTTTATAACATGTTTGTTTGGTGTCATAAATATTTATGCTCGTTTTTATATGGTTAAACATCAATATGTCTGACTTAAGATAACTATAGAAATGATTTATTTAGGGTGAGGAGTGAGTATAGTATCTACTCCATAGGTAGCAAGGCTTGGGCGGCTTAGCTGAAACAAAACAATATAAAGCTAGAGCCTACTAGACAGCTTTAGTTGTGCCTAACTATATATAGGATCCGGTACGGTGTTGCCAAACGTAGGATCACTGCAGTCTCTTGACAAGAATGTATGATTGGATCTCTCACCATTTGCTTACTTTATTAGCTGCTACTCATCTTTTTTCTTCGTTTGCTTAGTATTCTAATGGTGTTATCAATTCGTCCTATAAAAAAAACTAGAACCAATTAAATTGAGGTCAGAAAAATGCAGCTGTGTATGCGCCATACTGTAGTGTCGGTACAAGATGAACAACACATTGTGTTGCTGCTTGCGACTGGATGGAACAGCATGATTGGAAAAGTACGCGTGACTGCAGCCCGATTGGACCCATTCTGCTGCCATGTCGGTTTCAAACTACAAAGTCTAATTTACATATATGGCAATTGCTAATTTGCTAACTTTGCTCTATTTTGTTCACGATTTATCTTTCTGTGATTCAATTGATTTTTGAGGAATCAACTAGCACCTTGATATTAGTAGTACACGTTTTTTTTAACTTGTACTATACTAAAAAAAAAGCACTATATAACTGCCGTTGCTTTGGAATGAACAATGATAATGTGTTACTACGGATTCATGGCTACAACAACCAGTAGTGGTATTATAACCGACGGTATAAGTTTTTACTGCTGATTATTTGCAACAATTTCTTCAATATAATCTAATAGCCTGTGACTATATATATATCTTGCTAGCAAAGTACCCTTGTAGGTCTGATGAAGTGATGAACATACATATTTGATCTCCAGTCCGCCGAACACCCAACAATTGCGGTAGAACAAAGTCGCCACTTTCGGCACTCAGCATTGAATTCATTTGACTGTAACACTATATAAAGGGTATCAATAACAAACTACTTCAGTCATTATCAGTCACAAGATTCATAACCTACTGTACGTTCTTTGTTGTATCTGAAAAAACGCGCCTGCAAGTTTCTTTACCATATATCATCGATCTCCCTCTTTTCTCTTTTACAGAAATCTTTGTTAGTTTGTTGTTGTGGAGATGTGTTCGTTCAAAAGATAAAAATGGGATAAGGTGAACTGGTGAAGTCAGAGCAATTTAAGTAACCAAGTTTGAGTACATCGTTCATGCCAAAAAAACTAAAAAAAAGGGGAGAGGTACGGCGTGTCAAATTCAAGCAGCTGTGTATCTGTATGGGCGCAAACCACATATACGACTACCGCCGCCGCCAGTCCAATTTTCCATCAGTGTGTGGTAAGGTAATATATCATTTGCATGCAATGAGGTCTTCAGCGAAAAATATGTACTGCTGTCTGCCTCTCCTCTTGGACAAACTGCTAGCTGGAGTACTTTTTACCCAAAGTTTGGACCGAAGAATAAACTAGTCAAAAGGTTTTCAGATGTAGTCACAGATTACATGTGAACACTATCTAGATCCTGGAATCATAATGTAGAGGTACGGTGGATAGATGACGGCTTTAAGTTTTACCCTACTGAATTAGGGTCAAACATATATCCACCGTCTCTTCTGTCGATCACTTGATTATATATATCACACTCTTAAATGGGACCTAGATCAGTTGACTTACTCGTCTACTAGCTAGCCATCTTTCTCATTCCAGTTCGACGGCTATACATATAATTAAATAAATTCGCATATATAGCCCTTCTTATAATTAATTTATTCATTGTTTTATGATATAGTGTTGGATAATCAACTTGCTGCTCGTTTAGTTCCTTCAGTCAGATATATAGAAGTAGGAGGGATGGTTCAGTCAGAGGCAGCTTAGCTAGAGTGCTAGACATGTGAGATGGGATGCTTGTTTTTCCTCTGCCCTGTGGTGTTATTGACTTATTGTTTGTCGATTCTTCTCTGCGACTACAAGCCAACAATGGTGTCATGATTGGGTGAGAAAAGGTCATCATCTCCTTGTCCTTGGGTTCGGTATCTCTCCAATCTGATACAATTCTCTGAAGTGCTAGTATTCGCTGTTTGAAGCTGCTCCTGCTATCTCTTGTCAAAGAAACAGCTCCTTCGTAGGCTTGTGTTTTCTCATGTATAGTTGTTCGGTGGCGACCCAACCTACTTTGTTTAGTGTTCTTAGAAGTACCTAAATTCAGCTTAATTCGACTGCAAGTTAAGTTTTCTAGAAACTAGGTCAATATTCATATCACTTTCAACTTTCTCAGTCATCCCGTGCATATATATATCGACTGTCCATTATTGCTTTTTAGCTGGCAACATGCATATGCTTTGCATTTGACAAAGCAAACACAAGTGATTAGCCATACCAAACCCACTCAGCCTAGATTGATATCTGCCTACGGATCGAGCAGCTCCATGCATCCCTCCAAATGCTCTTTTCCTTGCAAAATTTTCCTTAAACACTACTGGAAACTTGAAATTCACTTACGGTGCACTACCGTCAAGGAAAATAAAAATATCGTCATGAAAATGTACGTATCATCATAAAAAATAAAAATATCGCCATAAAATTTCTTACGGCGCACTTTCCATCAGGGAAAATAAAAATACCGTCAGGGCTAGCTCGACAGGGTAATTCCAGTTTTGCCTGACGTTGGTCAAGAAATTTGAAGTTTCCAGTAGCTATTGAAATTTCTCTTAACGCAGACAGCAGCCGACAGTGGCAAGTTCATCAGCAAGCTAGCTTTCATAGGCTCTTCCTTCCCATGTAATGCATTGCGATAACAGAAGGATCGGAGAAGGGTAGTAAGCTAAGCTGGTCACCTGCTGCAATGACATGTGTGTTGTGGCCTGATGCCTACCCACGAACTAATTGGTGATCAGCACCAAATCTCTGCAGACCAGCGACATTTCATCTGTTTAACAGTATAGTTTCGCTTGATGCTAAAATGGAAATTAAAGCATGTCCACTCCAAGCCTTTCAGCTAAAATATATAATTATATTAAGAGAGAAATGTGCATTCAACTTTTTTTGGTCTAGCTAGCTAGGTTGGTATCATCCAACTCACACTTTGAAAAAAAAAATCACATCCGGCCCTTTCAAGTTTCAACAATTCTAGTACCACCATGTGCACGCAAAGCATGCAGCTACCATATGCATTCTGATTCCCAAAAGCGTCTTATTGTGAAACTGAGCTACCTCCTCTCAGAACAAATCTAGCATAGCTTATTAGGTAGAAATTGTCGAAGCCTTTAAGACATAATGTTACCACCTATATATATCAACATATATATCATCCTTATACTACTATGATCCCCACAGCCTTTTTTTTTTTCTAGAACACGACTTCACGTGTATTTCATTAAGAAAACAATGTGCTATAAACAAGAGTTATCTGAGAGCGAGATGTCAGGATAGACCAAGTTCCGTATCACCCCGAAGCAAAGCTTGAGGACTACAATTTTGAGAAATGACAACAAGTAGAGACCCACACTAAGACGGTACTCCCACTACCAGAAAAGCTGAGATTTTGAGTTACAGTCCTCAAATGATTACTACTCCCTCTGTTCTAAATTATCTTGAAATGATTACTATGTCGTACCCCATATGCTCCAAATTATAAGTCATTTTTTATTATTTTTTATATATTCATTTTGCTATGTATTTAAATATAACATGTGTCTATACATAACAAATTTCGTGTACCAAAAAAGTCGAAGTGTCTTATAATTTGGAACGAAAGAATCAGTGTACTTTTTTATTCTAGTGTTATAAAGCATAAAAAACTATAATTATATTATATGAAAACATAGAAATATCCCAATCGAACACATGCATCAAGTAATTTACAATGTCTAATACTAGTCTAGCTGGATCTGCATGCGCAACTCAAAATGAAATGAAGCATTTGGCACTCATACGACTTGGGTTGTAAGTGGTGGGTTGTCACTTGTCAGTAGATATGTGTGAACTGCATATGCCTTGCTTATATATAATGCAAAATTCAGGGAATTAGTTTTAGCGAAATTACCATATATATGCTAAAAACACACGAAGTCATCGTCCAGGTCCAGGCAACATGCATGCATGCATGCTAAGTAGTAGTAGTAAGTAGACACTTGATGATGACAAGCTCTCATATGCTTGCCAAGGCAACTGCTCTGACGGAAGGGTGTACATTCTTGTCCAGTTCACATCAACTCAATTCACTTTAATTTGAAGCAATAAAATGTCAGCATGAAGCTGCTCCAATAGCTTGTTCTGCATGCACCAGACTTTAGAACAAATAGACTACTACTACTGCATGCATCGGTAGGGTAGTACCTTTACCAAACCGTGTTGCTCTTTTTCGCTTTGCTACTAGGTGTGTGTACAACATGCCCCGCATTCCCACACGCGTTCCGTGCATGCATACATGTTCTCCTAAACTACAGCCTGCATGCATAGAGAGATGCTTGGCAATTCAGAATCCAACAACTTTGCATGCATATGAGTTTTTCCAACTTGCAATTTTCACAATGGGATGGGCACACCCCTTATCCAGCAGTCCAGTTTGTTCCGTGATTCTTGCATACCAAAGAAAGCATTGACGTACGGATTTTAAAGCAGTCAGCACGGATTTTAAAGTATGTTAGCACGAATCTTAATGCGAAATGAACGTCGGGAGATAAGCGGAGTGCGCCCACGGTTTGCTATTTCCGGAGTTCTTGTTACATACTATACGTACCAAACTCTCCAGTACAACACAATGCATACTGTAATACCTACCTAGGTAAGGTACGTACACACGTACAGTTTCCTCAGAACACACACAAAAAAAAGGTACGTACACACACCCTGGCCTGCTAGCTGGCTGATTCCTACATTATATTCCTGTTGGGCAGGCAGCATATATAATTAACCAGCTGCTTGATTGCCGGAAGATCATCAGTTGCTTTTCAAACTCAAAGTCCAACAAAGCAGGTGAAGTCGTGTACCATAAGTCCATACTCCATACATGATGTAACCTAGCTAGCTAATTGTATGTTAGTTTTTGATGCATATGTGCCCCTGTACAAGCTAGATTGACTGCTAGCTAGCTTCAATATTATACACACAAGTTGCTGCTGATGCAGTGATCGATGCCACAAAACCAGCAAACCCCAGCTGCTATGCCCAGGGCTTGCATACTTGGGCTATAAATACCCACATGCATGCAGCATGCTCCACAGCAAGCCAAGAAAGCACTGCAGCAGCAGGGAGCAGAAGCATTTGGCGTCTCTCTGCTACTAGCTAGCACTCTAGCATCTAGCTAGCTAGACTGCGCATCAGATCAGCTAACGATCATGGCTCCATCAGCATCACCACCTGCAAGAGGCAGCGGCAGCGGCGGCATCGCTCTGCTGTTGCTGCTCGTGCTAATGGTGGCCGGCACCTCGTCGGCGCAGCTGTCCACCGGCTTCTACTCCTCCTCGTGCCCCGGCGTGTACGACGCCGTCAAGTCGGTGATGCAGTCCGCCATCGCCACCGAGCAGCGCATGGGCGCATCCATCGTCCGCCTCTTCTTCCACGACTGCTTCGTCCAAGTACGATAACCACCACCACCATTCCCCGGCCCCACCATGCATCTCTGATCATATATATCATCAATCTATTGGACATATATGCGTGCATGATCGACTAACCTAATTTGGTCACCGTACCGTGCATGCATGTAGGGCTGCGACGCGTCGTTGCTGCTGGACGACACGGCCAGCTTCCAGGGCGAGAAGATGGCGACGCCCAATAACGCCTCCGTGAGAGGGTTCGAGGTCATCGACAACGTCAAGTCCGCCGTCGAGAAGGTCTGCCCCGGCGTCGTCTCCTGTGCCGACATCCTCGCCATCGCCGCTAGAGACAGCGTCGTCATCGTGAGTAGTAGTCATGCTCTGCAAGCAGCTCTCGATCAACTGTGTCTGTGTGTCAACTGATGGATGCTGATGCTGATATGCAGCTGGGTGGTCCGAGCTGGGACGTGAAGGTCGGGCGGCGGGACTCCACGACGGCGAGCTTCAGCGGCGCCAACAACAACATCCCGCCGCCGACGTCGGGGCTCTCCAACCTCACGTCGCTCTTCGCCGCGCAAGGACTCTCCCAAAAGGACATGGTCGCGCTCTCTGGTGTGTGTGCAATATTCTCATCGATCTTTTCCAAAAAAAAATATATATTGTTTCTCAAAGCGCTAATACATATAGTATAATATACACATATGCATGGAATTGTATTCCAAGGAGCCATATGTAATAAGAAATAAAGCAACAACCTTTTCACGTACACATTATCACTATACATAATGTTAGCTTTGTTAGGTAGAAGATGCACACCACCAGAATTTGATAGTAGTTCCGTTTTGACTTGGAAGCTTAACTCCCTCTTCGTCCTCACATATCAAGCTTTTGCTAGTTAGTTAGAAATACTAAATAAATAATTAGTGTTGGCCCATGTGTGTTCATATACTACTACTAGACAAGTATGTTCTAAAACTTCATCATATAAAAGTTGGGCCAAAACAGTTACATCTACGCACTTACAAAAAGGTAAAAGAGGTGATATTGCCACATATTGTCGGCAGGGGGTTTCTTGTAGAAACGCTTTGCCCAAAGCTTTAACTCTTTTTTTTTCTAATCCTGCCTCTAACTGGATAGCAACTTTAGTGAACTTTCGATACCTGAGAGATTAGTATTCCACCTACTAATATTTTAATTCGACGGAATACTTAAGCATGCATAAAGTACTTGGCACAATATACACACATATATACCAAGATATACAAGTTAGGTACAAACCATACATGTGGTTTCTTTTGTTTCGCTTCATTCCTAGAATCAATTCCTTTTTCCTTTTCACAATTTAGATAACCAGGAACAACCTATTTTTTTTAAAAAAAAAAGAAGATGCTTCCAAACATTTATATGCTAATTTAAGCGGTACCACCGCACTTTTAACTTAATTTCGATCATGTATGTTTCTCTATATATAGTAATCTAAGTCATTAAGCATTTTCGTTTGTGTAATGCCTCTTTTGTCAGGAGCTCACACCATTGGCCAAGCACGTTGCACCAACTTTAGAGCCCACATATACAATGACACTAACATTGATGGCACCTTCGCAAGAACAAGGCAATCAAGCTGCCCTGGAACCTCAGGTTCAGGTGACAACAATTTGGCGCCTCTGGACCTTCAAACCCCAACAGTCTTTGAGAACAACTACTACAAGAACCTTGTCTGCAAGAAGGGGCTTCTACACTCTGACCAAGAGCTCTTCAATGGCGGAGCCACCGATGCGCTAGTTCAATCATACATTAGTAGCCAGAGCACATTCTTCTCGGATTTTGTGACAGGCATGATAAAGATGGGTGACATCACACCATTAACTGGATCCAATGGGCAGATAAGGAAGAACTGCAGAAGGATTAACTAATAAGAGGCGGTGCACACTATCTAACTAGGGTTTTCGGTGTGATATCCTAAAGTTTGTAATATGTCTACTTTCACAAAATTGTGAGATCATCATGTTGTACCACCAATGTGTTCAGATGTTGTTCATTTAAATAAAGATTCCATCATTTGTTCTTTAGATAATCTTTTTCTTAAATTTATTATCATACATATATGCTTTTGCATAACAACTAAATGATGTGAAGTATGCAAAGGGAAAAAAATTGAACCATTAAAACTAAAAAAGACACACTCTCCGTCCATCTCCTGTGCACTAAATGGTTTTACCAATCGTACCCTAGTTATCGCCTAATAGTCAAACATGTACTCCCTCTGTCCTTGAATAAATCAATTCATAGAATTCATGCTAGTCAAACTTTTTTAACTTTAACTAACTTTATAGAAATAAATAACAACATCCATGACATAAAATGAGTACCATGCGAAAATATATTCTATGATAAATCTAATAATACTAATTCGATATCATAAATTTTTATATTTTTTTCTAAAATTCGGTGAAAGTTAAAAATAAATTGACTTAGGTCAACTTTAGTTCAGGGACAGAGGGAGTATATACTCTCTAGCTAATAAAGATGCTTTAAACTAAATGGTGTTATAACATGATTATTTTAAATTGTATCCCCTCCCTCCTGTAATAATATAATTGATTGAAGTTTTTTTCTAAGTCAAGCCATCCTAAGGTTTACAAATTTATAGAAAAACGTACTAATATCCACCACATAAAGGAGGCAAATTATGAAACTACATTTACAATGTGTCTAATCATGCTAATTTGGTGTCATAAATATTATTTCTATTTTTGGTAACCTTTGTTAAACTTATTATAGTTTGATATAGTACAAACCTTTATTGTCACTTATATTTTAGGACTATGGAGTATTTTTTCCTCAAGGCTGTAACATGCTTCAAATGCCCGATTCAAGAGTTCTACTGAGAGAAAGATTGTACTCATGGCACCGCAATTGATAATTCCTCTGAGCACTATCCCAATAGATTAGTTAATTTCACCTTATTATATACTCCCTCCATTCCAAATTGTAAGTCATTCCGAGAATCTTGGAGAATCAAAGAATTTTAATTTTGACCAAAGATTATAGAGAGAAACATAAAGATTTATGACATCAAATAGGTATAGTATGAAAATATAACTAATAAAAAATCTAATGATATTTAGTTGATATCAAATATGTTATTATCATATTATATAAATTTGGTCAAACTTTATAAACTTTGACTCTCCAAGATTCTTAAAATGACTTATAATTTAGAATGGAGGGAGTAAAACTTATCACGTGTGTCGCAATTTTGTACCGTCGGCTATGTCCAGGTGGGGTGTTCGACTGTTCGTTCACATTCCTGGCCACCAATGCAAGGCCTCAAACTTTACAGTAACTAGGGTTTACAAACAGAGAAATATGGGAACTAAGAATATGGCGCATGTCCTACCTTATATCTGAGGGAGTAATGCTACAAAAGTGATAGGGTCCCACATGCCGCTGTTGCCCAAAAGCTGTTTCTTGAACCGCAGCCTCTCAGCTCCTCAACAGAGAGCCTGCTGGCATTGACCCTCACATACTCCCAGACACCAGACCTACGGCAGATGGCAAGTGCAACACATGGGGGATAACAATTGTTTCCTGTAAGACAATGAACTTAAATGATATTATAGCAGGTGCACACGCCAAAAGGAACAGTGATGTCCAGTGAGACCTGAATGTAATGCAAACCTGAGCTGCCTTCAGGACATTCTCAAAGGCACCATCCTTCAGCTTCTCGGCAATGATCTGGTGGGGCTGCAGCATACCCTTTCCAACTTTTTCCAGCCTGAACAAAACAATAACCTCCAGCCAGACTAAACATAGATGATTTCAAGAGATAGTTTAGCATATGATCAGAATTTAGGAGTCAGTACTATGGAAACATATGCAACATAGGAAAAAAAAGGCACAACAGAAAATACATTCAAACAAATGATCTTGAGCAGGCTGCTGAATGGCGTTGAGCAATTGATCTTGAGCAGCTTGTCCGTTCGCAAAAAAAAAAATCACATTTTAACTGTGTGTGCACTTGTGGTAGCATGCAAAAACCATTCTACTAAATTTTCAGAATTTCTTCCCCGTCCTTTCGCACAGCTCCTATGTATGCCACTATTAATGATTTTTTTTCAACCGCTCAATGGAAGTTTCAGGCTCATTTGCGATCAAAACACAGGAAAAACAGCGATGGGTCAAAGTCAAATCAAACGACCTAAAAAGGTGCTACTGTACACTATATATGCCGATTTTAATGGAGAGTAATTATTTTCGAGATGGCAAGCAGCATGCAACAGGAGCTGTCAGAGAGGCAAGTGTGTGTGACACTCTTGACTTGACATATGGCTATACAAGATTTGTACCAGAAGTGATGACCCCAACAAAACTCAGAGTGAAGTACCACTTCTGTTCAGGAGTATTTGGTTCAGAAGCCGCAAAATGTGTTTCTTCCAAGGGGATGCAAATATGCAATGCAATGCAGCTTACCAGGAACAGAAGGCTAACCGGGGATCGAGCACCCGCAAAGCTGCAGAATGGAATCAAATTCACTCTGTATTACTTGCTAGGAACACCACGCATGTCAAAGAAGATCAAATGACTAGCATCACAGCTCTAGCTTGTTGGCATCACCGTACCGGCGCATGTTTCTCCCTTCACGGTGAAACATCCCAGCAGTGGCCACTCCGATCCCCACTGCGAGTTGGCTGGCGGCTGCCGGCGGCCCCGACCAATGCATCTCATTCTCCCTCCCTCCTTTAGGTCCTCTCGGCGGCGCGGCACAACGCGGCGGGACAGCGCGTGAATGGAATGGCCATGGCGGGCGGCCCTCAGCTCTCCCTGTCAATCTCATCGCTATGGGTGTGAGTCCTTAGAACGGAATTGGACGTGGGTGATGAAAGGAAAGTCATCAGAGGTAAGTGAGTCACTGAAACTGAATCCCCAATCTATCACGCCAAGATTATTCAGTGGATGAATACAGTGAAATGAGGGTGTGCTGACTTGATTCCCCCACGCACACCAACTAGATGTCATGGATACGGCATGGGGGCGGCCGTGCCGGCCCTATTCCTGTTGACCGTCCAGAAGCCGGTGTGAAATATGGTTCTCTCGTCTCTCCCAGTTCCTCACAGCAATGCAGATCGTGTGCCGGCGCTATTGTTGTTTATGGTTGTCTCTGGACTCTGGTACGTGGAGACCGATGACGAGCTTATAAATAGAAAAGTTTAATCCTCATTCATCTCATCTCAAGCTGACTCCGATCCGCTGCCTGCAGCTGCAAGAGTTCTTGGTCCCTGGTCGGACTCCGATCGATCACCAATTCACCATGCATCCTTTCGGACGCCTCGCACTGCTCCTCATCGTCGTCGTGACGACGCTTCCGGTTCTGCCACTGCCTGCAGCAGCAGGCCGCCATAGGCCATTTAAGCCGCCGACGATGACACCCCCTCCGCCGCCGACGATGAGTGTGCGACTGCTGGTACTGCAACCTGGAGGAAAATCAACCGTGGGTGCCCACTACAGCCACCATTCCAGAGGTAGAAGCAGCGGGTCGCCGCCGCGTGTACCGTACACCTCCAACACCTACACTGCCGCCGCCACCGTGCGACGATTGCTCGTACGTACTGCAATTCAAAGCTGACGATCGAGCGCATGCTGCACCGGCATGCGCTCCGTACTCAACAGTACGAGCGCTGCGGCACATCTACTAAAGAAAAAATACGGTTAAAATATTGAGAGCTACTTAAGGATACTAGAAAAAAATATTGAAGTCTTACTGAAGGATAGTACTAACAAGTGCTCAAGAAATGCTACATAAGTAAAAGAGGAAAATACTAACAAATACTAAAGGACTATACTGACATGTACTGAAACAAACATATTCACCTATACCGAACAGTGACAATGACATCAATGGAGATGAGAGGACAATACTAATAAGTACTAAAAGATTGTACTATAACAAATACTAAAGCAACATACCTACATGTATTGAATGAAAACATATAGTAATATTAAAGAAAGACTAAAAAATATACTGAAGACTACTAAAGTCATAGTAATAACAAAGGATACTTACAAAAAATAATGATATTGACATGTACTCAAAGGCGCTAGATCCATCTACCGAATACTAAATACTGAATACCGATCACGAACATACAGAAAAATATCGACATGTAGAAAAATACATATTGAATACTAAATACTGACCCGGAGTGTGGGGGTGGGCCGGTGGGGCGCGCGGGTGACGACTCGGGGTGTGGGGGTGGGCCGGTGGGGCGCGCGGGGTGACGACTCGGAGTGTGGGGGTGGGCTGGTGGGGCATGCGGGGTGCGGATCAGATGCACGGGTGAAGGGTCGAGATGGCGGACTAGAGGGGGTGAATAGTATTTTCTAAAAACTTAAGCGCAACGGATAACCGAAACAAATGCGGAATTAAAACTATCGGTCTAGCCAAGACTACACCCCTCTATCTATAACTTTAGCACCTAGCAAAGTATGTCAAATATGCTAACTAAGGTGCCGGGCTAGGAAACTCACCTAAACAAGTCTAGGTTGCAAGGTCACACAAACCTAACCAACTAGTACTCTTAGCAAACCGGGAGCTCCTACACATACTAGTAAGCAAAGCACAAAGCACCTAACCTCACTAGCAATGTTCTCTAGCAAGACTACACAAGTCAACTAGAGAGCTCAACTTACTTAGCTACACAAACTAAGAAATGTGACTAACAAGGCTACACAAGCCAATTAGCCACGCAAGAGCTACTTCTATGCTACACAAGCTAGAAGGTAACTAAGCAATCCACACAAGCTAAACTAGTTACAAGACCAAAACTACTCACTAGCACAAGTATATGAAAGTAAATACAAGCTAGTGATTTTGAGAATGCAAACCACCGAGAAGATGTACACAAGGTTGACACGGTGATTTTTCTCCCGGGGTTCACTTGGTCGCTACCAAGCTAGTCCCCGTTGTGTCGGCTCCCTCACTGGGAGGTTCACGCGCTAATTGGCATACACGCCAAACCCGCAATAAGGTGCCGCACAACCAACACAAGATGAGGGCATTCAATGATACGCTCAACTAGAGTTGCTCTTCACGATCTCCCGCGGGGCGAGCACAACACCCCTCACAAGCTCTTCTCCAGAGCCACGCACAAACTTCTTGCGTGCTTCGACGGAGCCACAATCACCAAGCTATCTAGGAGGTGGCAACCTCCAAGAGTAACAAGCACCACCGGCTTGCAACACGATCACCTAGTGCCACTCGATGTAAACTCACAATGCAATGCACTAGAATCACTCTCTCACACAATCCGGATGATCACTAACAAGTGTATGTGAGTTAGAGGGCTCCCAAGCACTCCTACACAAGCCACAAAGGCCCAAGGGTGCTCAACAACAAGCCTTGGCCGGCCACCACTTCTATTTATAGAGTGGGAAAGAAACTAGCCGTTTCCCAACTCTCTGTGCACCTCCGGACGCACTTTTCGTAGGGGTCCGGACCAAAGAGAGCGTCCGGACCCCTTCATCACTGAGCGTCAACGACTCTGAAAACTCCTCTGGATGCAACCTCCGGACGCACGCGAAGCGCCGTTCGGACCATGCCGTATGCGTTCGGTCGAGCTGCCGATTCAAACGGCTCGTTCGCGCCTTCGCCTCCGCGCGCCACGCGTCTCCGGACGCTTCCGGAGTCCACTCCGGACCATCGCGCACATGCGTTCGGACTCCAGCAGAGAGCTCCCCGAGAGCTAAAAACCTCCGGACGCAAGTCCGGAGTTCACCGTCCGGAGTCAACTTAACGTCCGGACCCTCTAAGTCAGCACAACACAGACAGAGGGTGGGCGACCGGACGCAAAACGATTGGTCCGGACCGCCCAAGCCCTTGCGTCCGGACCTCACAGCTAGGCCGAGACCTAGGGTTTGGTTCCGGACCCTCTCTCCAATGGTCCGGACCCCCTTGGCCCTTGCGTCCGGAGCTCGGTTTTCAGCCGAGACTCCTCCGCACTTCTTCCTTGCTTTCCCAAGTGCCAACACAAATGTGATCACCACCTTGTGCATGTGTGTTAGCATTTTCACAATCATTTTCAAAAGCACTTTCACTTGCTCTCACCGCGCCAATCGATCCTAATGCATCGCAAGGTTAGATCGCTCATGTGGCACTAGATAACCGATATGAAAACAAGTTTGCCCCTCTTGATAGTACGACTATCTATCCTAAACCTGGTCATATACTTCTCTACACACCAATGACCGGTGAAATGAAATGCCCTATAGGTTATACCTTTGCCTTGCGCATTCCATTACATCTCCTTCTCCAATGTTGATGCAACACATGCACCAACCTGTCATCCAAATGATATGATCCACTTCATATCATCACGTGGCCGTATTGGTTCATCGATCTTGACCTCACTTGCTCTTCACCGTTGCGTTGGTCCATCGGCGCCAAGCATCACTCACTTGCCCTTCACACTTGCAACTGGTCCATCAAGCCAAGCCTCATCTTGATCTTCTCCACCTTGGTCACATGACTCCATGCCATGTCTCATGTGCATTAAGCTCCTTCATTACACAATCACCTGTGAACTAATCTTCTGTGTATATATATCACTTAAACACATATTAGTCCACTTAAGTTGTCACTCAATTACCAAAATCACACAAGGACCTTTCAACGAGACGGGTTACTAGGGTGGCACACGGGGCGGGTTCGCATGGAGCTGGTTAGGTTTAGGTTTAGGTGTAGAATAATTATTCTACACCCTATGTGTAGATTATATATGTAGGGAGAGTATAATTTATAATCAGCTACAGAATAACTTATTTTGTAGCCAGACCAGTCTAATCGCACCATCGACCCGGTGCAATGACTGTCTAGGCGCATGTTTATTAATTCCAGTAATTCGGTGGACCCATTCTAAATTACCGGAGATGCTATTCATTAACACGTGAGAGAGACTTTATAGTAATTACTTCCATCGGCTGATCCTAATAAAGCGTGGCATGCATGCACTCCTGCGTGTGAGTAGCGCTCGTAAATAATGCTCCTAAAATACAGTGCATGCATGTACCAAGTGTTTGTGAGTGCATTTACTATTTTCCATTATTGAAGAAGAAATATTTACGCGAATTTTACAAATACGTACTCTCTCCGTACTCACAAAGTTTGTTGTTTTAGAAAACGACACGGTCTTCAAAGTGTAACTTTGACCACTTATTTTTTTTAAATATTTATTTAAATATAATATATATATACTTTTATGACAGTATTTTTCAAGACAAATCTATTGATATGATTTTTACATTTTCAAACTCAACAACTTAAAAGTTATTCATGATTTATATTCTCAATGTTTGACTAAAACATTGTCCTAAACGACAACCTTTTGAGTATGGAGGGAGTATATACTAGAATTTACACAAAGAAATATTTACGAGAATTCACACCAAAAAATATTTACGAGAATTTGCACTAATAATATTTACGAGAATCTACACTAAAAATATTTAGGAGAATCTCCAAAAATATGCATTAAGAAGTATTTTACGAGAATCTGCACTAATAAATATGAAGAAGTATTTACGAAAATTTTGTGAATACATATTTACTAGAATTCACACCAAGAATTATTTACGAGAATTCGCACCAAGAAATATTTACGAGAATCTACACTAAAAACATTTAGGAGAATCTCCAAGATTATGGTGTAAGAAGCATTTACGAGAATTTACACTAATAAATATTTACGAAATTTACGAGAATATGCATTAACATGTATTTACGAGAATGTGCACGATAATTAGAAGGGGAATTACGACAACTTAAAAAATACTAATCCATGTGAAAGTATGAAAATTTCCAACAGTAACCAACAAAGAAAATAACAAAATCAAATACGAACATGTCGTCGT
Source organism: Microstegium vimineum (assembly GCA_022036555.1). Taxonomy (NCBI): domain Eukaryota; kingdom Viridiplantae; phylum Streptophyta; class Magnoliopsida; order Poales; family Poaceae; genus Microstegium; species Microstegium vimineum. The sequence goes on along the minus strand of CM039132.1, from coordinate 58,170,214 downwards.
TCATCGGAAATATATACATCACATGAACTTTTGGATGAAATCAAACTAATTCATTTGTATTTGTACAAAATAAATCAACAAAAATTGAATCAAATAAGTTATGCTGCATCAGGCAAGGGGCTGAGCGAGACCAACTGCATCGCCGTCCGAGAGCCATCGAGTGGAGTGAGAAATGCAGCCATAGGATCCACCATCCATGTGAAACAGGGTCACATGGTCAAAGGCCGCACCGCTTCCGTCATGGACGCGTCGCGCGATGGAGAATGGAACTGACGCACTGGTCATGCGCAGGTAGGGTAGGGAGGGGCGTTGGGGGAAGGAGCGGTGCTACTGTGTTGGATTGCCGCCGCCGCCGCCACATGAGCCGGGAGGGCGCTGTCGTGACAGCGGGACATGGATTAGTGGCGATGAGGAGGCCGCGTTGCCAGGGGGAGCCCCAAATTTTAAGAATTTGGCCCTTTTTTTAAAAATATTTTTACATTTGGATCCCCGGAGAAACTAATTGCAGATTTGGATCCTGGGGTCGGCGCCATGCCCCACGGCGCCGAGATAACACAGCTCGGCGCCATGTCCCACGGCGCCGAGCTTTGCGACCAGAACCAACGTGGCAGTCGACGTGGCAGGAAGGTCGGCGCCGCGGAGCACGGCGCCGAGGTATGTAATATAGAAACACATGTGCAGTTCAGTTGGTCGAGGCTTGAGGTGTTGAGCCTTTGGTCGTGAGTTTGAACCTAGATCTATACATTTTGCTATGTTTTTAAGCAATATTTTTTATAGAATACATTTTGTTTATAATTATGAATTAATTTTAATTATAAGTAAGTATAATATTTTTATATGATGTATTGATTTAATTATAATTATGGAGTAACTATTTATTTATTTATTAGTTTATATATCTAGCCTTTGTAAATAGAACAAGTAATATTTGTTTCTAGTTTTCTTCAAAACCACATGTGTAGTTTAGTTGGTCAAGGCATGTGGTGTTTTAGCCTTTAGTCATGGGTTCAAAGTAATGAATTGACACAATTTTTGCTACTTTTTATAATTTGTTTTTATTTAATTTTAAAATAAGAATTATTTAATTTATTTTTATAAGCTCTTGAAACATTCCGTTTTATAATTTATTTTTTATTTGATGTTTGAAACAATGAGTTTGGTTGTTCTAATGCTTTGATTTTGAAATAACTTTTTATCCATCAATAAATTTTAGTCAAGATATATAAACTAATAAATAAATAAATAGTTACTCCATAATTATAATTAAATAAATACATCATATAAAAATATTATACTTACTTATAATTAAAATTAATTTATAATTATAAACAAAATGTATTCTATAAAAATATTGCTTAAAAACATAGAAAAATGTATAGATCTAGATTTGAACCCACAACCAAAGGCTCAACACCTTAAGTCTCGACCAACTGAACTGCACATGTGTTTCTATATTACATACCTCGGCGCCGTGCTCCGCGGCGCCGACCTTCCTGCCACGTCGACTGCCACGTTGGTTCTGGTCGCAAAGCTCAGCGCCGCCGTGGGGCATGGCGCCGACGCCCAGGGTCCATTTCTGGGAATAGTTCCTCCAGGGGTCCAAACGTGAAAATAATTTAAAAAAAGGCTAAATTGTAAAAATTTGGGCAGGGGAGCTGTCCTCGCACGTAGGCATCGTCCGCCAGGCCTCCGCCATGGCAAGGTAGCGCGCACTTCGGACACCAGGGATGTCGTCGTAGCACTGTGTCGGGCCCTTATGGTGGAGCTGCCGCTGCCGGTGGTGGCCGTGGCCGTGGCCGTCGCGTAGTAGGCGGTCGAGACAGGCGAGACCGGCGTGGCTAGCACCGTGTTAAGCTCGCCTACACGACCGTGAAGTGGTACGTCCCACGGAGACGCACACGGGACCATGGCTGAGTTCGGCCGCGGCGCAAACAACGCCGTCACGGTGTGCACCTGCACCTGCACCAGCGGGGGAAGCAGCACTGACGAGATGGAGCCATGCTTGACTGCTTGTTGGCTTGTGGTTGTGGATGCCGTCTTCCTCCTCCCTGTTCCTCTAGTTTATACTGTACTATTGTTAATGGAAACGGAGCCGACATAGCGAGATTTTTGGGCGGAGAAAAAATAAAGCAACGTAGTTAAGGTGATTAAATGATGCTTAATTTTATTTTTGAGAATAAATGGTTCCTTAGTTGAATGAACGCTCAGCCACAACAGGATGCTAGGCACGTTGGCACGGTCGGATGGGTTTTTTTGGGTCTGGCTATAGAATTAGATGTTCTGTAGCCAGCTATAATACAACACTTCCCTATATATATATATGCAGGCTCTACACCTTGCTGTGACACCTTCGACCAGCACTTCTACTACTGTGGCCTCGTCAACGGCAACGGCAGACCTCAGTACACCCTTTGCGCCAACCCCGTCATCTTCTTCTACTCGGACAACCTGGACGACGCTTAATTAGCTGACGTTCCTACCTATTATATTGTTAGTTAGTTTAGTTATTGTTTGTTAGCAGTTACCTACCTGTCGGTCCGAAAGGTTAATAAGTATTGATCTAATAACACTGGTCTTTCAGTACATCTTCGTCGATATGTCCGAGTGGTTAAGGAGACAGACTTGAAATCTGTTGGGCTACGCCCGCGCAGGTTCGAACCCTGCTGTCGACGTTGTAATTTTTTTCCCTTCAATCCGAAAACTTTTTTTTTCTTCTCAGCTAGCATACGTGGCAACGATTTGTGCTTCTTCCCTTGTAATTCAGTCATCTTCTTGTACATGCGTATAATTAAATGAAAATTCCCATGTACGTGATCGTACAAAGTATTGCTTTCATTAATGTTCTGTTCTATAGGTAATATGGACATATGAATATTTGCAAACTAAGTATTATGATAATCTCGCAGAGGCATAGAGTCTACCATACTCCACATTTCATGTGTTGAGTGCATTGTTATGAATTTATTTTTAGATTTGCAAGTATCACGGGGAGAGTCTAGTAAAATTAATAACTTGTTGCAAACATTATATTGCACTCTTTTCTTAGTATGAGTTTTCTCTCGGGGTTTCTCGAATAAAGTTTTTAATGAAGCAATATCAACACAGGTTATATCATACCATCCCCCTTTTTTTTCCACACGGGTTTTTTTGTGGATGATATTGGGACACAAGATGCATTATACTTTTACTTTATGTGAGTTTTCCCTTGGAGGTTTCTCATATAAAGTTTTTGCTGAGGCAATGTCAACATAAAGTTATATGCTTATCATCTATTTTCCCCACGTGGTTTTTGGAAGATGATATTTGAAGCATATTGACCACATTATCAAGGTGTTTTTAGACTAAGGCTTTGGGTTTATCTCAAAGGGTCTAACAACATTGGTGATTGTATATCAAGGCGTTTCTTCTTATTTTTCCAACTGAGTTTTAAAGAGTTTTGCCTCGTACACCAGTAGTATTACTTTGTTATTTTCACAAGATTTTTCAAAGGTTCATAATGATGCATAATAGATGAATAGTAAAGATTACAAGGAGCTAATTGATCCATGGAGAGTGTTGAGAATAATTATTAATGATCAATCCGAAAACTTTTTTTCTTCTCAGCTAGCATATATAAGCATATATATCCGTGGCAACGATTCGTGCTTCTTCTTCTTCCCGTGTAATTCAGTCATCTTCTTGTACATGCGTATAACTAAATGAAAATTCCCATGTACGTGATCGTACAAAGTGTTGCTTCATCGAAAGCCATGCATATTATATTGGTGCATATATATAATAGCCGTAACAAGCGATAGTACATTATTACGAGCTAAACCTAGTATTATTACTTTTTTTGGCACCCTTCCTGCTGGCTGCTGCATGCAGCTATATATGGCAAATAAAAGACAGTATATTCCACCTGAGTGCTGCTGTGTATACCTTGGTTCAGCTGCTTGCTCCATTGCACTTCCAACACAGTCGTAGAAGCAGTCACATTACAAACAAGCTCACCAAAACAAGCATGCTGATGACTGTGCTGACCAGGCTACACACACTCCTGCAATTACCACTGAAGACGGTTACCATCGTCGGGAAGGATGCTGTTGGGCCTCGGGGTTCTCCGGCCAGGCCACGCCGGTGTACCATCTCGGCCTTCCTGGCCTGGCCCTCTTTCAAGACTGAGCTTGGGCTTGGGCCTCCAACCAGTCCCAACAGCGGAGAGGCCCCGAGGGTGGCGGCGGCGGGATCCCCCGTGTCGCCTAGAGACGACGCGTGTCCAGCACACGTTAAATTAAATGAATTAGTCTTAACAATCATCATATGGAACCTAACGGGTTCAGTGTCACTTGGTTTTTACATATCGGCTTTTTTTTTATCGGTCCTCTTGACTATAATCCTGGCTCCGTCACTGGACAAACCTGCTCGTGCCACGGTGAGCAGCAGCAGAGCTCCGCTGAGGTACGGTCTCCTTGCGCAGCTGCAACAGCTTCGGGCGACGAAGAGGGGCTTGCGGGATGTGGAAGTTCTGCTCGTTTAAGGGCGCGTTTAGTTCCAAAATTTTTTGGCTTTTGGCTACTGTAGCACTTTCGTTGTTATTTGGTAAAAATTATCCAATTATGGACTAATTAGGTTCGAAAGTTTCGTCTCGCAATTTCTCGATCAACTGTGTAATTAGTTTTTTTTTCCGTCTACGTTTAGTACTCTATGCATGTGCCGCAAGATTCGATGTGACGAGAAATCTTGAAATTTTTTGGTTTTTGGGTGGAATCTAAACGGGGCCTAAGTCGGAGCACACGTTGACTTGCAAGTCTCCACCTAAATAACAAGTGAACAAAGCACCATAACTCGCCTCACCAGTCAGTCACCACCACACCATACAAAACAGTTGATAATCCAGCTCCTTTTGGCTTGCTTCTGCGAGGGAGTCCGTACGTGGTTCCATGATTGAGCAGTACTAGGTGCCAAACAACAACGTTGGACGGATCGGTCGGATCAGTCCGTGATCTAGTAGGTCGATCGATCGATCGGGTTCTTTGACCGGGAAGGAAAATGTGCAAATATATATATCCAGAACGTCCATGCCCAGAACAAACGTCGTATATAACTTTGATTGACAGGCATTATATTTTTGCTCTCCATCGATCGTCTCATGGGTAAGGGTAAACATGGATTCGTTTTGCGAACGTACTAGGACCGTCAAAATTCAAATGTGTCAATCCATGGATCGACTGGATAGTTGAGTGCTACTTTTGCTAATAGATCGAGTCCACGTTCGGTACTTGCATAGTACTAGTACTGTAGTATGTGTACTGCACGAACTACTATTGACTGGCCCAAGCACGATGACGCCCGGAGCCGAGTTCGCGGGCATTCTCGCCGCGGTGCAGAACGAACGGCGGATCCTGCGTGCGCCAGGAGGCCGTACCTGGTGACGGCGGTTGCGTTCCTGCAGGGTCTCAAACAGCCGAATTGAATTTCCTCCAGATCGAAGGTGGTCAAGGGCGTTGACAAGAGCCGGCCGGCCCCAAGGTTGCAACTCTGCTGCCCAGCTTCATGCATGCACATCATCAATCAAATCAATGGCACGTACGGTCAGCCGGCGGCTAGGCCATGAACGATTGACAGGACACTTACTCAGGCAAGGCAGACGTAGAGAACCTCGATCGGGCCTGGCGGGAACACGACGCCGCACTGCATGCATCGGGAGGTACATCATCCTAGTCGGATCCAGAGGTGAGGTGACATGTCGTCAAGCAGCAGCAGAAGCTTGTTGACGTGCCTCAGGAGTCAGGACCAACGGGGACATGCACCGCAGCGTGTCCTGCCTGGTAGCCGCCGCCGTCGGACCTGGACCTGGAGCTCGAGCTGGAGCTGTTCACGAACGCCACCAGCTCGGCGCATCACTCGCTCTGCGGCAACGGTGTCTCCGGCCGGGTCGCTCTTCCTTGTCAGCAGGGAACGTCCCACACGCCGTCCTCAGCCCCGCGAGCGGGGTCACGCACTCCGCCGCCGCCGATGTCGTCGTCGTCGTGGACATGGAGGCGCTGCGAGCGGAGGAACGGGAACCCTGCTGGCAATGGAGGACGAGCTAGGTGGCCGCCAGACCGTGGTTCAATTCAGCTGAAAGAAGTGGCACCCACCTCCAGAGTTCGTCAGGTGAGGACGTGAGGTCCAACAGTGAATTTGAATGGTCAACACAACAGACACTGTGCCTTGTTCCATCCCCGGCCCACGTACTCGCGGCCTCGCCCACCTGTTAGTATAGATCAATGTTAGCGTGACATAAAAAAAATAAAAATGAAAAATTGTCTCTTCACCAAAAATACATTGAAATTTCATATACAAAATCAAATATCTGCACGGCTGCATATATACAAGTCTGAAATGTCTACCAAAAGTGACCACACTTAGTCGTCTCAAATCACCAAACTCTGCAATTAACACAAAAAGAAAATGAAATCTTGTATTTGGCCCTAGAGTATATGGTAAAAATAAAATACAGGGCAAAGGTAAAGAATGTTATCACTATATATGTTGGGAACGTATGCTATGGAAACCAGATTCTCATAAAAACTATGGAAACTCGCACGTGGATCGTTGGATCTAAATCCGATGGTGGGAGAGATTAGGAGAGATTAGCAATTAACCCCTCCCACAGTGTGTCGATCAACGTGCTAATCTCTCCCACACTGTGGGAGGGGTTAATTGTTAATCTCTCCCACCATCGAATTTAGATCCAACGATCCACGTGCGAATTTCCATAGTTTCCACGGAAACCTGGTTTCATAGCATATGTTCCCATATATGTTTAGCTCTGCCCTGCTGATCGAGGACGCAAAGTCGAAGATGCCAAGAACGCATGCGCGCAGACGTGCCGGACACCCACTCTGTTCATGCGTTTTCGCTCGGATGTTGTTACAGATGAGATGAGCGTGTGTGTGTGTCTATATATATATATATATATATATATATATATATATATATATATATATATATATATATATATATATATATCTCCATACAGAGGAGAGGAGCCGAGGTGTTCATCATTCTTCCTACCATCTCAATCTCATCGTGTCACACTAGTACACTACAATGTCTCCATTCGCTGTTTTGCTCGCGTTCATGGCCATCATCGCTGCGTGGTCAGCAGTGCAGCCGGCACAAGGCGCCGGCGAAGAAGAAGGCGTCCGGCCGGAGTACACCGCCGCCGACCGACCCGTGGTGGTGCAACCGCACCTACGGGGAGGAATCACTCTCCCTGTCTGAAACTGACGACGTCGACTGCCCACCGCCACCAGCGCCGCCGACGAGCTGCCCGTGGCCGTGCGTGTGCCCGACATGGCCGCGTCCGACCAGCCAAGACAACAATGACGACGGATGCCTCGCGCCGCTCGCAGCTGTCAGGAGCTGCGCGCGGTTCCTCACCGCCGCCACGGACACGACGCCACAACTGACGAGCGCATGCTGCACCGGCATGCGCTCCATTGTCAACCGCATGAGCTCTACGGCGGCGGACACGGCTGCAGGCGGCGGCGGCGGCCATGGGCTCATCCACAGGTGCGTGTGCCCGGTAATCCTCGGCGACATGGACGACAGGGTTCTTCCGAGAAGCCGGTGGATCCCCTGCGGCTCATGTACCTCCCAGTCGCCTGCGGCTTTGCTCTCCCGCCGCAACTGCTCTACATATGCTTTTGTTTTCCAAAACGGTCGTAACCGAATTTCATTACCGGGAGTAACGAAATTACAAGAAAAGTGCGAGTTTAAAGTTTGGGAAGGAGATACCAGACCAACGGCACCCTACAGAGGAGGCACCAACAGCTGCCAGAGTAACAGCAAAACCAAACGAGAGTTCTAAGAAGAAAACTGAGGCGCACAGGCCGGAGGAAAAAGGGTCAGACACCCCAGAAAAAACAGACCCACTAATCCCTTCAGGACGCCGGCTTCAGAAAGCTGCAGGAACATAGACCGCCCACCAAAAGGCTTCTACTGGACGCTTCCACCGTCGTAGATCACCATCTGTTGACTCTCCTGAGGTTGATGGATTGACCCCTGCTTGTGGAACTCCAGCGCAATCCTCTTGATCACCTCCGCACCTTGAATGACTTGGTTCTTGAGATCATCATTTAGTAAGCCTGCCCAATAGGTCAAGAAAGAGGAAATCAAGCACACAATCTCGGTAGGAGATTTGATATTTTTTTCTCAAAGCAGACAGTGTTTCTAGTGCGCCAGATGGCCCAAAGCACAGCTGCAAGCCCCAAAGCATGCACTTTTGGTGATTGGGGTAAAATATGATGCATCCAGATCCAAAACATGTTAGTATTAGTAGGTCTACAGCCTACACCAAAAGAGTGAGCCAGAAGGCTCCAAATATACTTGGCAGTGGGGCAAGTAAAAAAAAGGTGCTGAATACTTTCATCACTGATACAAAAAGCACAAGCTTTACTGCCCTTCCATTTTCGTTTTATAAGATTGTCTTTAGTAAGGATGGCATTTTGTTCTATCAACCACATGAAGATTTTAATTTTCAGAGGAAGCTTGGCTTTCCAGATTTTACTAAAATTGCTTCCATACTCATATCTACAGAGGAAGTCATAAGTGGATTTCACAGAGAAACAATTACTTTTATCCCAATCCCATTTAGCTTTATCCTTGTTCAAATTAGTATCATACTGGAAAACAATATCATGGAGTCTTCTGTATTGAACTTGTAAATCTTCATGTAACCATCTTCTGAAAGAGAGCCTCCAATTCTTTTTTTCATCTCATCAACAGAGAAAGCTTGTTCATTGTTAATGCTATAGAGCCTAGGGAATTTGTCTGCTAAGGAGACATGCCCACACCATTTATCATGCCAAAAACTGGTAGATTTGCCATTTCCAATTATCATAGATCTCCCTTTCAAGTATTATGTCTGACTTTTAACAAGTCATTCCACATTGGAGAGTTTTTGGCATTCTTAGAGAGAAAGCCAATCATTCCCTTTTTCAAGTATTTTTTCTTTATAATCTCTTGCCATATGCCACACCCATTCTCAATCTTCCACCACCATTTGCATAAAAGGCTGATATTCATTCTCCTTAAATTTTCAATCCCGAGCCCTCCTTTATTCTTTGGTTTGGTAATCTTTGTCCATCTTACCAAATGGTATTTTTTTCTTCATACCACCACCCTGCCAGAAGAATCTCTTCCTAGTCACATCCATTCTATCAATGACTGACTCAGGCAGCCAGAACATAGACATGGCGTAAATGGGAATACTACTAAGACAGGAATTAATGAGGGTCAATCTTCCACCTAGACTTAAAGAGCTTCCTTTCCAGCTGTCAAGTCTTTTTGCCAGTTTTTCACTGATGAGAAGCCAATCACTCACATGTAGTCTAGAACCAGCAACAGGAACACTCAAATACTTGATAGGCCATTTACTAATGGCACAATTGAACATATTAGAGAACCAAAGATTTTTCTCATCATCTTGACTGACCATAATCACTTCACTTTTAGAAAAGTTTATTTTGAGGCCAGACATGTCTTCATAAAAGTAAAGCAGAAGCTTCATGTAGGCAGCTTGCTCTTTGTTGTCTTGAATACATAAAATGGTATCATCAGCATATTGAAGTATTGCCACCCCTTTATCAATGTATTCAGGGATCAAGCCCTCAATCAGATTACATGTGCGTGCCCACCGCACGGACCAGGACCATGTGCGTGGACTAGTTAGCATATCAGTAGTTCCAGAAAACTTTCTCCTATGCTGTTTCCTGAGGTAGACGCCGAGCAGCTTGTAGTACGTCCACCGCCGCTTCCTGCCGGTGGCCTCCAGCAACACCTCGGAGCTGGCGTGGAAGCCGCCCTTGCCGAACGCCTCGAACACGATGGCATCAGTGGCTACGACGGGCTCGGTGTTGCCGTCAAGCCGGTCGAACGCGAACGTGAGGTTCCGCGCGAGGCGGCGCTCGAGGTAGGCGTCGACGAAGCAGCCGTGCGTGACGAGGTCCGGCGCGACGCCGTCGCAGCGCATGTGGTCGGCGCTGAGGTGGAGGTCCCAGAACATGCACATCTTGGAGAACGCCGCGCGCGCGGATGTTGAAGGTGGTGAGGTCCGGCCGGAATCCAGCGGCCACCATCTCTAGGAACGCGCGCTGCAGGGACTTCATCTTGAAGTTTGCCGCGAAGGAGAGCAGGTTGCCGGTGTCGCGCCAGCGGAGGCCGGCGTCGGCCACGAACGCGCCGAGCCTGTACTACTTCTGCTGGGAGACGTACGCGGACGCCACGGCGCGGATTGCGCCACCGGTGATGAGCAGCCCGGCCTTCTTGTGCCGGCGGTAGGCCGCCTCCATCTGCGGGATGGTTCCGGCGGCCGCGTAGGCCCGGACGAAGGCGTCCCCGGTCGCGGCGTCGACGCGGAGGCCAGGGTGACCCATTTCTAGCACGGCGTCCTCCATGCGCGCGAGCTCGCCCGCGGCGCCAAAGCAGGAGACGGCGAGTGGGTACAGCGTGCGCGCCGTGCCGCGGTCCCGCGCGGAGAGCTCGCGCATGGCGAGGAGGATCTCGTCGAAGCGGCTGAGACGCGCGTACGCCGGCAGGAGGCGCGGAGCCGCGGCGGGGAGGCAAGGTGCGGCGGAGCTGCTCCCAGAGCGACCGGGCCTCCGCGAAGTCCCCAGCCTCGGCGCACGCAACCATGAGGGCCGCCGCGTCCATGGCGTCCGGAGCTGCGGCTCTTAGACGGGGCACGACAGCGGGACGCCGAGGCGGAGTTTGCGTGCGTGTAGCGACCTGGTGAGCGGAGAATGGAGCAAAACGATGGGCCGGTGCATGGGAGGCAAGGCAAGGGCAGGCTACAGCGGGATGAGCTGGAGGTAGGGGATGACGGGTGGGGACCACCTGTTGGTGAGAGAAGGATATGCCCCTTAGAAGCGGGGTCCACTCGTCATTCATCCGCATCAGCGTCTGAGTCCGCCTCAGCGCGTTAGTAATCAAAACCACTGCCACGCAAGCAAAACGACCCCAGGGGGTAAATTAACCGGTTTTACAAACTTTAATGTGTTCAATACCTGGTTTTATACTTGAGAGGGTTAAGTAGACACCTCACCAAACCTCAGGGTGGATGTAAACTTTTTCCTTTTGCCAATTATCCAACTATTGGGTGAGGTTCTTTTCTTTTGACTCAGGTGAAGCAATCCTGCTAGAGTACAATCTTGCTGGCTTGGATGCTATTTCCTTTGAGTTGAGAAGGGTTGCTACATCGGGCAGGAGCTTATTGCGCGCGCGGACACACCATCGTGGTGTCATTCGGAAGCGCGCCTAATGCCAATGAAGTTTGTTGATGAAAATGGGAAAGGTATAATGAGTGACTTTCCGTGGTGAAAACAGTGTGCCACCATTTCTGTTGCTGGATTCTAAATTTCTAAAAAATCCTGCAACCTTCCTCTGTCTCATCAGAACTCGAGCAGGCTGACTGTGGCTCCAGGTTCAGAAGTCGTGGACAAGAAAATCGGGACAGTAAACACGGCTCTGGTGGGCTCCCGAAGAAGCATTGAAACCAGGCTCTCGGCCCTCCGCGTGAAGGTCCAGGCGATCAAACCGGACTGGTGGCCAATGGCCGAGCCGAGCCGAGTGGACGCCGCAGGTGCTTCAGCAACAGAACCGTACCGTATATACTGAACCCAAAACCATAGCTGACCGTTTCAGTTTCAGTTTTAGTCTTTTGGTCGTCTGGTGTATCAAGGCGGAGCCCTGTTTTTGGTCTCTCAAAAGTCAAAGAAAGGCAGAGCCTGTTTTCTCAGAACTCGATCCAGTGCTCCGCGCGTCGAGTCACGGCCAGGCGCGGAAGAGGTTGCGTCGTGTTCTCTCTCTGTCTCTGTATCTCACGCTCTTACGGTCCGCCAGAACCGTCAACGCTGTCCAGGCAGTGTTGAATCTAGGTGCTGTTTGGTTCAGGCGCTGCTACGGGAATGGTAATGGGATCACTTGCCGGCGTTAATAGTTGCAAGGGAATATATTACGCTACTTGTTTGGTTGGCTCCAGCAGTGCTACCCTTTTACGTTACACTGTTTGTGGATGCAGTAAACTTGTAGCAGCAGTGACCTTCAAGAACATGAACAAAGGGTTCAGATGAATAGGGGACAAATCCATGGAGATGAAGAGGGAAGAGGATGGTCCTCACCGGCGAGGATCTTCTCGAAGCAGGGGGCGACGAGCGGCGACGCTGCTTGGTGACGAGGGAAGGCGGGGCGGCGGCACTCCATGGCGGAGGACGGGGACCGGAGTCACGCGAGTTCGGGAGGATGGCGTAAAGGGATGCGTTGCAGGCCGGAGAGGAGGGGTAATGGCATTCGATAGGCCCGTATCCGATACCGCCGTGATCGATTGCAGGCCAGCCCAACCAAACGGTATACAACGTGACCCATTAGCGCTGTAAACGGATTACGGGCTGAAATGGCCGAACCAAACACCTCCCTAAAGCTATCACCAACCTCACCGGATGATCCAACACCAGCACCACCATTTCCTTCTGCTGGAAATGGTCAGTGCTGAGCCTGCTATGCAGCTAGAGCCAGCGGAGCAGTTGTCTCGATTCGCCGATTGAGGCACTTGCCGTGTCTTGACACTACCATATATCTGGTCCAAAAGGCTCAGGCTTGCTGGGTTTCAGGCCAAGGGCAAAGCTCTAGCAAACTGAAGCATTCAAGCTCCACAAAGCCCCTTTGTTATTCATATACTGGAAACCACCTTTCAAGCATCCGAAACAAAATTGCGAGCACAGATAGCTATGTATGTAATGTAAATTAATTAATTTGTTCCAATTACCAATCAGCACTTTGATGTTCGAGACTAAAACTCATCACCTCTTGTATCAACTTTCATGATACACATAAGACATCACTATAATTAACCTGGACTGTACGCAGCTATTATGTACGTGGACTATATATACTAGCTAGTACGCTGCCACTTGGAAATATAAAACCGATCGAATTTTAGCTAAAAAGGTGACCAAACATGTAAAGCTCAATTAATTCAGTTACCTGTAAGTACAAAACTATGTACATACATAAAAAATCTATATTTTATTTTATGATGACCATGATATCCATAATATATATAATACTAGCAATAATATAACAATACCCTATTACATCTAAAATAGAATCTTGATAGTTTTTTTTTCTCACATTGCAAGTACAGAAAAATATTTACTGGTACATGGAGTATATCATAACACTAATTTTTGTACTATATCCAACAGTTTGGGTAGTTGGACGATCGATTGACCCATTAATTTTTTTTAACAACCTCGATCATTTTTCTCTGTCGTTGTAAAGTATACAAATATATCATTAGTATAACATAACGTTAATTTTCGTACTATCTAAATCTTTCATTAGTTGGACCAGCGGTTGATACAAAGTTTTAGTAAGATAATTTTTGTTGCTTTTACCTTTTTTTTTAAGCTCCTATTGCAACCTACGGCATAAATAAACCTATTGACTTTTGCAACGCGCTATGCATCTACAACAACTTAACTTAGTGGAGTTGACACCTTGGTGTTTGAACTGCTGCTCGAAATTTAGACCGTCCTGAATAACGTCCTCGTTTACTACTGCTGTCATTGACGTGTACAGACTCTTGTTATCGTCAGTTTCCTGAAACATTATTGATGGTTAGCTAAAAAGCTAGGTGACCAAACATAACATGTAAAGCTCAATTAATTCAGTTACCTGTAAGTACAAAACTATGTACATACATTAAAAAATCTATAATTTATTTTATGATGACCATGATATCCATAATATAATACTAGCAATAATATAACAATATCCTATCTCTCCCTTTCGAATCCAGGGTCCAAGCTCGGGCACCCGATAACGCCACGTCGCCCGTTATCTTGTAACCGTTGGATCTGGAAAAGACACAACAAGAATCGTCCGATCGTGGATCGGTCGGGCCTTCACCCGTATTAGCCACAACCCGAGCTCTCGTGAAGTTTCTCGACCCGTCTACCTTCTTCTTCTCGGTTTCTCCCTGCAAGGCCGCGACACCACCTCTCCGTTTCAGGACTGTGCGGGCCGCCGGCGACAGCACCTGCCGTGGGCGAGACGAGCAGGAAGCAGGCCCGCGACATCGACACCGGCACATATAAGCGTGAGCGATGGGGGCGGCGTCGACACCCGATACGGGCGTACGGCCAGGCTGAGCCTCTGAGCTGAGAGGAAGCGGTGCTGCGGTGGCCGATGGTGACAGCGATGGCACCCGGTACAGCCGAGTCGAGAGCGGCGTGGGCCACGGGCGCTAGCGCATGCCCGACGTCATGGCCAAGCATGACGTTCGTGCTTCATCAGGCTTGTGCAGACACACACTCCACCTCGTCTACCTGCAGGAGCAGCTTGGCCTGCTTTCTCAGAAGCTCCTCGATGGCTTGGTCCCGCCACAGAGCACACCAGCCAGCGCCCAAACAATTGGTTTCTCCGTTGCGCCGCAGAGCACACCTGCCTGCCGACGCCCCCAACAGTTGTTTCCTCAGTCGCACTTCGGAGCACACTGACCGGTCCCCCAACAATTGGAGGAGCCATCGACATGGATCATGGATGACAGCCAACAGCTGCTCAAGGAAATGCCTCACTCAAAATAGAAGGCACAGAATGTTGCATCTTGGTTTATTCAGAGCTGTATTCTGATGATATTGCAACAATCACCTAGGCATATTCATCTAGCATCCACTTATTCACGCCGAGCTGCCCCTCGTCGATTCCTTCCTCGCCAATACGGAGAAGTCCTGGTACAGGTACCTCCCTTGTCTTTAATTTTGGATTTCATATTTTTGAGCAAAAAGCATTTTAAAAACTTTTGTATTCAAGTCTGAATAGCCACAGAATTTAAGAATTCCGAAACAAGTGTTTCGAAATTTAGGTAAAATTCTAATTACTTTCGCAGAGTCTTTCTGAATTCACCGAATCTCTCGTCCATGCTAATCCATTAAACGTTAACCTATAAGCAAAGGGGGCATAACACTTGGAAGATGTATTGCCTAGATAAAACAACACTCTCTTTATTATTTGAGATTGCACATTGATGGATCAATCAACAAGTCATCACTTCTATTTCTACATCTTTGTGTTATTTATGGATATATGTTATTACACAAATTAATAGTCAAAGTCGTGTCTTTAGGGCCTCATTGTTGTCCAAAGCAAAGTTTGATTCTGGCTAGAGATTTCGTGTGGTAACCTATTTGCCACAAAACACAAGAAAAGTATAGGCTCTGGGCTCAAAATTACAACGGTGTTGTCAGTTACATTAACAAAAATATCCTTAGTCTGCAAGCATGAGGCTTCAAAGAGATTCTACAACTTATTTTTAACATAAATGAACACAAAGCAAACTAACAAACTTTATATTCTGTGAATCTTTCTTTCATATGTATTATTTGTTTTCTCTTGGTGAAGCCATGCACTTTGCATTCTCAAATTCCACTAAATAATGTTAATCTCTTATGTCAGAACTAATTCAATGAATATTTATAATTGGCATTAATGTATTATCTAATGAATCTTTCATACCAGATGTTATTATTTATCCCACTTAATTCCATTGAATTATTTGATGAAGCTTCCATACCATCGTGATTATTTATCCCGCTTAATTTTATTCACTTTCTAGGCAGTTTGTGCCATGGTGTTTATTTGCTCAACCTGCTAGTATACACACTACACATTCCCTTATTTGGTTACCTCGCCTCCTGTATTTAATAGATCAAACCGTTGTAATTTATATACAATTAAACTGTTGGTGCAAGACTGTTACAACTACTAATTTTAATTAATTGTTTTCATAACAAGAAGATAAGACTGATTTGAAGAAATTCTCATTCTAACCATACTCTGTAATACAACTTCATATCCTATTTGAGAAAAGTCATGTTGCTGAGTCATGCTTGTATTCCTTTCTTAATTTGATTTATATACTACATAATTTTTTTTATTCATAAGCACTTTTTTCTATATTCATTAGCAAACATTAGCTACTATGAAAGAATACATATACCTTAATGCGAAGCAACGACTCTGTCAACCATTTAATTCTACATAGATGTAACACACATTTGCTATTATATATCCATTTATGTGCAGCATATGAAGAAGAATATATCCTATTCATTTGGTTTCAAAAGCACGTTATTGTCACAATTAGAAGTTTAAAAGTCATTGCAATTCCAGTTCCAGGTTACTTTACTTAATTATGTATCACACCCTACATATTGCCCTTTCCGATTACTCCAGTGGACTAAGGATTGCAATAACTTTTTGCTGTCCATTTGTTATCAGTAACTGTCAATTTTGCTTGTCCTCCTCGTGAAACGGTTTCACAGTGGCAGCACTCCACGTAGCCGCGCGGCAACCCCCTTTCTAGTTTACATCTAAAATAGAATCTTGATAGATTTTTTTTTTCTCACGTTGCAAGTACAAAAATATTAACTGCTACATATATCATAACACTAATTAATTCAGTGGAGTTGACACCTTGGTGTGTTTATATGGTTAATACTGCTGCTCGAAATTTAGACCGTTGTTTACTACTACTACTGCTGCTGCTGTCACCATTGACGTGTACAGACTCTTCTTGCTATCGTCAGTTTTCTGAAACATTATCGACACGAGTACATACTGGTGGTGTCGTCTGTGCGAAGGACCCAGAAATAATGTGGTGGAGTAGCAGTAGTGTTCCAGTTGACGACAGGATGGTGATGAACAGGGACAGGGACGTGAGGGAGCAGAAGCGGTACCGAAACAACCTGAAGCCGACCCGAAAGATGACGCCGGCCCCGGTGATAATTGGACGCTGGCTGGGACCCCACGTGTCAGGCGGGCAGCGCGGCCGGCCGGGACGCGGCGTGTCCGGGTGCGCCGCCACCGTCGCGTGCGACTACGGTTTTGCCGTGGCGTGTCGGAGCGGTTGAATTGATCGAACAACTCGTCCAGCGACCGCATGAAACATCAGCCACGATGAGGAAGTCAACATCATGTTCATGTAGGAAACACAATTATAATGTTTATAGGCTCTCGGGCGTATAAACACAATGTTCTTAATTATTTTCAACACTGAGCATTGGCAGCAAGCGCCGGATAAACAGTTTTCCCATCCCATTCCAAATTTACACGAATTTTTATCCACACATCATTGCCATGATTCCTTTCTTGATGGGAGGGAGAGATTGTGTGTTAACGGCCTCACTGTATACCAGAGTTTGGTGCGGGTGCGGGTCTGCGGGTTTGGTGACCCGAACTATGGCGGGTTTGGTATTAGACCCGTGGGGATCCGAAATATACAAACTTATGTACAAAATGTTACATCATCCTTGTTGTGTCTAACTATTAAAATTTAATTATAGGTTATTAAATGTTGATCTTGTATTTAGGTTGCTATATTTGAATGGTTGTATGTACTTATACAATTAATATATTAACATTGTCATGTTATTGTGTTGCTAACACTCAGGTTTCGGGTCACCGTCAGGTTCGGGGGCGGGGGCGGATTTTCACCCGAATCGGGGTCGGGTGCGGGTGTGGGTTTCGGGGGCGGGTCTCAGACACACAGTGATGTAATGAAGACCAACCTACTATACCGCCTTAGCTGTTTCCTGATTTCCTGAACCTTTTCTCATCTTTCTCAAAGTGTGATGTACAGACATTTAGCATCACTACCCTTTCTTTTTTTGTGCAGTATGTGGTTTCTAGCTAGGTAGTGATTTGCCAATTTTACTTGGTTATTATTAAATGATGTAGCGATGACTACTTTGTAATCCATATGCTTTATTTAAGGTAGTTTAGTGGACCTCATCATCTAGGTATAATTAATCCCTCATGAGTCATGATTAAATTTCACACACTGTATCTCTTGATATCTTTATCAGATGGTACAATTCGGCTTGAAATTGAGATATATACTACAGACAATGCATGTGTAGTTGCTATTGTTGCGTGGCTCCTGGCTTGGTTTGGGTGATTTAAGCACATAGAAGTCGTCACTGTACATGACTGATACAAACTACAAATTAAGTGCCACTTGAAATCTAAATTGTATACAGAGACACATTAGTTTATCAGACATGGTTACATGTCTCTGTTCCATATAATGCAGGCAAGATGCTATTGTTGCTCTATGGGATTAGCAGGATTTTATGCTGAAAAATATATGACAGTTTTTATGCTGAAAAATACATGTATATGGGCCACCGAAGGTCCTGTGGTCTTCCTCTTTGTCGTAATGATAAGCAATTTATTTAACGCTACCTCATTATACTCTCTTAAGCAACTCCAATAGTTGGCAATTGAGTTTGACATATTTGATTTTGAGAAAAAAGTGAAAAATGTGGTCTCCAACAGTTTATCATTTGGGCTTGTCATTTTTGCCAAACTCCTCAAACCGAGACCAACTCACGCATTATTGCGCGCGTGAAAGCCGCGAGGCAAACTCTCCGCAGCCTTTTTTTTTTCCTCGCTCGACCGGTACCCCGCGCCCTGCTTCCTCGTTCCCGCGACCCTGAAGTCTTCCCGCGCGCCGCCGTCTTCTTCAACCTCGGCTCACGTCGCTGGGCTCGGGCGGGATCCGGCCGTGCGTCGTGGCGTTCGGCACCGACCAGTTCGAGCAGCAGCAGCAGGAGCAGCACAACGCACTTCTGCAAGAGCTGCCGCCGGTACTGGAGTACGAGTACTGGACCAAGGGCGGCGTCCTGCGCTGCGCAACGTCCCCGTGGGCGGCGGATGCCGCAAGACGAAGCGCGCGGTCGTCGTCGTCCTCTTCCGCCACGTCGGCGCCGTCCACGCCCACGTCGGGCTACGCGGCCGCCAAGAACCCGCGCCGCGCCTCAGCGTCCTCGCCGCGCTCCAGAAACAGCGGCAGCGCGAGCCCCACGACTACGCCGGCCCCGGCCCTGACCACCGCCGCCACGCCGTCGTTGAACAACAGCGTCGCCGCCTTCACGATCAGCAGCCACCACCACCACCACTCGAACCGTGCCGGAGGACACAGGCATGCTGTACCAGGACAAGGAGCTCGACGCGCTCATCTCCACAGAACCCATGGTATAGGTTCGTGCACGGCTCGTGCATGGCGGAACGGCGACGGCGGGACAGCGGACGGCGGAACTACGGCGGACAGCGGAGCTTGGGCGGACGGCGCAGGGCCGGTTTGGCGACGGCGGCTCGCGACTTCCCGCGCGCGACCTAGCTAGATGTCGCGTGAACAGGAGAAAGCGCGGGGAAAGTTAACGTCCGGGTCCACTGGGTCTATAATTTTCGTTTTTGCCAAGTCATTATGGAAACTGTTAGAGATTGCATATTTTTTTTTGGCATATTTATTACAGAGTTAGCAAATTTCATGTTTTAGCAAACTAAAAATACCAAGCTGTTGGAGTTTCTTGCTTATCTGGATTTTTTTGCTGACAGACCCTATCTCCAGACAATCAGAATATAAAATGTCTTTCCTATTCATAACTCATGGATTACACAGTAATTAGTACAGTAATATATAATATGTAAATAGCGGTAGGGACTGCCTAACACTGCCTACATGGTATGGTCCATCCCATCTCAGATTGTTGTAGCAATAATCACAATCAGAGAACTTGCAAAATTTGACATCACACGCCTTATATATGTATGTATCAGGCTATACTCAACCAATCAGATGTGTCTGTTTCTTCTATGTCTCATATCATACAGTCTAACAAATACGTCATCGGTGTGAGGTTCAATCAAAAGCACTGTGACCATGGTGGTACATGGACTGCACACTGCATAGTACCTGTCTGCAAAAAGACTGATAACCCAATTGGAGGTGGACAGGTGGTTACAGGTGCAGTAGCCTTAGGTGTCATGGTGTCAGTGCTGAACCTAGGTAAAATGGTTACAGGTGCAGTAGCCTTAGGTGACAACACTATCATTCGTTGCTGAGCCTACAAATTTCTAATGATAATGTCTATCTGACTGCTCCACTGTAATATGCAGATATCTTTTACCTATATTTTGTCACTGGCGCTGTACAATAACCTCATCAGGCTCACTCTCCAGCCATAGAGATGGTCTTCGTCAGTCCAACAGTAGAGGAAATAATAGGATGTCCAGTGAATACTCTTACAAATGATGCTGGTGGCTTTGGTGCATTTGTTCAGTGCAAATCACATGTCTATGTTGATTCAAGATCAGAATACCACTTATCAAGTTCAGATAATGTTGTTGGAGTGACTAATTTGCCTCTCCTAAAATCTATACATACAGGTGCTCCAGATCATACAGACTAAGGTGCTAGAATACACTATGTTATTCCTGTTTATGCACACAAAGGTAGCATTCTATTCCTATAGGCATAATAGCAGTTTATCTATACCATACATATAGATATAATACTGATTTATCTACTAGTTCATAACGCCTTCAGAAAATTCAGAAGCATTGCCTGCAGTGTCAACACCGAGCACCCCACCATCATCATATCACAGGTATATTTATACCCACCTATTATATACACAATGTGTTACACTTACATGTATCACTTTCACATACCGGGCTCTGTAATGCACAATTGCAGAGTTCCTGTACGAATATGTATTTCCCTCTACCAGATACAACCATCAGGAACGAACACAGGCCCCACAGGTGAAAAACACCCAACCCAGCAGCTAACCTGAAACCAGGTGAAGCAGCAGGCAACCATCAGGGTAAATAACCACACATCAATAACATATTTAGTGACTACAGCAAACAGAAACAGTGATTTCTCTAACAATTCCGTTTAAACAGTGAGGAACACGCTTATGTGCAAATGCTGAAGCCAAAGCATTCCTCTTGTGGACAACAATGGTGATCCCTCAAACAGATCCTATGTACCTGTGCAAAACAACCCTAAATTAGCCAACATTCCCTGCATATCTACATTGCATCAACTCGCAAGTAGTGTGGAACCTATGTTGTTGGCATCAAGTTGTCCATACATATCAATTTACGCTCTGTTGACAAGGGAAATAAGTGATGAGCACCACCTTGCAAATGTGGTCGGATGAAGATGAAGATGGCAAGCACTCAAGCAGTAGCAATGAGAAGTGCAGTTTCTACTAGGCAGCAATGTCGATGAGCGCCCCCTGGAAGGCAGCCGGCGTCAGTGGAGGCACCCGGACACTGCGAGCTTGCTAACCATCATCAATGTTAGATAGACTAGAAGATCAATGAAGACGGAGGAGAGAAGAGGCCGGTCGTGGCATCATGGAAGGACTTACTGACGGCACGGCCGGATGGGCGGCCACGGTGCTCCTCCAACATGCCGTGGCGGCCTGAAACTTCCACCTCTGGCAGTGGCGAGCCACCGAACTGCGACGGCAGTGCGCGCCCACGGTTCTGCTGCTGCGAGCGACTCCGAGTCCGCCAGTTCAAGTCAGAACACTCACTTCTCTCTACATATAATCCTACATATCGGAATGGCTTGGAGGAGCACCGTGGGTGGCGAACGGCCGGCGGTTGCACAGCCAAAGAGGATGAGCGCGATCATGCGGTTTCCCAAACTGCTTAAGGTTCACGTTCTTTCACCTGACTGCATCCCTCAACAAATTCTTGGTGTCAGTTGTTTGTGCAGGTCATCTTTGCGCGCGCAGTGCAGGTCGCAGCACGCCGGCCGCCGCCGAGTAATGGAGATTGACCGAGAGTTTTCACACAAAGTGGGCTGACGGTTCATCCCAACAACGCAGGACGTGCCTTGCCTGATTCGTGCGGCATTCTTTCACGCGTCTCATCATCTTCTTCTTCCTCCTCTCGTACTTCTGTGAATCTCCTTCCTCCGACTGACTCACAGAGGACCTCCAACTGATCTCACCTGATTAACACTCACACTCTTCCACCCTTCGGCATCCCTCAACAAATTCTTTGGCGTCAGTTCAGGCCAGCGTGCCCAGCCTTCCCCGTTCCTGTCCCTGCCATCCCTATAAAACCCAATGCTTCGAATCAAATCAAAGCACAGCTTCTTCAGCATCTAGCTCTGAGCAGTCAAATACTCAATCACCTCAGCTTCACCATCCCGCTCGCTCTAAACAGCCAAAGATTCAATCCACGATGTCGCAACCTCGTCGTCGTCATGGTACTGGTCATTGCCGGCATTGCAGCAGCCTCGGATGAGGAGATGTTTGGGTGGCGCCACCACCCAACACCGGCACCACCAGCCCCAGCTGTGCCACCGCCGGAGCCCTGCTCATGTTGCGATCTATGCCGCATTGTGCCTCCGTTGCTGTCCCCACCCTCGGATGAGGAGACGCCTCAGTGGCGCCACCGGTTGCCAACACCGGCGCCACCAGCTCCACCAGCCCCGGTCGTGCCGCCGGAGCCGTGCACATGTTGCAATCTCTGCAACATTGTGCCTGATCCGTTTCTGGCTCCGGCAGGCGGCGGGTTTTCAGCGCCCATTCTTCCTCCACCCGTTCCGGTCGCAAGTGCCCGTCGTCAACTCCGTCCCATGACGAGGAGATGGTAAGTAGCTTCTCCCTCTCCTGTATTTGTGAAACCAAAATGTGTGAACATCGATCGTCGCAATGGCTGTGAAGGAAGCGGAGCTGTGGGTAGCAGCAGGATTCAGGACCTTGGCGTTGCCGGTGGTGTCCTGGTCGCATTTGATCCAAGTGCTGTAACAGCTTGATGTGGTGTATCCAGTACACGTAGGTTGGTTTGGGGTCGCTGGCTTCTAGCCAGATGATCGCTAACAGCTGAACTTTGTATTTGGACGGGCTGTCTTCTCCCTTAATAAAAAACGGGCTAAGCCCGATCTAGAAAAAAAAAGAGAGAGAAAAAAAAAACAAAATAAAATGAAAGGCACATGCAATCTAGTTGGAGTATTAAAGGAAACATCCTGCATGTTCAATTAAAAAAAATGAAAGCAATGTTTTAAAAAAAAAGAATTCAAAGAAATACCTAAAATCCATGGAACTGTTGAGGCAGTTTCCAGTAGCACTTCTATTACGAGTTGATATTCACGCCTCTTAGCAAGAAGTTCTTCTTTCTTATCATTAGATGAGTTGATATTCACGCCTTTTAGTAAGAAGTTTTTCTTTCTTAACATTAGATCAGACAATGAAGCATACATCTTCCGACTGCATTGGTTTTTACATTGACGTCTTTCATGATACACTGAAAAAAGAAGCAAGCTAACAGTCAAGAAAAAAATTACTTTGAGGTAGGGGGGCCGTCTTCGCTTCCCTTTTGTATTTAACGCTAAAAAACAACTCATGTCAATACACCTTATATACACATTTTGTATTGCTTACTGACAAAAAAAAAGCAATTTGCACACTTGAGAGAAGCATAGCAACTTCAAGTCCCGTGTTCTGGTTAGATGTTCAGTTCTGCACATTAATAGAATTCCTAGAAGTGTTGTGGTTTGTAGGCCGGCTACTATGGGGGTGCTGGTAAGTCATGGACAGTACCGGTCTTTGTTCTGAACTCACAAAACAATGAACAGCTTCCTGGTGATGAAGATCCTATTCCAGACAATGATGAAGGATGGGCTCCACCTTTATTCCCCAATGCTGCAGCTGCAGCTGCAGACGCAAACCTTGAGAATGGTTGGCCTGCATGGCCACAGGAAGGTGTGGTAGTTGATCAAAATGAATTTCAACAAGTCCAAGCCCAAGCAAACGATTTAGTTCATCAAGCTATGATGCAAAACCAGAAAGCTGCACAAACTTCTGAATCTATAAGTTCTGAAGTGCAGGGTTTTTTCAGAGCTTTATCAGGGCACTCCAATTAGGTTGGAAATCCCTCTGTTAGAAAACCACCAAGCTATGGTTCCCTTGTTCAACAATAACATGGATAAGGAATGTGATTATCCTATTTTCCAACTAGCAAAAATATTTCAGATTCACCAAGGGTTTGGACCAATGCCTTCAGCTCAGATGATTCTAGAAGATGTTCTTCGTGCAGCCTCATTGAAGCAGCACAATCTCTATATACCAGATTACCAGGTCCCATAAATATTGGGTTTTCTCAGTTTATTCTTGCTGGTAAGCAAAAGCAGCAGCTACATGGCATCAGGCCTCCTTTCTCAGGTTTCATCATCGATTGGTCTGCTCCTGAACGAGTCATAGTGGATCCTTTATGGCGAAATATTGGGAGGCTTATTCCTCTGTTACACCTGAAAGGCAGACTATGGGTGATTATACAAATATGTCTTTTGAGAATAGCTTGCAACAGAAGAAAACACTTTCAGAACAGCAATGTAACACCCGAAAAATTCGAATTTTGAAAATAGGTTTAATTTGATTTGATTTTAAATTTTGTGCTCATGAAAATATAGAAAAATAAAAACATTTTTATAGTAACGTGTTTGTGCATTCATGTTTTGTTTTCTTGAGTGCAGGTTTCAAAACTCAAAATTAAATTTAAAATGTATTTGAAAACATTTTGAAATAAAGCAAAAGAAAATGGTTTTGGAAAATGATTTCAGCAAAAGAAAAGTAAAGGAAATAAAAAGAAAGGAAAACAAAAACCTCTCCCTCTCTCCCTCTATCTGGCCCGAGAACCTCCCCAGCCCACTCGGCCTGCCCTCCACTCACTGGCCCGAAGGCCCAGTTCCCCCTTTTCCCTCAAGCTCTCCTCCTCGCTTGGGCCTCTCCCCTCCTTTCCTCCTTTTCCCTGAGCCATCGCCTCGTCTCGAGCTCCAAGCGCAGCCGCTCGGATCCCGCCGAGACCACGCCGCTGCCGCCGAGCTTCTCGTCGCCTCATCACCGCAGTAAGAGGCTCGGGGAGCCGCGTATCACGTTCGCGTTGACGCTAGAACCCTTCTCCCTCTCTTGCTTGCTCTGTTTTTGCTCACAGAGGCTTGTGGCCGCGTGCAGGGATTCCGACGCCGCCTCTGCTCGCCTCCAGCCGCTTCCGTGCCGTCCCGGTCGTCACCAAGGCCTTCGGTGAGTTCCCCATCGCCTACTCTTGCTTCCGGACCCTTCCCCATCGAAAAACGAGAATCCTAGCCCCTAATCCCCTCTCTCCGGCGAGTCGTCGGCCATGGCGCCGCCGTGGTCACTCTATGCTCCGGCAAAGATCCTCTCCTCTCTCTCTCTCTTTTATCTAATCTGATCCATCCGTCTCAGATTAACCCGCAGTCCTTCCTAAAGAGACCCTGTCCTTCCTCCTAATTAACCCGCAGTCCAAGCCTGAGGGGATAAATCCGATCTTTTTCTGATTTGTTTTAATTCAAAATAGATCCTACTAATTACAAAATTGACACTGGTTAAAAAAAGACCGTAATTTGCTCGTTTTAAATCCGTTTTAGCCCGTTCAAGTTGCGTTGGTTTTGTAAATATATAATCTACGTGTTAGTAACTGTGTTTAACCTGTTTTATTCTTTATATTTATTAAACATGAGACTATGGATGCAAAATTGCTTGTGATCATGAGTCTTCAGATACAAAGTTGCAACACTTCATTGTGCACGTTGTCTATTGTAAACCATCATATTTCTGATTATATCGAGGTTAATTACTAGAGTGTAGCTTTTGTTTGTGATTTCGTCAAGGTAAGCATACTGAGAAAAGCTTTCCTCTATCAAGGGTTAACAGAGACGCTACTGAACGCTGAATAGTGAATACCATCTTCAGACAATCAGGCTACTTCCATCTCTTCTCATCAAGAAAACATCTCAGACTAGTACAACAATGGAATTCGTGTTGTTAACAGGGGTGACACTAATCCAACATAACACTTTGCCAGACCAGATTAATAGGTAAGAACTCACCGGTAACATGCTACCATGATGAGCCCTCTTGCTAGCAGCATAACAAATACCAGAAGCACAACAGGGAGATCCCAAGAATGGTAAGAAAGCTTAACGCTTGTTGGAAGGAAGACACTGCCAACAGAACATCACTTCAACAGAGAGTTGCAGATTTGCAATCCAACAATATCAGCCAACACAAGCAAACACGGTCGATGTAATTCAGATTTCAGCTACCCACATTTATTACATGCTCAAAGTCTCATATTTAAGCACTGAGCAGCATGGTTTAAGTTGAAAATTAAATTCATGCAAACTTTAGCCAAAAAATGTCATATTCAAATTCCATAGTTCCAGCACCGCACCCAGTTACAGTTACCATAGTACATTAGGCTGAAACACCACAATTCTGCACATTTACTTTAGCATATATGATCATCAATCCCCAGCTATGTTACATTTGCCACCGTAGTATACATTAGCACCCACATCCACATGTAAGGACAACAGGATCGTGCCAATCTTCACCGCCTCTTTTGGCACTCACTCAATCAGCAAAATACAAAATAAGTTAATTATGAACATTCGTCACCGGGCCTTATCAGATTCAGATTTTGCTGGTTGTGCAACAAGGGTGCGCCAGAGGTACCGCCCACTTGCCATGTCCACCATAGTCCAGAATCCGGTTTTCACTGCTGATCCAACCTAGATTCATGCAGAAAATAGTCCTTAAGATTCTGATCCCATTGTTCTTAAAAAGGCACGATATTTATTGTATCTTTCAGACTTGCACACAAGGGAAACAAAGAGCTGATGGTTTAGATTTGAACCAAGAAACCAGTTGGGTCACTGATAGTGTGCAGGGGGTTCACTGTTATATGTTGCTTAACTACATATGCCTTTTCACATCCACGATGCAACTTCTTAAGAACTTAATCCTACTCTGCTCATATCTCTATGCAATTAATTTTGTAATTGAGATGCTACATTCGAAAAAAAAAAGTCTTGTTGGAGCAGAGGGTGGTGGTGGTAGTAGTGTTGGGCAAGATGCCAAATGTTTGAAGCTCCTATGAGTTTGAAAGGACAGTGGGAGTGTTGGGCAAGATGCCAAATGTCACGCGTTACCTTGGAATGAAGGGGAACGGGTGCCCTGGGGGAGCCCTTGCCGTCAGCGTCGGCGTCAAACTGGTCGGCGGGGTCGGCGTTGAGCCCGCGGACTAGGAAGAAGCCGGCGACGGTTGCGGAGAGGAAGATAAGGATGACCCGCAGCGGGCACATCTTCTCCGTCCGGGAACAACAGAGCACAAGGAAAGGAAATGGATTCAGGAATTTGTTTTGACCTGTCCGTCCGTCACTCCGTCTACCGGTGAGGCTGAGGCTGCACTGGGATCCCGGCAGAGGCAAGAGGCAGTGAGGAGCGGGGAGGCGGGAGGAAGGAGAGGAACCGGAGGAGGACGGGTCAGGGACGAGACGATTTGTTCTTGCGACGACCGACCGACAAGAGGGGACGAAGGAAGAGGGGAGGGGAACGGGTCGCCAGGACAGAAACAGGCCTGTTGCGCGAAGGCAGGCGGGGCGGGGCCCACTTGGCAGTGAAGTCGCCGCGGAACGCGGTGGTTGAAGCCGTCTCCGTGGGCCCACCTGTCGGCGGATGGAACCTTCGCAGCAGCAAACGGACGAGAGACACCGACCGGGTTGGTTTGTCTTCCGGATTTCCGCTCACAATCAGCACGTCTGTCTGTGCAATTCAAAAGCAACGCACTGATTTTCGACGTGTTGATATGGTGCTTTTATTTATCTCTAATTCTCTATACAGTATATACAAGAAAACATCATCAGCCGAGGCAAAATAAATTAGCCTCTAAAACAGTCGCATTCTCCTCGTGGATGCTCAGCAGCTGCGACTGGCCAGTACAGTAAAAACTGCTGAACCAAACCACTCTGATATGCTGACGCCATGTATCACCAAAAATAACCAAAATAAAATGATTCCTAAATGAATTCACTTGACTTATCAGTCACATTGCTGCTGCAGTATTTTTCTCTCACAACAAAATAGTCAAAGTCAGCTTATCAGCCGTCCTGGCTGGCCACTAACAAGCACTAATGCTAGCAGCTCCTCTTCTCTTCTCCCATTGTGTACCAAATTTCTTCCACTACATATAAACCTAGTACAGCCCCAACACCCACCTTCGAACAGATCAGTCAATATATATATATGCACACGCCATTGCGCATTGCCAACGGGAGACCCACGAGCACCATCACTAGCTAAAAACTCCTCGCTCAGACCATCCCCTCCATTTGTCCCTGCTATGCTGTCTCTTCGTTGAAAGACCACACGGAGGAACGTAAATCAGGACTTGTCGAACAAAATAGGCCTCCAACAGGTGCGCTGGATGGCAATGAGAATTGGCTGCCACCTTCCTGGGCTCCATTCAGCGACAGCTCCTCCCTGCAAAACATAATAATAACCCCAACAAAGTAGTCAGATCCAGCATTTTCACTTTTATCAACCAAAAGATGGTAGTATGAAGGTATGTATGATGATATTACTACCAATACAAGAGAAAACATGAAATCAGATAAGATATGGATAGTTCAAATGTTTTGTCAGGCCTAAAAGAGAAACCAAGCAGTGTCTGTGATGCAGACAGTAAAAGATTTCAGGCACCCAGTGCCATGCAGACCAAATGAACTCAATTTCAAGCCAACAGCAGCTTCCAGGGTACATGTCCTAAACTTGAAAAAAAGCAAATTCAAAGACCAAGTCCAACGCAAAAAAAACAATCGCCATCTTAAAACCATAGATATGAAAAATTTAAACTTCACAAATGGGATGGCGCTGGCCCATCCGCCCATGTGTTGAACTAGCTATGCTATAAGTTTCCATCAGCTTGGAGCCTGTTTATAGGTAAAGTGCTTCTGGTCTGTAGGAAGTAGGAACCGGATGGTCTGTCATACTACCTGTGTCATAAAAAATGACTCAAATGAACTAGTCATGCTAAGAAAACTGATATCCCAATTTCCATGTTCCCTTGAGCCAGATTTCTGTGGGTGGCAGCCCACTTGCGTAAATTGTGTGGTTGTCTCTCCTCCTAGGGACATCACCATGGGATAAGACTGAACACACCATTGGGCCTTTTGTCTTTTGATCCTCCTGGAACTCTAGTTGTATCCTAACTGGACTAAAACTTTCATCTCACATGGACTAGGCTGCCTGCTCTTGCATCACAGCACCTTTACAAATGCTTTTTAAGTAAGAAGGAGCCTGCCCCAAGACATGCAAACAAAAAAAAGGTAACAGTTATCACCTTTTAAAAAAATATTCATCGTATGTCTAATAAAGTAACAATTAAAACTATGCCCAATAATTAATAGAAAGGTCAAACAGGATGCAGTAACCAAACACCACTGATGAAGAGCACACCAATCACCTACAGTGCAGAAGTTCAGTGCTATAAAACTACACCTTTCAGAGAACATAAAACGTTGGCTCAACCGTTGCTCTAATAAATAAAGCCATGCATTCATATGTTCAAGGGCTGTGGCCTTGCACAACCCATAGCAAATATTTAATCATCCATTTTGGACTTTTGGAGCCAGCCAATTTTCATTCGATCATTTTGGACTTTTGGCGCCAGCTGAGTTTCATTCAATCTCCAGCTCATATAATCACATTTCTTGGACATAATCACATAAGACCATCCCAACCTTAGACATACAAATGAAGAACACTTGCTATCAACCTATACGTATCTCATCAAATTGCATGCAACAGAACAGCTTCGCATGCAGCAAGTTCTGATTTTGCACCATCTAAGTCTAGTCTCTAACTACGTCTCAAAAGAAGCAGCCCACACTATTTAAAAATACAAAAAATCAATGCAACCGATGGATGAAATGAACGTAGAAAACCATGATCTTGCAGGAAGCATCCTATAAAATCAAGTGTTTAGTCTTCTTATCCCCTCCAAAACTTCTCGTTGTAAACACAGAACCTGGGCAGTTATCAGACGCTTGAGTACCCCTGAGTTACCGTTAGAAAGCAAATCTTGACCAGACCACTAAATCCGAATAATACACTAAACATTAGAGGAGCACATCATCAGGACTAGGGACAAAAATATTGGTTAATAGTCTGATAATTCATGATGACAACTACCCATCTCCTCGGTTTATGTACCCTTCTTTCTAATCAATTTAGACCTAGCAATGAATGTGCCTCTGAACTGCCTGAAGAAAAAGGTTTTCACTTAGCACATAATTTCTAGCTGGGCTGAAAGAAACCCATGGCCAACTCATTGGTCAACCGTGCCATTGTTGTAACATAATCTTGACTGACAGACACATTTAGAGTGTTAAGGTTCAACAATCACGAACAGTGGAACAAATCATTCAAAATGACCAGACATATTCCAAGCTAGCTTATTCGTTATTCATCATCATCCTAATTCACGAGCAGGAGTACAACAGTTAACGCCATAATAACATCAATGAACCATGATCCATGAAAGTGAGAAATGTCAGAAATGCACATGTCCGGTCAAGTGTTCCAAAAAGCTTTAGTCACTAGACAGAAAACAGGGGAGTGCCTAGAGACTAACTAGGATTAGGCAGACACTCTGGGTAGAGTATGTGGCAATTAAGCAGTAAGCAGGATGGTGGTGCCTAACATCTAGATGGACACATTTAATAGTGACTGCAAAGACCAAAATCGGTGCGACTAACTCATGAAACATATGCAAAAAAAAATCTTGGAGCACCACTGCCCTGCCCCAGATTACACGTCTTTCTCATAAATAAGATCCTCAGAGAACTCCCACCTAATGATTGAAGAATAAAGAGCACTGCTGCCTTAAATCTTTCAAAGAAGAAAGGATCATCCATACACACTCAGCATCATACACTCAATGGGTTCAACAATAAAGAAGAGTATCAATTAAAAACTCAGCTATGCTAAATACCAAGATATTCATTCTGCTTTTCAAAGGTTTCTAATTTCTGTACATACAAATGTCCTGGTTGAAGTAAAAGTAAGGAGTAATCCACAAGCACACATGGAGATTTCACATTTTCACTCATGTTTAACTATATACATGCAAATTTAAGCAGATGTCATAATGATAATCATTACAAAATGTCAATAATTTGGTGCTTAAATGTATTGATACATGGAACTATACTAAACAGTTAACTGGAAAACTCGAATGACTCACACAATAGCATGAAACTACCATTGTCAACATCTGGGGAAAGGACAATAACTAAACTATAATGAGCCATACCAGATTTCTAGCTCAAGTGCAAATTATATGATGTTCAGTGGTCATGAAAGCCTTTGTTACAGCAAATTTTCTGACAAGAAAAGAGGGATAGGAAACTACATACTTTGGCCAAGAAGGACCAGGTGGTCCAAAGGGGTGTTCACGCGCTGATTTGTTTGGAGACCCAAAAACCAAGTCATTGTGTAATTTCCCTGGTATTTCATGTGGAAGGAACAGGCTTGGTGTATCAGGTGGCAATTGCTGGAAAGGTGCTTTCTGCAGCCATGGATCACTGTCATTCAAACCAATACCAAGGGGGCCTTTTGTTCCACCATTGAAAAGATTGCCACTATAGTTTAATTGATTTGTCTGCCGAGGCCACTGACTCTGAGGGCCTTGGAGACCTAAACTTTCATGAACCAATGGCGTGCTCCACATTTGCCATGTGCCTTGCTCACTGCTAGCCTCAGGCTGAATAGGACCACCAGGCCTTTTTGCAACTAATAAGTGCAGGGGCTTGATAACCTTTTCTTCAACCATACGAGATCTAGAGAGAGGAGACCCAATTGGTGAAGGTCTCCCATGTGATTTCTTGGCGAAATCACATGAGATGAATCCACGATCCAAGTCTGGAGGGAAGTTATCTAAAGACTCTGAAACTGGCCCAAGCAATGCGATTACATCTGGATCATAGCATGGGTCCTCAAACTGTTCTGAATCTTCAAATACCACAGATTCTGCATCATCATAGAAAGGCATATGTCCAGCAGGAAAATGAGGTAGTGGCTTATTAGGAGGTGCTCCATTAAGCGGTGGAAATCCTGGAAATTGCATGGACTGCTTGCTGTCCAGAGGAGGATACTGAGACAGAAATGTATGAGCATTGCTTATTTGCGCTCCATTTGGTTCTGGCTTCTGATTCATATCACGAGCTGAAGTTATAGCATCAGGGCAGGGGGAGACTGATGCTGAACGACTAAACAGCTGGTGCCATGACTTTTTAAAGCTGGCAGGGGTTGGCTGCACATTTGGACTAACCTGCATAGAGCAAAATACAAAAATTGGAAGATTTAAGATGGAAATTCAGGTAAAAACAGCTAATGCAACTGGTTCTAACAACAAGATTTGACAATGAAGTAGCAATGCCCTTGTTACTCACAGGTCGATTAAAATTCGTCCATGAATTTCTGGTTTCCCCAGCTGAAGCAGATTTGGCTGCAGCTTGCATGGCTGCATGCTGGACATCTCCTTTTGCTGCATTACCCTGGTCAGTTGCAGGAACTATGGGTCTGCTAACCTTGTTAACTTGAGGGGCAGGGGCTTGAGCACTTCTGCCAAAGAAGGAACCAACGCCAAACCCTCTTGACGAAGATAAGAAACCACCTGTCATACGGCCGAAGTACTTCGCTCTGCTCTCCACTGTCTTATTACTATGATTGCTAGCTTCAAAGTAATGAGTCTTGTAACCCTCACGTCTGTCAGAGTCAATCTTTATGTCGAAGGCTCTTTTTCTGTCACCTTCTCTTCCCAATCGCCTATCTATATCCTCACAATCTGAGTTACTCTTGCTTGACCCCTTG
Source organism: Microstegium vimineum (assembly GCA_022036555.1). Classification (NCBI taxonomy): domain Eukaryota; kingdom Viridiplantae; phylum Streptophyta; class Magnoliopsida; order Poales; family Poaceae; genus Microstegium; species Microstegium vimineum. Next base: position 58,137,641 of record CM039132.1, on the reverse strand, counting down.
TCCTCTTTCTTCCTTCTCTCCTGGCGCCGCCTCTCTGCCTCCTTTCTAGCATCCTTCTCCCCAACAGGTGTAGCGGTTTTGGACCGCTCCTCGGCCTCAGCTTTCTCGTCCCTCAGCCTCCTGCGTTCCTCCACCAGCTTTGCCATCTCTTCCCGCTGCTTCCTTTCTTCCTCCTCCAGCATTTCCTTCTCCAGCCTCGCCAGTCTCTTCTCCTCTGCCTTCCTCTTCGCCTTCTCGACCCTGCTCTCCTCAGCTTTTCCCCCATTCTCCCCTCCCTTTGCCAACCTCTTACCATCTGGGCCCAAGCCCTCACCTTCCCCTGACGATGTAAACCTGAATATCTTCCTCAAGGGCCACCTCACTGTTGCTGTGAAAAATGACAACAGCAGGTGCCATGAGAACCCCCAGAAGGAGGTGCCGGCGCCAGACGAGCAGCGCAGGTCGAGCCAGTCTCCGCAATCCTGAGCACAAGGCCACCTGGAGGGGGCCTTCTCGGCTGAATTAAGGTCAAGCACGGGGCGCTTGGAGACGTGGCCGCAGTAGGAGCACATGAACTTGCCGCCTCCGGGGTTCTGGTCCCTGTATGGGTTGCTGCAGTTGCGGCAGCGTCGGGTGGCGGTCCTCCGGAGCTTGTGGAGCTCGAGGGCGTGGGCGCGGCGCTCCTCGCGGAGGCGCGCGGAGCGGCGGGCGCGCCAGAGGGAGAGCCGCGGGAGGAGGATCTCGTACCAGAACAAGGTGAGGAGGAGCACGGAGACGCAAGCGAGGCGCGGGGAGGTGACCTCGAAGCGGTAGGCAGCCGGGAGGAGCAGCTGGGTGGCGGCCCAGATGGCGATGAGCGGCACGACGAGCCACGGGAGCATGGTGGCGACGCGGCGCGACCAGCGCTGTACGGCGCAGAGCATACACATTGGGTTATCCGGCCACCTCCGCTGCACTCGCCCCCTGCTGGATCGCCAGCGCCGCGGAACCTTGAAGGGCGGGCGGGTGGGTGGGTTGCTTGCTCGGCGGGTAATGCTGCGATTCGATTTGGGGGAAGGGAAGGGAAACCCTCGAATGGGGAAGCGGAATCGAAGCGGGCGGGCCCCCTTTTTTGCGGCGATGCGGCAGCTAGGAAGGGAGCGTGGGGAGAATGGATTCGAGAACGGAGAGCTGGAAGTGGGCGATGGCCATGGCGAAAACCCTAGCTTTTCCAATCCCTTTCCTCCCTCTGTATCTCCTTCGGCGACGGGAGGGGTCGCAGCAGCCGTGAGAAAACCAGGTAAAGCCACCATGCCATTTCTTTCTAATTTCTTTTCTTTTTGCGTAGCTTTTATCTTCTTAATTAATTATTAGTACTGCGTATGTTTCTGAAAAAATAGATTCCTAATAAAGTTATCATAAGTCTAACTTATTAAATTTTAACCAAATATTAAAATTTATAATATTAAATTAGGATCATTAAATTTACCATAAAATATATTTTTTACATGAGACTCATTTTATGTTATAGATATTATTTTTTTCTATAAAGTAAGTCAAAGTTAAATTTGACTGACATGTATTTTAAGAATCTATTCTTTTATGACAGAGAAATGACAGAGGAAGTATTAAGCAGTTTGAGATTAACAAAACTTGAGCTAAAAATTTTAAAGCTATAGTTAAAGAATTTTAGCTTTGACATTAAAGTGACTCGAAACGATAAACATGAATTTAACGGCGTTGGCGTCGTCGCCATAGGAGGAGAAGCAGGCGTGCGAGACAGTGGGGTGACGCACGAGCCGAACGTGTAGGCAGCAGAAAGCCTCAGATTGATCCTCCTCTCATCCTCTGGGCGGCGCGAGGTGATGGTGGCGTCCATCCGAGGAACCTGTGTCCACCTTCGAAAAAAAGAAGTTCTCATGCCCGTGCGTTGTAATGGGAGATAAAACTAAACATTAATTAAAACTACACGGGTGTACTACATATTTATTCATATTTTATAATTTTATAATTTTTTTCATCATCAAGTCAGAGATTACAAGGGACATTCAAGGGGAACATCCCTTGGTGCATGCTCTTCGTCAATGATGTAGTGTTAGTTGATAAAAGCTTGGCGGGGGTAAATAGGAAACTTGAGCTGTGGCGGCAGACCGAGTTCGGAATGATGATATACGTGATCGCCTAGGGGTGACACCAATTGAAGAAAAGCTTGTCCAACATCGGTTGAGATGGTTTGGCCATGTCCAGAGGAGACCGTCAGATGCACCAGTACGTTGCAGAGTCCCAAGCCAAACTAATAATATAAGGAGAGGCAGAGGAAGGCCGAAGTTGACATGGACAAAGGCGATGAATAAGGATTTAAAGGCTTGAGTTATATCTAGAGATGGTAGGATTGCCTGGAAAGCAGCTATTGAAGTGCTGGAACCATGACTTGGATATCTTGTTAGGTTTCAACTCTAGCCTACCCCAACTTGCTTGGGACTACAGGCTTTGTTGATGTTGATGTTGATCAAGTCATTGTATTGCTATTTTCTAAGCTAAATACACATTCTTTTCTATTTAGATTTGCATTAGAATTAGAATCATTATTCATCTTACTCGGAGTTATTCTATCATGAGTCATGTTGGAATAAGAATTATATGGAAAACTGGTTTTTTCGAGTCTAGATCATAAATGTGACCCAATAGGTTTTGGAATCAAACTCCGTATCATGCTAGAAAAGAGCTATTCAAACTTGTATAAACACGAATTACATATATAGATCTATGCTTTTGCCTTTTACTATTTAGATTTGGATTAGGATTAGAATTCCTATCCATCTTACTCGAAGGTATTCTATTTGGATTAGAATATGATTCTTAACTATACTTATGTACCATCTGAAGAACTATTTATTTTGTGCAGCGAGTCAAAGAATGAAGCCAATTTAATTTTGTTTGTGTATAGCTTTCTAGTACCCACCATGGCACAACTTGTTTCATTTCTTCACTAACAATGTACCAGTACTGGATATATCACTTAACCTTCATCTTCCTGGGTGATGGGAGAATATATGTTCTTATATAGGATGCCCTATACTAGAGACACAATATAACTATAAAAGCTTCGCTCACATGGAGTATATAAATATTTGTAGCCGATGGCTAAATCATCAGCTTTAACGATGACTAAGTTCTTGTTGCATCGTTGAGGTCAGATTGGTGATCATCGGCATGTGTTATCCTGAAGCCATTCATGTGTCAGTGTTAGTGTCACTATTGAAAAAATAGAGGGTGACAGAGGAGAAGAGAGAAAGAGTGTCAGTGTTGGCACTGGAGTCAGTGTTGCATGGCTAGGCCAGCTTGCACTTGTTGTGCATGATGATATTGTGTATGTTTTGGTTTCCTCCAATACATCAAAATAAAAACTTCTTCTATTGATTATATCAAAAGACGATGGTAAGTTATTTCTCATGTAGAGCTCTGACTGTGGAAGTGATGATACATATGAACATCTAAAGAAAATTAAGCATATAGAAGCAAAACTGTTGCTAACAAGTTGTATAAAAAACTATATCATTCACTTATCGTTTTAACAAACCGTTATTCACCTATTATAAATGATGTACATGCGAGATGGGCTTCACCCTAACAAGACTAACTAGAAACTTAAATGTCATGAGGAGGTGAATGAACAACATGACGACTTTAATAAAATAAGGATCTGCTCTTATTTGATGATTTAGGCCTGATCAATTTTGAACGGTTAATTAGTGACCATATAGACCACCGTGCATGCAAAAAGGGGTAATGATGGACCTCTCTCAAACACATGAATATGATGAAGATGGTACATTCTATAAATATGGTCCACTTTATCCTACAAAGTCTATGGAGGGCCAACTCTGTACGTATAATTGAAGCATTTTTACAACTTGTACTATTCTCATCTTTAATAAATCATATTAGGTATGCATGCATACTCATTTATGAATTTGAGTATGTTTATATACTCAAAGATACTCCAAAACTTACATCGCGAAAAAAATTCAAAAGAGTTCATATTTTTTAATAATAGGGAGAACTGGTTGTGGGGCATCTTGAAAGGCGAAAATTGGTTGATGCACACCTCCACTTTCAATATTTGTCATAAGACACTATGGTTTAATGTAACTGGCCCAATGAACACCATGACTCGGTTCAAACGGTTACAAAATAGATATAAAAATCATATAAGTGCATGAAAATTATACTATAAAATCTTCAATGCTCTACATGATAAGAACTATATAGTAAAAATGTTGTTTTGCACTAAAATGGTCATTTTGCTCCTCTCCATAAATAGACAAAGATAATAATAGATAATTTGTTAATATATTTGTAGGACACTTAAAATCTGAAAAAATCACACAATGCGCACATCACCAAATCATGACTATGCTAAAAATATCAGCATGTCAAAGAATGAAGTCAATTTAATTTTGTTTGTGTATAGCTTTCCCAGTACCCACCATGGCACAACTTGTTTCATTTCTTACTAATTGAATGTTAATAAGATGTAGAATTAGAACCTGCAAGTTAATTATTTACCGGTTGTAGAGCAACACCAAGTTTGACAACAGACGACCATCTTGAAAATCTTTATAAATAAATGGAAAAGAAAATGTCAGCAATAATTCATAACATACCTAACAAAGCTAGATGACTTCAAACCCTAGAACACTAGGGGGGCCAATTGAATCTTATCGACCACCTAGTGGAAAATGCAGCAATGACTCATAACATACCTAACAAAGCTAGATGGGTTCAAATCCTAGAACACTAGGTGGGCCAATTGGATCTTATTGACCACCTAGTGGAAGTGGAACACTCCTGTTTCAAACATTCATTTTTTTGTTTATTAAGAACTAGTTTAACAAAAGAGTACCTCACTAAGTGATCTTGAAATGGCAAATTTAGTGAAACATACGTTGTGAAGGAAGAACAATTTGACTATATTCATATTCATGTTCTCAGTACGATGTGAAGGAAGAGCTATTTGACTATATTGATTTTGGCAACCTTTTGCAGGACACCAGACATTTGCATGCTTTTGCAGTACATCAAACATTTGTAAGCCTTTGCAATAGTACATCAGACATTTGCTAGCTTTTACAGTACATCAGACATAGTCAAACTTTTGCAGTACATCAGACATATTCAGATATGATATATTGTCTCTATCTATACTAGAGACACAATATAACAAGCGCTAGGCCGCATGCCACCGGCATGTACATCATGCGCACAGGGTCACTGACTTTGGGAGCACAACATTGGCATCGTCGTGGATTACAGAGGCAGCGATGGGCCCGCAGCTTAGGCACGGGCCAGGAACGCAACCGCACGTTGCAGCAGCCGTATTGCGACGTCGGAGGAGGACCTGCACGCCCCGTTAGGAACATGTTGTAGGACGCCAGCCCCAACAAGGCGGTGACACCGTTGACGACGGGCGTTGTCGGGATCGACATTAAAGGTGGAGACGACGATGGAGGAAGGATGGGCGCCAACGACAAAGATCCGCCGCCTTGCATGGCCAGAAATGTATGTTTTGGTTTCCTCCAATACATCAAATTAAAAACTTTTTCTATTGATTATATCAAAAGACGATGGTAAGTTTATTTCTCGTGTAGAGCTCTGACTGTGGAAGTGATGATAAATATGAACTTCCAAAGAAAACCAAGGGGTCATATATATATATGCAACATCTAGAAGCAAAACTGTTGCTAACAGGTTGTACAAAACACTATATCATTCACTTATCGTTTTAACAAACCGTTATTCACCTATTATAAATGATGTACATATGAGATGGGCTTCACCCTTACAAGACTAACTAGAAACCTAAATGTCATGAGAAGATGAATGAACACCATGACGACTTTAATAAAATAACGGACTATTGTTATTTGATGATTTAGGCCTGATCAATTTTGAACGATTAATTAGTGACCATATAGACCACCATCCATGGAAAAGGGGTCATGATGGACCTCTCTCAAACACATGAATATGATAAAGTGGACCATGTTTGTAGGATGTATCATCTTCATCATATTCATGTGTTTGAGAGGTCCATCATGACCCCTTTTCCATGCATGGTGGTATATATGGTCACTAATTAATCATTCAAAATTGATAGGCCTAAATCATCAAACAACAGCAAATTGTTATTTTATTATAGTCGTCATGTTGTTTATTCACCTCCTCGTGGCATTTAGGTTTCTAGTCAATCTTGTAAGGGTAAAGCTCATCTCGCATGCATTTCATTTATAATAGGTGAATAACGGTTTGTTAAAACGATAAGTGAATGTCATAGTTTTTTGTACAACCTGTTAGCAACAGTTTTGCTTCTAGATGTTGCACATATATATGATCCCTTGGTTTTCTTTGGATGTTCATATGTATCATCACTTCCACAGTCAGAGCTCTACACGAGAAATAAACTTACCCTCGTCTTTTGATATAATCAATAGAAGAAGTTTTCAATTTGATGTATTGGAGGAAACCAAAACATACATTTTTGGCCACACACGAGTCTTCATCATCGGCGCCCATCCTTCCTCCACCGCTGTCTTCACCTTCGGTGTCAATCCCGCCAGCGCCTGTCGTCGGCGCCCATCCTTCCTCCACCACCATCTCCACCTTTAGTGTCAATCCCGCCAGCGCCCGTCGTCAACTGCGTCACCGCTTTGTCGGGGCTAGCGTTCTACAACATGTTCCTGACTGGGCGCATAGGTCCTACTCCGATGCTGCAGTGCGGCTGCTACAACGGGATGGCTGTGTTCCTAGCCAGTGGCTAAGCTGTGGGCCCGTCGCTGGGTATGGAGGCTTCAGTGCCTCTGCCCCATAATCCATGGTGATGCCAACGTCGTGCTCCCGAAGTCGGTGGTCCCTGTACGCATGATGTATCTGACGGTGGCATGCGGCCTAGCACTCCCTCTGGAAGATAATGGTATGTTTCAGTGCGCCATGCTTCCTCTTTCTCTCTTCTCCTTTGTCACCCTCTATCTTCAACCGTTTAAACTCAGTGACACTAACACTGATACTTAATGGGTGAATGACTTCAGGATAGGACATGTCGATGATCACCAATCTGACCTCAGTGTAAGGAACATGGTCCTCAAGTCCCATTTAGTTTGGATTTTGGTGTTTGATGATCAACATAACCAAATTGGACTAACATATTTGAAGTGTTTATTTTGTAGTCCAATAGGGTGCAACCATGCTTTGGACTTAGGCAACACCGCAAACAAGACATTTGAAGCATATAGGAGATCTAAAAGATCAAGCATAGTTCAAGCATGGAGGATGGAACCTACTCGGAAGCAAGACCGTGAAGATACAAAGTCTTCCGGACACGAGGCGCCTCGTGTCCGGACTTTTGGAAATCAGCTCGGATGAAAACACTAAAGAAAAGGACTCCGGACGCTGAAAACAGGAGGGTCCGGACCATTGCGGATGCGTCTGGACACCTAGGGTTTGGTCTGCGAAATTTAGCAGGTCCGGATGCTATGAATAGTGCGAGTCCGGACCATTGGTGCTTGCGTCCGGACGCACACAGAGAAGAACCCAAGAGCACGAAGGACTCCGGACGCTGACCGGAGCATGGGGTCCGGACCAACAGTGGCATCCAGACTCTATGCAGAGAGGTTCCAGAAGCGCGCGAAGGCTCCGGATGCTGTCCGGATTGTGGACTCCGGACCATAAATAGCGTCCGGAACCACCAGTCAGCCGCAGCGCACAGAAGACCGTTGGAAGGTCCGGACGCACAGGCATTAGTCCGGACCCCCTTGCTGTCTGCGTCCGGAGCTACGCAGAGGAGCAGGATCAGGGTTCCAACGACTCCATTTGGCTTGGGGCCTATATATATGACCTTTGGCCGACCAAATGGGTGTGTGTAGACTTGAGGAAACATTCCAAGGTGTTGATACACAATTCTAGTGATCTCCATATTCATAGAGCTTAGTGATCCACTTGGTGATTAGCATTTGTGCTTTGTGAAGTGCTTAGGCTAGTTAGACCATTGCTCTTGCGCTTGCTCTAGGTGTAAGCCTAGTGTTGAGTGAGGTTTCCATACCTCTTGATCAAGGGTGCTTGCGCGCACCAAGTTTGTACTCGGTGGGGCTTGTAATCTTGTGCGATCACACCAACCGTGTTTGTGGTGTGGCCGCCACCGGTGTACCGAAGGGAACAAGGCCCGCGGCGTTTCGGCCAGAAGCTTGATAGTGAAGACGGCGGAGAGCATCCGGGAGAGGCTTGCCGGAAGGCACATCGGAGACCCACTTGCGCGTGGGGAGAGCCCGAGGCTATCCGCGGAGTTACCCGACCGAGAGCTTGGCCCTCGCGCGGGATTCCTCACGAGGGGCTCCAACGAGGACTAGGGGAAGCTTGCGCGCTTCTCGATACCTCGGTAAAAATAACGGAGTCATCGACGGGAGTTTGCATCTCTACCTTGCTCTTTACCTTCCACACTTACTTTGTTTACCTTGTGTTCTTTACCTTTCCTAGCTTAGTTGATAGGCTAGTTGGTAGGTTTAGAAACTAGGTTGCATAACTCTTTTTGCGGTAGAGATAGCAACACTTAGCAAAACCATAGTTGCACTTCTAGATAGTTTATCTTTTGCATAGGTTTTGCTGAGGTTAGAAAAAGAGGCCATAGTTAGAGAGTAGTTTTTAAGTAACCTAATTCACCCCCCTCTCTTAGGCATCACGGTCGACCTCAGCGATGCAATAGGAACTTGGATGATTTAGCCATCAGCTACATATATTTATATACTCCATAGGAGCGAAGCTTTTATTGTTATATTGTGTCTCTAGCATAGATATAGACAATATATCATATCTGAATATGTCTGATATACTGCAAAAGCTTGACTATGTCTGATGTACTGTAAAATCTTGCGAATGTCTGATGTACTATTGCAAAGGCTTACAAATGTCTGATGTACTGCAAAAGCATGCAAATGCCTGTTGTCCTGCAAAATCTCTTGCCAAAATCAATATAGTCAAATTGCTCTTCCTACACATCATACTGAGAACATGAATATGAATATAGTCAAATTGCTCTCCCTTCACAACGTATGTTTCACTAAATTTGTCATTTCAAGATCACTTAGTGAGGTACTCTTTTTTTGTTAAACTAGTTCTTAATAAAAAAAAATGAATGTTTGAAACAAGAGTGTTCCACTTCCACTAGGTGGTCGATAAGATCCAATTGGCCCACCTAGTGTTCTAGGGTTTGAACCCATCTAGCTTTGTTAGGTATGTTATGAGTCATTGCTGGCATTTTCCACTAGGTGGTCAATAAGATTCAGTGGCTTCAATTTTATTTTTTATAGTTGTCTGATCCAAAGCCATGGGAGATGTTCAAAATGATTTAGAGCACCCCTTTTCACTCAAATTCTCTACCTTGCTCTTTACCTTCCGCACATACTTTGTTTACCTTGTTTTCTTTACCTTTCCTAGCTTAGTTGATAGGCTAGTTGGTAGGTTTAGAAACTAGGTTGCATAACTCTTTTTGCGGTAGAGATAGCAACACTTAGCAAAACCATAGTTGCACTTCTAGATAGTTTATCTCTTGCATAGGTTTTGCTAAGGTTAGAAAAAGAGGCCATAGTTAGAGAGTAGTTTTTAAGTAACCTAATTCACCCCCCCTCTTAGGCATCACGGTCGACCTCAGCGATGCAATAGGAACTTGGATGATTTAGCCATCAGCTACATATATTTATATACTCCATACGAGCGAAGCTTTTATTGTTATATTGTGTCTCTAGCATAGATAGAGACAATATATCATATCTGAATATGTCTGATATACTGCAAAAGCTTGACTATGTCTAATGTACTGTAAAATCATGCGAATGTCTGATGTACTATTGCAAAGGCTTACAAATGTCTGATGTACTGCAAAAGCATGCAAATGCCTGTTGTCCTGCAAAATCTCTTGCCAAAATCAATATAGTCAAATTGCTCTTCCTACACATCATACTGAGAACATGAATATGAATATAGTCAAATTGCTCTCCCTTCACAACGTATGTTTCACTAAATTTGTCATTTCAAGATCACTTAGTGAGGTACTCTTTTTTGTTAAACTAGTTCTTAATAAAAAAATGAATGTTTGAAACAAGAGTGTTCCACTTCCACTAGGTGGTCGATAAGATCCAATTGGCCCACCTAGTGTTCTAGGGTTTGAACCCATTTAGCTTTGTTAGGTATGTTATGAGTCATTGCTGACATTTTCCACTAGGTGGTCAATAAGATTCAGCGGCTTTAATTTTATTTTTTATAGTTGTCTGATCCACAGCCATGGGAGATGTTCAAAATGATTTAGAGCACCCCTTTTCACTCAAATTCTCTACCTTGCTCTTTACCTTCCGCACATACTTTGTTTACCTTGTTTTCTTTACCTTTCCTAGCTTAGTTGATAGGCTAGTTGGTAGGTTTAGAAACTAGGTTGCATAACTCTTTTTGCGGTAGAGATAGCAACACTTAGCAAAACCATAGTTGCACTTCTAGATAGTTTATCTTTTGCATAGGTTTTGCTATGGTTAGAAAAAGAGGCCATAGTTAGAAAGTAGTTTTTAAGTGACCTAATTCACCCCCCCCCCTCTTAGGCATCACGGTCCTTTCAATTGGTATCAGAGCCGGTTGGCTCATCTTTGGACTTTAGGCTTCACCGCCTTCGAGTCGATGTCTCTAGGAGAGGGAAGGATGGATACCTCTAGGCCCCGCACTTTGATGACACAAACTTTCCCTACTATAGTGCTAGAATGGCTTGCTACCTAGAAGCGGTTGATCTAGGTGTTTGGAGAGTCACTCGTGACAGAATGAAACCACTAAGAAATCCCCAAAAACCCACCGCGAGTGATGAAAAGGGAATTCATTTCAATGCTAGAGCTAAAAATTGCTTGTATGAATCTTTTAGTGTGGATGTTTTCAATCAAGTTTTTACTTTACAAACATCTCATGAAATTTGGCTAAAATTGCATGAGCTCCATGACAGTACTAGCAATGTCCATGAGCAAAAACATTGTCTAACTAAGTCAACCTACGATTCTTTCAAAATGAATGAAAATGAGCTTGTTAAAGACATGTATTCTCGTTTGAATCTAATTGTCAATGAGCTCAATTCCATAGGATTGACAAAGCTAAAAGATGAGGACATTGTGAGGAAAATCATCTCGGTGCTACCACATGACAAATATGCATCCATCATCACCATTCTTCACAACTTGGAGGAAATAAGTAAAATGACCCCGGCCATCCTCATTGGCAAGCTTGTGGCATTTGAGATGTCACGTAAGATGGGTCAAGAAGAAGCATCTTCATCAAGCAAAGCAATTGTACTCACATGTAAAGAGCGCAAGAAGATGAAAAGCAAGAAAATTGAGACAAGCTCAAGCTCCTCAAGTGAAGAAGATGAAGATGATGATGATGATGATGATGATGATGATGATGATGAATCAAGTGATGATGATCAAGCCTCCACCTCCTCCAACTCCTCCATTGATGAAGAAGAAACTATCAAGCTCATACGAGGAGTAGAGAAGATGATTCGCAAGCTCAATGTCAAGGGTGTGCCCATCCAAATTGAAGATTGCATCTTCATAAATCAAAGAAGAGAGCAAAGAAAGAAAGGATTCTATGGATGTGGCAAGAGAGGGCACTTTGTTGAAGATTGTCCAAGAAACAAGCCCTCACCCAAGACAAGGAAGAAGGGTTGCAAGGTCAAAGCCCTCACCACTATCAAGAGTTGGAGTGACTCATCAAGCGATGATGAAGCCCAACACAAGAGGCATGACCGCCATCGATCATCATCAAGCACTTCACAAGTATGCCTTATGGCACGGGGTAACGAAAGTTTTAGCTCTAGTGATAGTGATAGTGATGATGATCTACCTTCCTATGAGCAACTTGTGCAAGATAACCTTAAATATGCTAAAGCTTGCACTAGCCAACAAAAGAAAATCAATGATCTAAAAGCAAAAGTAGAAAGCTCACAAAAATCATACAATACCATGCTTGAACAATATGAAAATTTTGTCAATCTTAATGTTGAGCTAACTACTAAAATTGAGCTTTTGGAGGCTAGTGCAAGCACAAATGAATGCACAATCAATGATAAGCAACTTGTAAAGAAAAACGAGAAACTAAAAGCAAAGTTAGCTAGCTTACAAGATTCATACAATTGTTTGCTTGCTAAAATGGAAACCCTTTGCAAACATTGTGATGAGCTAACAACAAAAGTTTCTAATCTTGAGGCCGCCAGTAAAACCCCCACCGAGGCACCTAAAAGAGGAGTTCTATATTTAACATGCCTAAAAAGGATGCCTCAACTTCTTGCATTGATTTATTAGACTCACCCCCATGCAAACAAGCTTCTATTAAGAATGTATTTGTAGAAACATGTACATAAGAGATTGCAATGGAGAATGAGCTAATTAAGCAAGAAGTGGATCGCCTCACTAAGGACTTGACACAAGTCAAAGGCAAGGAGAAACAAGCCCAACCTCATCAAAATAACACCATCAAGGGAGTGAAGAAGCTTGATGAGGGAGAAACCGTGGTTTGCTACCTTTGTCACAAAGGTCACAAGTCCTACATGTGCAAGGTGAAGAATGGGGAGGAGCTAAGAAGAAAGAGAAAAACAAAAAGCCAACAAGCAAGTTCTCCAACACCTACACCAACAAGGTGGACAAGAAGGCCTCCACACTTATCTTTTGAAGAAGAAGAAAAATGACAAGGTGGTGGCCATCAAGGTGAACAAGCAAGCCAACAATGGAGCCAAACGCTTTTGGGTGCCAAAGGAAACCATTTCCAACATGAAAAGCACCAAGAAAGTTTGGATTCCAAAGGGAAAGTGAGAAACCCGATGGACATTGGGGAATTTGGAGACTTGGCAAAGATTGGGTGCATTACATGGGATGCATCATGATGGTCATTGGTACTATTGCCAAGTGGGTTAGTGAACACTACTTACCCAAGTTCCCCTTCCCATGTTTAGGTAACTAGATTTCTGTAACACCCCGGTGTTAATCTCTTAATTAAAAATTTGATCATGTCATCATATGCATTAAGCATCATTCATTTTTTGAAAAGTTGGATATGCATTGAACTAAAATGAGTTTACTTGCTTATGTTTGATCAATTGTTTGAATGCAGGTCATCTTTTCAAATTCTCAAATTAAAATCTGAAATCCAAACCCTAGTTCCCAGAGGGGGTGGATTTAAACCCTAAACATGATTTTCAAAATCTATAAAGTTTTTGCTTATGGTTGTTTAAGCAAAGTTGTTGATCTTAAAATTTTGAGCATCTTTTGTGTTCCAAGTTTTTCTTTAAAACCCCTGGAAGCTTGAGCATTTTGCAAAATAGCCACAGGGTCAGTTCTGTCTTTTCGTCGAGCAGTTGTATGGCGGGGTTGAACTCGACGTCGCACCTATCCGACACCTGTCCAGGGACGCACGTCTTGTTGTGTACGTGGCGAAATCACGGAACCCGTTGCCGCCTTTAAAACGGGACACCGTCCACTCCTGCTCCCTTTTCACGCCACTCCATCGCTCTGCCTTTGCTCCGCCGAGCGCTCCACCATCTTTGACGAACTCGTCCGAGCTTGTTAGCCACTCCCAACCACTCAATCCTTTGTCATTGTCTTCGCTTTGATCTCGCGCATCCTCGGGGTGAGTTGGTTGAAGTCGTCGAGCCTGCATTCGTCCAGCGCGGCTCCGTCTTCTTTAGCTCCGACGAGACCGCCGTCGCTCTGGTCTGTCCTCGACCTGGCTACGCAGGAGCCGCATTGTCTTTGTATCTTGTGTTTCTTGCTCCTTGTTCATCTCTGAGTCCTGTCGGTTTCTCCGTTTTGCAAATGGTGGACCATAGCTTCGGGAACATCTGTTGGGAATATGCCCTAGAGCTAATCATGTAGATGATTATATTCCGATTGTATCCATGATTAATAAAGTGTTCTTTGAATATCCATTATAGACAACTAGTATTGATTGACAATTATGTGAATTGTTTGTGGAACTCAATTACCTGAATGGTTATTCTAATAGTAGTCCCTGGTCGGCATTCTTGTAAGAGCACACTTGAATATTAGACCAGCACATGTATTAGTTGATGGCTATGTTTCACAAGTCATAGACATAGAGATGTCAAACTAATAATGTGGGCACATGTGAGACATGTAGGCTGGACTGACCCAACAAGAGAAAGTCTCTATTCATGTCATGTACGTTATGTCCTTAGACCTAAGATTGTGGTATGTACTCAAGATGTGAAACGATCTACTTAGAGACTATCAAACGCTACTCCGTTATTGGGTAGTTATAAAGGTGGTCCTTGGGTGGTTGGGAAACATGCTATGAGACATAGACAATCAAGATGGAATTTGCCCCTCTCTTCGTGAGAGAGATATCACTGGATCACTCATGTGATTGGATCAACAAATGCATGGCCATGCTTGGGTTAAGTGTTAACCCACGAGTTGAACCATATATCGAGTGGCGAAGGGAATAACTTGTACATGGTCATAGTGGTTCGTCTGATATGATCATAGCGTATACATAGGAGTTGACACGTCTTGCTAGAGGACGCTATCAACTATTGGTCGAGTAAGAGTACTTGGGCCATGTCTATGTATGCGTGAGCCCATAGGGTCGCACGCTTAAGGGGTTGGAAGCCTAATTCGGGTTGGACCCGAATTAGACTAGGTTTAGGGTTTCTAATGGGCCTCCACCGTGGGAGCTCGTTAGGACGCCTATATAAGCAAGGGGTGGGCGCGGGGCGAATTGATCCACGCCTTTTGGCAGCCGCCGTCGCCTCCCCACGCTCGCGCCTTTTGCTCCTCGCGGACCTAGCAGTCCGGAGGCGCAACGCTTCCTCCCTGCACGTGTGGGATTCCTCGGAGGTGCTGCATCTGGAGCACAAGGACGAACCGCGCGAAGGGGACGTTGAGACGGACGACCACGCAACTGCACTGCCTGCTGCGACGCGCACGACTACATCAAGTCGTCTTCCGCTGCACCTGCGCGTCTAGTGGTAATCCCGTAACCTGTAACTAGCAATAGATCCTGGTTTATGAGGTCGAAAAGTTTTGTTTTCCGGCTAGCGTAGCAACCTCGTATTCCTTCAACATCTTCGTTGTCGCTCGGTTCCTCGTCTCCGCCGGCACGTTCTCCATCGACAGTCGTCTCTGCTTCATCTCCAGTCACGCTTGCTAGCGCTTCGTGACCAGGGTGAGCTCCTCGACCTCTCCGTTGTACCCGTTTGTCCTTGAATCGAGCCTTCGAGCTCTGTCCTTGAGCGCCGCCGCTGTTCTTGTTCGTCGCGGCGGAGTGTTCGTCGTCTAGTCGTTGTAGTCGATCTTTTCGAGATCTGAGTCTTGCATTAGCTTCGCCTAGCCGTCCTGAGTCTGTCTTGAGGGGTAGTTGCCCTCGAGCGCGTGTGTGTTTTCTTCGGCGCGTCGCGCAGATCCCCGCCGACCGCCGTGGCCGTCGACGAGGGTGTTGCTTTTAGCTCTGAGTTCGTTCTGTGCACGCTTCGTGCTGTTTGGGGGGCGCTAAGCTTGCTGGGGTTGTTGGTTGAGCTGATCGAGGTCTGATCGAGGCTTAGCTCCTTCGATCGAGGCCTGTGTCCGTCGGCATGTGTGCGGTCGAGCTCGGTTCACCGCCATGGTCGTCGAACGAGGTCAGCTGTGTAAGTTTTAGCCTCATTTCTATTGGGTGTGTTGCTCGCGGTTATCCTCTGAGTCGTGATCGAGGCCTAGCTTCATCGATCGAGGTCTATCTTCTTCGATCGAGGCCTAGCTTCTCTGATCGAGTGTCGATCGAGGCCTAGCTTCTCTGATCGAGGGTCGATCGAGGCCTAGCTTCTTTGAGCGAGGTCTGTGCTCGACGGCGCGCAATCGGTCGAGCTCCGGTCGGTCGTCAGCACCCTCGATGAGGTGTCTCTGTGGGTTTGTTTGGGTCATGGCGTACCTCGTTGGGTTCGGCTCGGCGAGCCGAAGCAGGTTCGAGGGGTAGCCGTTCGGTTTGGTCACCGACGGCGACTCGCCGCCGTGTTTTGTGGTTCTCGGCGCCGCTCGAGCGGATGTGCCTGTTGGGCTTGTTTTCGCTGTCCATAGGTTTTGTGCAGGGTTTTTTTCCTGTTTCCTGTTTGCTCAGTAATAGCTTTTGTTGTTTATTTAGTTATAAAATGTTTAGAAACCCTAATAACTTTAGGCTTTGAGTGATTTTGGATTATTTGATACAAATGGTCATTGTCCAGTGACAAACACAAGTTGGACATGCTCGATGTAATGTTGCTTGCTCAGTTCTTTTGGATGTAAGTGTTAACTCAGATAATCCAGATAGATAGGGTTTAATTAATTTGCTTTTTAACCTAGTGTTGCTTTCCTTCATGAAGGGAAGTGGTACTCAAGGTGCAATCTGTTTTAGTCTTCTCTTAAGAGAATGTTTGTTTGAGTTAAGCATCATGTTTATTATTCAAGCATCATCTAAGACATGTCATTATATCGTGTAGATTGTTCGTTGGTTGGGTTGGATACCTCCAGTGAAGGGGTTTTCTCTCTTGAATCTGAGCCCGAGTTCGTTTATCCCTCCAACCAAGGCAAGCCCCGGTGCATTCAAACACTTCCTTGTATTTAAAATGATTTCTTTAAATACACTTATGTTTATACTATTGCATTACGGTATTCAATCAAATTCCTACTTGATGCATAGCCTTACCTTGAATTATTTATTCTTGTACCTTGATACCGTTTTAAAAATGCGAATGCTGCTTTATGCTGCTTAGTAATGCTTAGACCTATAGAGTCAGATGATTTCCTGTCATCTGCGAGAATAGGGGTAACATGATTGCTTCGGCAATGGTTCTGTTTTTGAGAAGAATAGCGGATTGCTACGGCAAATGGCTATGTCTTAATGTTGGAAGTAATAAATTGAGACCGGGCGGACACGGTGTTTGGGAGCCACCAGATGTGGATATCTGGTGAGCGAGTTCTTTCCGCCTGTGTCGATTAGGAACCGTTCGTTGATGCATGACTAGGGTTGTGACTTTGGAGTACTTATCACATACTCCGGGAAGCTGGACTCTGGCTATTCTCGCTTGAAGAACGGTTAACCCGCACTGGGAGTGGAGAGATGGCGAGAGTAGTGTGTACCCTCCAAGTTAGCGAACTGGATGGAGGTGTTACTGTGCTCTCGGGTGGCGGAACCCCGGTCTTCGCGAGAGGATCCAGGGGAAGGTAGTCATATGCGTGCTTTAAGCGGCTGTATATGTCGTGTGATAGGGAAGCCCCAGCTGGGATAAACCGGTTTGAATCGTCGTGTTCCTCGGATATGGAAACATGACCCTGTTTTCTTCTTCGTAGTAATACACTTTAACTGGATACTTGCTGGATCCCCTTTATGGATGGTTATTACCTTGTTATCGATCATACATCTAGATCGATACTTGAGTAATTTGATGGATAACATAAATGATTTCAATTCTTTTACAAATGTTCATTTATGCAAAATTCTTGATTCTTGCTGCATGACCGTGGTCAGTGTAGATGAAGATGAGGAATAAACTGTCTTTGCTTGACTCTTGGGCAAGAGTACCTCGGTTGTTCGTTCTTACTCTATCAGCAGCTTGATGTAACCTTATCGTAGGACACTAAGTTATGTTTCAAAACTTATGGTTTGTAATATGACTTTAAATTTCCGCTACTTTGATGTAATGTAAAATTTTCGTATTACTTCTGTCATGATTGTAATGAGGTGACCATGTTTGGAAAGAGGTGGATGACCCGCTGCAAAGTGGCAACACCTGATGGGCTAATTAAGATTTGGATCACCTGTTGGGATTAAGTTGGTTAATCCTGACAAGTGGACCCTATCTTAAGAGGTTCTGTCACAGCTGGTATCAAAGCTCGCCTTATTACCAATCTTGCAATTGTAAAAGTTTTCAAAATGTTTTTGGATCTTAAAATAAAATGTGATTTGAGTCTAAAATTTCTTTAACTCCTCTTTTCTCTCTTTCCAAGTTTAGGAAAGTAGACTTTAGGACATCAAGCTGATGGTATGAATATGGTTATATATATATGCCCTATATATATGTTATGTAAATATTATCGTATACCTAGGGACGTTTCATGCATCATATCATACAACTTGGGATGGGTTTAAAACTTTGTTCTTAAGCTACTAAAATTTTGACCTGTTACTTACTTGCCTCCTTTGAAATCTTGTCTATAGGATGGCCAGAACTAAGCGCACGGCTCGCAAGTCTTCCGGACCTCGGGGCGTTCCTCGCCACAGGATGGCAACACGTGGAGATTGTGCTGAGAGCAGTCAGCAGGGTGCCAGTTGTTGTGCTCGCCACAGGGCGAAGTGTCACACCCAAATTTCAAGGACGAAATAGGATGCATAACATTATGTGTGCCCAGGAATAAACCACACATAAGTTCACAAATTACAGAGTACCATCACAGAGTTTAATACATATCGAACATATATCCATTACAAGAATAAATAAAACAAGTAGGATAAACTAGCTCTTGAGGCTCCATTCCACAGGGAAAGGTCAACTGGTTGACCAAGCCTAGAAGTCTTCAGGGAACTCTTCATAGCCTCCTGCTTCTGTTACCCATCCGGGATTTTTATCCAAAATTGAAAAGAAAACAAGCGTGAGTACACTCGTACTCAGCAGTATAACATGGGGTTATGAAACTCAAAAGGCTGACATTGGCTTACTGCATTTAGCACTTTTAGTTGGTCAAAGTTTTATTAGCAAGTATCATTAGGTTATGCTTAAGCCCCAAGTGATCCCACTTATACCACTGCCAAGGTTTAAAGGATCATAACCATCATCATAAAAGGGGTGACAACAGGAACATAAATGTTGGTCAAGTTAATTAATTAGTCTGTCGGTTTTCCGGGCCGCTCGTGACCGTGAGCACGGCTGATATATCAGTTTTAACACTCTGCAGAGGTTGTGCAACTTTACCCGTGAGTCGTGATGCCCCGATTGCCCGGGTTAATTACTCCCATAACACTGCCAAGGTGAGTGGGCGGGGTTCACTATGAAACCTTTCATAGTATCTCGTCTAACAAGATTAGGGCCGCTAGGATTGGCAAGGGGCGATAGAGCTCCCCTTCCGAGTAGCATAACGACCCGCAGCCTACGCTCAAACTCGGACAGAGACCGCACTATAACCAGCTCGGCAAGAGCCTAATGCGCCCTTTCGGGTAACCGCTAACGAGCTAGAAAAGAGCCTACTACTAAGTTAAAGCCAGAGCCATGTAGCTCCCACGGAAGCACTGTCAGTCCCAGCTTTTGCCAATAGAGTTATTAAAAGGGTTATGTTCCAATTGTCATAACAAGATCATCAATTCATACATAGCAGATTAACCTTTGGCAGGGATCAAGTATTGGCTTATGTAAAGCACTAGCCATTTATCCATATGCATAACCCATAGGAATCAAGGTAAAGGGTTTCAACTCTAGGAAATTAAACTACGGGTATCAAATTAACACATGCACATGAAATGATATTTATAGTGAATAGGATAACAAGGAAAGTCCCATGCTATACTTGCCTTGGTTCTCAAAGTCCTGCTGGTCAAAACTCTCCTGATCAAAGAACTCTTGATCACCAACAAACTCCTCACTGCCTGAACTCGATCACGACATTGCAACAACACGCATTCCAATTGCATACATACAAAGCAAACACAACTAATATTAGAACAGTACACCAATAACAATAAACAGAATTAAAAGGTTTATAAAAAGATACTACGCATTGCTACGATCATTTCAACACGAATTTCACGAAAATCGGATTTAAAACGCAAAAGATATGAATTTAACTGGTTCTCTAGGAGCATTTTTAGTATTTGAATTATCATGGAAATAAAATAATTCAAACATGAGCAACAGATGTTTTAACATGTAGAGAATTTCACTACGAACCTAACGCAACTCGAATCGTCCAAATCAGAGTTAAAATGAAGACTTTATAAACAAATTAATGCAGTGGCAAAACTGTAAATAGGAAATTTCCATTTTTAGATTAAACCGAGAAAGAATACGTGTCTTGACTGGGAAAGCGTATTCTCGGAAATGCGCCAGCGCTGCGACGCGGGGTCGGCAGAGCTGCCACGCGGCGGCTCGGGATAGGGCGGTCCACGGCACAGTGCGTGCACTCGAGCAAGCGCTGCGGTCCACCGGTCCACCGTGGACCGGGGTTCATACCCCTTCGGGGTTCTAATCCTGACCGCAGATCGGGAAATGGACGGCTCAGGGCAGATCCGAGGAGAGAGAGGGGAATCGGCGGCCGGAGCAGAGAACTGCACGGCGGCGCCGTGGCTCCCGAGCGCCGGGCTCGCCGGAGTTCCACCGGAAAGGCTCGTCCGGCGTCCATTTCGAACGCCGATGGCATGGGAAGAGAGAAGGGGACGAGGCGAAACCCGTGGTGTGCTCGGTTGAACGCGGGGAGGCAAGCAGCGACGGCGCCATGGATCCCGGCGGCTCTGGCTCGCCGGCGAGCGCGGAGAGGACTCTTCCGAGTGTCGCAAGTTCAACCAATTGCACAGGAATAAACTACACGCTCGTGCGAGTGTAACAGAGAGCCCAAAAGGAGCGGAGCTACGCCGGAACAGGGAGGTCCGCGGCGGCGCCATGACCGGACGCGATCTGTGCGTGCGGCAGGTCGAATCAGTGCCGTAGAGATCAAATTGAAGGCCTAGGGACGTGCGGTGTGTCAATGCGGTGCTCGTGAGGTGCTCGGACGCGGCTGAACGCTACTAGAGTCGGCTGACCACGGCGGCGCCATTGCCGATGATCTCGGTGTGCAGTGGAGCAGCGCATACAGGGTCTAATTGACCGAATAAAGCGGACGGGGAGGTAGAGGGGACGACGGCGAAGCTCACCGAGGCGGTTTGGAGGATGGAGGTGGCTCGGTGCGGCATGTCGACGCGGAACGGCTGTCGGTGTCGCGGCGGCGTCCGAGAGCTCCGCGTCCACGGCGTCGGGTGTTCTGCGGCCAAGGACGGGACACAGAGAGAGAGGTTAGGCCGGGAGCTTCGCGGGGAGTTTGCGGTCTCGGAACGGCACTCACCCAGACGGATTAAGCTCCGGTGAAGCTTCTCCGCGACAACGACGACGGCGGCGGCGTTCGGCGGAAAGTGAGAGCTCAGAGGGGAAAGGGAGAGAGGACGCGCGGCGCTCCGCTTTAAAGCGAGAGGGGGAGCGTGCGGTTTTTGGGCGAAGTCGAGGGCGAGATGCGGGGAGTGGGAGCGGGGCAGACGTCGTGCGGCGGTTGCCGTCCGCGGCGCGTCCGCGCGCGTCCGACTTCCGCGGGAGGTGGAAGACGGCTGTCGAGTGGGCCAAGCCGCAGAGAGAAAAGAGAGGGTAAGGGACGGGGATGGTTGCCGTGCTTCACGCGTCCACGTGCGTTCTTGAGCGAGCAAGGCAGGAGCGCGCGTCGCGGCGGTTTCGGCGCTCTGCGTCGCGCGGCGTCGGCAGAGGAGAGGGGAAGAAGAAAACGCCGACAGGTGGGGTCGTCCAGTCAGCGAGTGAGAGGGAGAGAAGAGGGAAGGAGATCGGCGCCGACATGTGGCCCCCGGACGGCAGTGAGAGGAGGGGGAGAGGGCCTGCCGGGCCGGTTCCCTGCTGGGCCGCGCCGAGGCAAGAGAGAGGGAGGGAGAAAGAGAGGTGGGCTGGGCCAGATTCAGAAAAGAAAATGTTTTCCTTTTCCTTTTATTTTATCTTTTCCAAATTCATTTCAAAAACGAATTTGAAACCATTTGCAAAAATGAGTTTTGTAAATTCAAACAAGCAAAGAAAATATGCAACTGCATGAATGCATCAACAAATTTCTAAACTAGAATAAGTTTTATTTGCAAGAATTTTAGTAATCCACTAAATGAAATGCTCACACAATTCCATAATTAAATCATTTTCTATTATTTGAAATTCAAAGCAAAATTTGGGTGTTACAATTCTACCCCCATTTAAAGGAATCTCGTCCTCGAGATACAGACGGACTTACTCAAACAGCTGAGGATAAGACTTCCTCAGTTCTTCTTCTCTTTCCCAAGTTGCTTCGTCTTCTGTGTACCTGTTCCACTGAACTTTGCACATCTTTATAACACGGCTCCTTGTAAACCTTTCTGCCGTTTCCAAGATTCTTATTGGGTACTCTTCATATGTGAGATCTTCCTTTATGGTAAGCTCCTCTAGAGGGATTTGCTCCTCTGGTACCCTTAAGCACTTCTTCAACTGAGATACGTGGAAAACATCATGTACCCCTGACAAATTCTCAGGTAACTCTAACTGGTAAGCTACCTCTCCACGTCTTACGAGAATTTTGAAAGGTCCAACATATCTGGGAGCTAACTTTCCTTTCATATTGAACCTCTTTACACTTCTCATTGGAGACACTTTCAGATACACATAATCTCCAATCTCGAATGACAGACCTCTTCTGCGGGTGTCTGCGTAACTCTTTTGACGGGATTGTGCAACTCTTAAGTTATCTCTTATTTTTCTTACTTGTTCTTCTGCATCTCGGAGAACATCTGGTCCAAACACCTGGGTCTCTCCGGTTTGGTTCCAGAACAAAGGAGTTCTGCACTTACGTCCATACAGAGCCTCATTTGGTGCCATCTTCAGACTATTCTGATAGCTGTTGTTGTATGAAAACTCAGCATAGGGTAAACTTTTATCCCAACTGGCACCATGTTGTAGTGCACAGACTCTCAACATGTCTTCTAGAATTTGATTTGTCCTTTCTGTTTGACCATCAGTTTGTGGATGATATGTTGTACTGAAAGTCAATTTTGTTCCCAAAGATTCATGTAACTTCTGCCAGAACTGTGATGTGAATTGAGTACCTCTGTCAGATACAATTTTCTTAGGAACTCCATGTAAGCACACTATCCTTTCCATATATAGTTCTGCTAGTCTTGCACCTGAGTAATTAGTCTTCACTGGTAGGAAGTGAGCAACTTTAGTCAAGCGGTCCACGATTACCCAGATCGAGTCATATCCTCTCTGTGTACGTGGTAATCCGACGATAAAATCCATTCCTACTTCTTCCCATTTCCACTCAGGTATTTTCATTGGCTGGAGTAAACCGGCAGGTCTTTGGTGTTCTGCCTTTACCCTTTGACATGTGTCACACAAGGCCACATATTCTGCTACATCCCTTTTTAATCCATACCACCAATACTTTTCTTTTAGATCCAGGTACATCTTAGTACTTCCAGGATGTATAGAGTAGGATGAATCATGTGCTTCTCGAAGTATGGCATCACGGATAGACCTTACTTCGGGAACACATATTCTCTTTCCAAACCACAAAGTTCCATCATTATCCATCCTGAAACCTGGTGCTTTCCCTAGCACTATATTCTCTGCAATTTCTTTCAGCCTCGGATCTTCCAATTGACCCTTGCGTATCTCTTGTTCCAGGGTGGGTTCTATAGTTATTTCCATGGTATTAAGGGTAAATCCCAAATTAATAGATTCCATATCAGCACACAATTCAGCAGGCATAAGCTTCATTCTCAAAGCATTAGCATAACTCTTCCTGCTTAGTGCATCGGCCACTACATTGGCCTTACCTGGATGATAATGTACCTCCAACTCATAATCTTTGATCAGCTCGAGCCAACGACGCTGTCTCAGATTCAGATCTGACTGAGTGAAAATATATTTCAAACTCTTGTGATCTGTATAGATATCACACTTATGCCCTATTAGATAATGTCTCCATATCTTTAGAGCATGGACCACTGCTGCCAATTCCAGGTCATGAGTGGGGTAATTCAGCTCGTGCTTCCTCAATT
Source organism: Microstegium vimineum (assembly GCA_022036555.1). Classification (NCBI taxonomy): domain Eukaryota; kingdom Viridiplantae; phylum Streptophyta; class Magnoliopsida; order Poales; family Poaceae; genus Microstegium; species Microstegium vimineum. Next base: position 58,113,821 of record CM039132.1, on the reverse strand, counting down.
GCCTGGATGCATATGCCACAACTTTTCCTTCTTGCATAAGCACACATCCAAGCCCAAGACGAGAAGCATCACAGTAAATTGAGAAACTCTTGTTCAGATCTGGTAAAGTCAGTACTGGGGCTGTGGTCAACCTTTTCTTCAACTCTTCAAAGTTGGTTTGACATTTATCAGACCACACAAACTTGACACTTTTCTCTAGCAGCGCTGTCATTGGTTTCGCTAGCTTTGAAAACCCTTCTATGAACCTCCTATAGTATCATGCTAAACCCAGGAAACTACGGATTTCAGTAACATTGGTTGGAGGGTTCCAGTTTAGAACATCTCGCACCTTACTTGGATCTACTGCTATACCTCCATTAGAGACCACGTGACCCAAGAAAGACACTTCTCTTAACCAAAACTCACATTTACTTCTCTTGGCATACAGCTGATTTTCTCTGAGCTTTTGCAAAACCATCCTCAGATGTTCAGCATGCTCTTCTTTAGTTTTAGAGAAGACTAGAATATCATCTATGAACACTACCACAAACTTATCCAAAAACTCCATGAACACCTTGTTCATCATGTACATAAAGTACGCAGGTGCATTAGTCAACCCAAAAGACATAACTGTATACTCATATAGCCCATACCTTGTGGTAAAGGCTGTCTTAGGTATGTCTGCCGCTCGGATTTTTAATTGGTGATATCCAGAGCGGAGATCTATTTTAGAGAACACACAAGCACCTTTCAATTGATCAAACAAGTCATCTATTCTGGGTAAGGGATATTTATTCTTGATGGTAACTTCATTAAGAGAACGGTAGTCCACACACATTCTCCTAGTACCATCTTTCTTATCCACAAATATAACTGGTGCTCCCCAAGGTGAAGAACTAGGGCGAATAAAACCCTTTTCTTGCAGTTCACTAATTTGTTTCTTAAGTTCTTCTAATTCTTTTACCCCCATTCTATATGGTCTTTTAGCTATGGGAGCAGTACCAGGTAGAAGTTCAATAAGAAACTCAACATCACGATCAGGTGGCATACCTGGTAACTCTTCGGGAAACACATCCGGAAATTCTTCCACCACTTGTTCCTCATTAAAGGCATCTCCAGATAACTGGTTCAGAGTGACTTTTGGTGTTGCTTGCATCTCTACTTCAACACACATCTTATCCCCATTAGGTGATGTCACAACAACACATCTCTCTTGACACTGAATCACGGCTCGATGTTGTTTCATCCAATCCATTCCCACAATTAGATCTATTCCAGCTGTGGGTATCATAACTGGACTCACTTCAAAGTCTACCCCCCTTAAGGTAAGTCTAGTGGAAGGACTCCAAACAGAAGCTGGTATGCTACCCCCCGGTGAACTTACTTGCATACGATTTTTCATTGCACGTAAAGATATACTATGCATTCTAACAAAAGCTTCAGATATGAAAGAATGCGAGGCACCAGAATCAAAGAGTACGGTAGCGGGGAATGAGTTGACATTAAACGTACCCATCATAACCTCAGGTGCCTCCTGAGTGGTTTCAGCAGATACATGATTCACTCTTCCAGTGTTTGGAGGTGGTTGGTATCTTCCTTTCTGCTGGTTGTTCTGGTTCTGGGGTGCTTGCTGGTTCTGCTTCTCAGGGCAATTGTAAGACATATGCCCCTCCTTCCCACAACGGAAACACTTGTTGTTGTTGTTGTTGGAGTTGGTGTTCTTCACTGCCAGAGCATTTGGATTCCCCTGACGTTGAACTGGATTGGAGACCTGCTGAGATGGGCGCTGGCCTCCATACTGCTGCTGACCTTGTGGGCGTTGCTGGAACTGATTGCGCTGAGGAAACTGACCTCTGTTCCACTGGTTGGACTGCCCTTGGCTTCTCTGCTGGAAACTCTGCTGCGGGTAGGGTCGAGGGAAAGTGTTGCTGCTCGAAGCCTGACCCTGAAGCTTCCTCTTCTTTGTTTCCATTTCCCGACGCTTATTGTCAATCACAATAGCGCGGTTCACCAAGGTCTGGTAATTGGGGTATTCGTTGGACATGAGCTGAAGCTGCAGACCATCATACAAACCCTTCAGGAATCTGCGTTGCTTGTCGCAATCCCTTGCCACTTCATGTGGGGCATAACGTGACAATTGAGCGAACTTGTCACGGTACTCAGCCACTGTCATAGAGCCTTGCTTGAGGGATCTGAACTCCTCTTGCTTCAACTCCATCATACCCTCTGGAATGTGGTATGATCTGAATTCCTCTCTGAATTCCTGCCAATTGATCCCAGGAGCATCATCAGGGCGTCCGTATTGGAAGGACTCCCACCAATCTTGGGCTGCTCCTTGCAACTGTCCAGAGGCATACAACACCTTTTCGGTGTCGTTGCACTGTGCTATGTTCAGCTGCTTTTCCACAGCTCGGAGCCAGTCATCCGCATCCAATGGGTCAGATGCGTGGGTGAAGACGGGAGGTCTTCCCTTCATGAACTCTCCTCGCTTGTCCCTCACATGGACGGAGGTAGAACTCCAACGGGTTCATTGTCTAGGCGATGCATCATAGCTTGCATCAACTGTGCCTGCATTCCCATCAGTTGTTCCACTGATACAACAGGAACAATAGGCGGTGGTGTTGGCGGTGATGGTGGCGGATTGACAGGAACTCCACGTCCACGGCCACGTCCACGGCCACGAACTCTAGCACCCCTGCCGTCCATCTGTTTTTCAGCAAAGATGTAGGATTTAGTGACTTTGTAAAGCATATAACATGTCTGTGTCAAACTGAAATTTTCTGTGCATGATTTTACAGCAGCGCAGTAAACAGTTCATATCTCAAGCTTTGAAACTCAAACGGAAACTCTGCTTGTATGACTGGAAAGATCAGAGGGTTTTCTACAGCTTTCATGTTCACAAGATTTTCAGATTCCATATCTTTATTTGTCAAAAACTCAAAACAACCAGATCTGTTCAGGTTCACAGACTGCGCTGAAAGACTGACTTGCAACAGCAAAATCTCTTAGCTTAGAACAGGTATGGGGTTGGTTCAGGTGGCGTTGGAAAGATACAGAAATCTACTTTCTGGAGTGAGAGTTCCATCAACATTGTCTTTACTGATTTAGAGATATAAAGCAAAGAACAGAGACTGCTTCAGAAAAACAGCACAGAAGAAGAGAGATAAGATCAACCCACTGATATATTAACAAACATTATCCTAATGTTTAAACCTGTGAGACTTGTGGACAGGCCCACCATCTCTCACACTAACAATCAACCAAAGATCCAAATCAAACAAATTTCATCAACATAAACATTAAGACATCAAGTTCAAAGATCACCAAACTAAACAGACTCGCACTACTACGCTTATTACAAAGGGGAAAGACTTCAACATCTATGGAGCTTCATCTGTCATGATGTGGTTGGGTGGCTTCTTCTCATACATCGGGGCCATGTTCAACTGGGCCCTCAGATCATCTATCATCTTCTGGAATCGAGCCACTGACTGCTGCTCGCCATGCAACTCCTCCTGTAACCTCTCATTGACACCCTGGAGCTCATTGAGGTGCCGGACTGTGGTCTCCAGGGTAGAGCCAGGGTCAAGGGGGTTCTGGATCGACCAAGTGTTGAACCTGGTGTCAAATCGAGGCAGGAACCTATAGGCATCATTCTGCATGGCAGTGTAACGCCTCCCATGGTAGTAGATGTAGGCGTTCTCCGCAGCATTCTCCATGCTGTCCTTGTCAATAGCCCTCCTGGCTATGTGACCATGGACAGTCTCCACCTTCAGACTGTCATGAGCCTCATTCCAGACAGAGACTACCACCTGAGCCTTCCAGTAGCTAGCTTCCTGAGGATGTGAGAACTCAGAAACTAGATACCTTACTGAGGTATCCATTTCCGGGTAGTACTCCTCCAACACCTTCAGCAGCAGGTTGTGGAAGTAAGCCGCTGGAGCAGGGTACTTGTAGTACTGCTCCTCAGTCCATCCAGGCTGCTCATCCTCTGGTGGAGTCGCCAGAGCAGGTGCTGGTGCTGGTGAGAGAAGTGGTGCAGGAGTCGGTGTAGGCAGAGGCGACGGTGTAGCAGCTGGTGTAGGAGCTGGTGAAGCAACCGGTGTAGGAGCTGGGGATGGGGCTGGTGCTGCAAGGTGGACGTCCATCCACTCCTGCTCGTCCTCCGTGTTGACGTCCTCCACCAACACGTGCTCCTCCTCCGGGTCCTCCTCGGTCTCAGTCACCATCTCATCATCTGAGATGTCCACCACTGGCTGAGAGGTCTGGGAAGTGAACTGAGCCAAGTAGCTGCTGGTGCTCAGACGGCGGGACCTCGTGACAGGCGGCATCTACAGAATTTTTATTTAAACTCAATTAGAACAACATTTTAAATAATGGAATATAGACATAGAAGCATATAGATTTTGTAAATAACAAGAGCAAGATGGAAAGCAGTAAATTATAGAAGCAAAGGATCCTAAAACGACCATTGCTACCTAGGCTTGCGTCCTACAGTCAACTCAAGCTTTGATACCAATTTGTCACACCCAAATTTCAAGGACGAAATAGGATGCATAACATTATGTGTGCCCAGGAATAAACCACACATAAGTTCACAAATTACAGAGTACCATCACAGAGTTTAATACATATCGAACATATATCCATTACAAGAATAAATAAAACAAGTAGGATAAACTAGCTCTTGAGGCTCCATTCCACAGGGAAAGGTCAACTGGTTGACCAAGCCTAGAAGTCTTCAGGGAACTCTTCATAGCCTCCTGCTTCTGTTACCCATCCGGGATTTTTATCCAAAATTGAAAAGAAAACAAGCGTGAGTACACTCGTACTCAGCAGTATAACATGGGGTTATGAAACTCAAAAGGCTGACATTGGCTTACTGCATTTAGCACTTTTAGTTGGTCAAAGTTTTATTAGCAAGTATCATTAGGTTATGCTTAAGCCCCAAGTGATCCCACTTATACCACTGCCAAGGTTTAAAGGATCATAACCATCATCATAAAAGGGGTGACAACAGGAACATAAATGTTGGTCAAGTTAATTAATTAGTCTGTCGGTTTTCCGGGCCGCTCGTGACCGTGAGCACGGCTGATATATCAGTTTTAACACTCTGCAGAGGTTGTGCAACTTTACCCGTGAGTCGTGATGCCCCGATTGCCCGGGTTAATTACTCCCATAACACTGCCAAGGTGAGTGGGCGGGGTTCACTATGAAACCTTTCATAGTATCTCGTCTAACAAGATTAGGGCCGCTAGGATTGGCAAGGGGCGATAGAGCTCCCCTTCCGAGTAGCATAACGACCCGCAGCCTACGCTCAAACTCGGACAGAGACCGCACTATAACCAGCTCGGCAAGAGCCTAATGCGCCCTTTCGGGTAACCGCTAACGAGCTAGAAAAGAGCCTACTACTAAGTTAAAGCCAGAGCCATGTAGCTCCCACGGAAGCACTGTCAGTCCCAGCTTTTGCCAATAGAGTTATTAAAAGGGTTATGTTCCAATTGTCATAACAAGATCATCAATTCATACATAGCAGATTAACCTTTGGCAGGGATCAAGTATTGGCTTATGTAAAGCACTAGCCATTTATCCATATGCATAACCCATAGGAATCAAGGTAAAGGGTTTCAACTCTAGGAAATTAAACTACGGGTATCAAATTAACACATGCACATGAAATGATATTTATAGTGAATAGGATAACAAGGAAAGTCCCATGCTATACTTGCCTTGGTTCTCAAAGTCCTGCTGGTCAAAACTCTCCTGATCAAAGAACTCTTGATCACCAACAAACTCCTCACTGCCTGAACTCGATCACGACATTGCAACAACACGCATTCCAATTGCATACATACAAAGCAAACACAACTAATATTAGAACAGTACACCAATAACAATAAACAGAATTAAAAGGTTTATAAAAAGATACTACGCATTGCTACGATCATTTCAACACGAATTTCACGAAAATCGGATTTAAAACGCAAAAGATATGAATTTAACTGGTTCTCTAGGAGCATTTTTAGTATTTGAATTATCATGGAAATAAAATAATTCAAACATGAGCAACAGATGTTTTAACATGTAGAGAATTTCACTACGAACCTAACGCAACTCGAATCGTCCAAATCAGAGTTAAAATGAAGACTTTATAAACAAATTAATGCAGTGGCAAAACTGTAAATAGGAAATTTCCATTTTTAGATTAAACCGAGAAAGAATACGTGTCTTGACTGGGAAAGCGTATTCTCGGAAATGCGCCAGCGCTGCGACGCGGGGTCGGCAGAGCTGCCACGCGGCGGCTCGGGATAGGGCGGTCCACGGCACAGTGCGTGCACTCGAGCAAGCGCTGCGGTCCACCGGTCCACCGTGGACCGGGGTTCATACCCCTTCGGGGTTCTAATCCTGACCGCAGATCGGGAAATGGACGGCTCAGGGCAGATCCGAGGGAGAGAGAGGGGAATCGGCGGCCGGAGCAGAGAACTGCACGGCGGCGCCGTGGCTCCCGAGCGCCGGGCTCGCCGGAGTTCCACCGGAAAGGCTCGTCCGGCGTCCATTTCGAACGCCGATGGCATGGGAAGAGAGAAGGGGACGAGGCGAAACCCGTGGTGTGCTCGGTTGAACGCGGGGAGGCAAGCAGCGACGGCGCCATGGATCCCGGCGGCTCTGGCTCGCCGGCGAGCGCGGAGAGGACTCTTCCGAGTGTCGCAAGTTCAACCAATTGCACAGGAATAAACTACACGCTCGTGCGAGTGTAACAGAGAGCCCAAAAGGAGCGGAGCTACGCCGGAACAGGGAGGTCCGCGGCGGCGCCATGACCGGACGCGATCTGTGCGTGCGGCAGGTCGAATCAGTGCCGTAGAGATCAAATTGAAGGCCTAGGGACGTGCGGTGTGTCAATGCGGTGCTCGTGAGGTGCTCGGACGCGGCTGAACGCTACTAGAGTCGGCTGACCACGGCGGCGCCATTGCCGATGATCTCGGTGTGCAGTGGAGCAGCGCATACAGGGTCTAATTGACCGAATAAAGCGGACGGGGAGGTAGAGGGGACGACGGCGAAGCTCACCGAGGCGGTTTGGAGGATGGAGGTGGCTCGGTGCGGCGTGTCGACGCGGAACGGCTGTCGGTGTCGCGGCGGCGTCCGAGAGCTCCGCGTCCACGGCGTCGGGTGTTCTGCGGCCAAGGACGGGACACAGAGAGAGAGGTTAGGCCGGGAGCTTCGCGGGGAGTTTGCGGTCTCGGAACGGCACTCACCCAGACGGATTAAGCTCCGGTGAAGCTTCTCCGCGACAACGACGACGGCGGCGGCGTTCGGCGGAAAGTGAGAGCTCAGAGGGGAAAGGGAGAGAGGACGCGCGGCGCTCCGCTTTAAAGCGAGAGGGGGAGCGTGCGGTTTCTGGGCGAAGTCGAGGGCGAGATGCGGGGAGTGGGAGCGGGGCAGACGTCGTGCGGCGGTTGCCGTCCGCGGCGCGTCCGCGCGCGTCCGACTTCCGCGGGAGGTGGAAGACGGCTGCCGAGTGGGCCAAGCCGCAGAGAGAAAAGAGAGGGTAAGGGACGGGGATGGTTGCCGTGCTTCACGCGTCCACGTGCGTTCTTGAGCGAGCAAGGCAGGAGCGCGCGTCGCGGCGGTTTCGGCGCTCTGCGTCGCGCGGCGTCGGCAGAGGAGAGGGGAAGAAGAAAACACCGACAGGTGGGGTCGTCCAGTCAGCGAGTGAGAGGGAGAGAAGAGGGAAGGAGATCGGCGCCGACATGTGGCCCCCGGACGGCAGTGAGAGGAGGGGGAGAGGGCCTGCCGGGCCGGTTCCCTGCTGGGCCGCGCCGAGGCAAGAGAGAGGGAGGGAGAAAGAGAGGTGGGCTGGGCCAGATTCAGAAAAGAAAATGTTTTCCTTTTCCTTTTATTTTATCTTTTCCAAATTCATTTCAAAAACAAATTTGAAACCATTTGCAAAAATGAGTTTTGTAAATTCAAACAAGCAAAGAAAATATGCAACTGCATGAATGCATCAACAAATTTCTAAACTAGAATAAGTTTTATTTGCAAGAATTTTAGTAATCCACTAAATGAAATGCTCACACAATTCCATAATTAAATCATTTTCTATTATTTGAAATTCAAAGCAAAATTTGGGTGTTACACGAAGATCGAGCACTTGGAGCTTGAGTTGGTTAGCAGTGCTGACGATCTTAAGGCTAAGATGGGGGAGAAGGAGGCTGAGTTGCAGGCATGTCAGGCACAGCTGGCAGCCAAGGCAACAGAAGTGTCTATCGCTGAGGGTCACATGTACGAGGCGATGGAGAAAGGAATGAAGCCTGGGAATAAGAACACGTTCTGTCTGAGATGTACCACAACTTGGGGCAGTATGTGGGCAATCTTGAGGCGTATAACAATGCTCTTCATGAGGAGGTGCATCACCTCCACAACATGATGAACAACCCCGAGTACCAGCAGCAGGCTATGGCAGAGGACCTTGGGGAGCTTGTTCAGACAGACCAGTTCGTTGCACCTACACCTGAGTACCAGCAGCAGGCTATGGCAAGAGTACCTCGGTTGTTCGTTCTTACTCTATCAGCAGCTTGATGTAACCTTATCGTAGGACACTAAGTTATGTTTCAAAACTTATGGTTTGTAATATGACTTTAAATTTCCGCTACTTTGATGTAATGTAAAAATTTCGTATTACTTCTGTCATGATTGTAATGAGGTGATCCTGTTCGGAAAGAGGTGGATGACCCGCTGCAAAGTGGCGACACCTGATGGGCTAATTAAGATTTGGATCACCTGTTGGGATTAAGTTGGTTAATCCTGACAAGTGGGCCCTATCTTAAGAGGTTCTCTCACAATTTCTATCTTGCAAATTCAATTAGCATCTAGTTCCCTTCATGCCTAGGTATTGCATTTGCATATCGAAATTCTTGTCATGCATACACTAGGTTATTTTATGGTAGGATTGCTCGGTATCACTCTTACCCTTGGAGCAACCTACATGTACTTAAAATGTTTAGGAGCACGGCACATAGCTCACTTGTCAATTGATTATCTTATATGTGCCAAAGTACTAAATTGTAGATAGCTTACTCCAAATACCAAGTAAAAGTGATGTTCACTTTCATGTGACATTACCCTTCATTTGGTATCTTGACCTTAAAAGTCAATGTGCATATTTCCTACAAGTATTCTATGCTTGTATGCACACTTTTAGGGGGAGCTAATCTACAAGTTGGAAGCTTTGAGACTAACACCTATTTCAAGTCTATCATATGTGTAGTAGTCTCATTGCAAGGAACATGGAGTCCTCGGAGAAAAGCAAGGATTAACTTCCATAAGTATCATTGCATTTCATTTTTTTGGTATCTTTTAAATGCTTTCTCCATGCATTATATAAATTAAACTCCTTTGTGCAAATTTTTGGTTATGCATATGCTTTGCCATCCACTATATGTATGCATACACTTAGGGGGAGTTTAGTTTATGTAATGTGAGAGTCAAGACTTGTGATCAATTCCACTCCACCTACAAAGGATCACAAAACTTGACCCTCCCTTGTGCTACTAATGTCTTCCTTTTTGGTGTTTGATTCCAAAGGGGGAGAATTTGAAGGACCAAAACAAATGATCACATATTTTGGTCCAAGATAGGGAGGAAAGTGGATTATGGAGTTAGGGGGAGTATAAAGCCTTAATACCACACGGGGACATGTGCAAGAGCAAGACATGTCTTCATAGTATGAGCTTCATTTGGTATAATCAAGTATCATATAGAATTGCCTTTGCATTGCATCCTAGCAAGTAGATATGTTTTCATTTGAGCATCTTATATTATTTGCTTGTTTTGGTCGTGTTGTCATCAAGCACCAAAAAGGGGGAGATTGTAAGGAACATGGTCCTCATGTCCCATTTAGTTTGGATTTTGGTGTTTGATGATCAACATGACCAAATTGGACTAACATATTTGCAAGTGTTTATTTTGTAGTCCATTAGGGTGCAACCATGCTTTGGACTTAGGCAACACCGCAAACAAGACATTTGAAGCATATAGAAGATCTAAAAGATCAAGCATAGTTCAAGCATGGAGGATGGAACCTACTCGGAAGCAAGACCGTGAAGATATAAAGTCTTCCGGACGCGAGGCGCCTCGCGTTCGGACTTTTGGAAATCAGCCCGGATGAAAACACTGAAGAAAAGGACTCCGGACGTTGAAAACAGGAGGGTCCGGACCATTGCGGATGCGTCCGGACACCTAGGGTTTGGTCTGCGATATTCAGCAGGTCCGAACGCTATGAACAGTGCAAGTCCGAACCATTGGTGCTTGTGTCCGGACGCACACAGAGAAGAACCCGAGAGCACGAAGGACTCCGGACGCTGACCGGAGCATGGGGTCCGGACCAACAGTGGCGTCCGGACTCTATGCAGAGAGGTTCCAGAAGCGCGCGAAGGCTCCCGACGCTGTCCGGATTGTGGACTCCGGACCATAAACAACGTCCGGACCCACCAGTCAGCCACAGCGCACAGAAGACCGTTGGAAGGTCCGGACACATGGGCATTAGTCCGGACCCCCTTGCTGTCTGCGTCCAGAGCTACGCAGAGGAGCAGGATCAGGGTTCCAACGGCTCCATTTGGCTTGGGGCCAATATATATGACCTTTGGCCGGCCAAATGGGTGTGTGGAGACTTGAGGAAACATTCCAAGGTGTTGATACACAATTCTAGTGATCTCCATATGCATAGAGCTTAGTGATACACTTGGTGATTAGCATTTGTGCTTTGCGAAGTGCTTAGGCTAGTTAGACCATTGCTCTTGCGCTTGCTCTAGGTGTAAGCCTAGTGTTGAGTGAGGTTTGCATACCTCTTGATCAAGGGTGCTTGCGCGCACCAAGTTTGTACTCGGTGGGGCTTGTAATCTTGCGCGATCACACCAACCGTGTTTGTGGTGTGGCCGCCACCGGTGTACCGAAGGGAACAAGGCCCACGGCGTTTCGGCCAGAAGCTTGATAGTGAAGACGGCGGAGAGCATCCGGGAGAGGCTTGCCGGAAGGCACATCGGAGACCCACTTGCGCATGGGGAGAGCCCGAGGCTATCCACGGAGTTACCCGACCGGGAGCTTGGCCCTCGCGTGGGATTCCTCGCGAGGGGCTCCAACGAGGACTAGGGGGAAGCTTGCGCGCTTCTCGATACCTCGGTAAAAATACCGGAGTCGTCAACGGGAGTTTGCATCTCTACCTTGCTCTTTACCTTCCGCACTTACTTTGTTTACCTTGTGTTCTTTACCTTTCCTAGCTTAGTTGATAGGCTAGTTGGTAGGTTTAGAAACTAGGTTGCATAACTCTTTTTGCGGTAGAGATAGCAACACTTAGCAAAACCATAGTTGCACTTCTAGATAGTTTATCTTTTGCATAGGTTTTGCTAAGGTTAGAAAAAGAGGCCATAGTTAGAGAGTAGTTTTTAAGTAACCTAATTCACCCCCCTCTCTTAGGCATCACGGTCGACCTCAGCGATGCAATAGGAACTTGGATGATTTAGCCATCAGCTACATATATTTATATACTCCATAGGAGCGAAGCTTTTATTGTTATATTGTGTCTCTAGCATAGATATAGACAATATATCATATCTGAATATGTCTGATATACTGCAAAAGCTTGACTATGTCTGATGTACTGTAAAATCTTGCAAATGTCTGATGTACTATTGCAAAGGCTTACAAATGTCTGATGTACTGCAAAAGCATGCAAATGCCTGTTGTCCTGCAAAATCTCTTGCCAAAATCAATATAGTCAAATTGCTCTTCCTACACATCATACTGAGAACATGAATATGAATATAGTCAAATTGCTCTCCCTTCACAACGTATGTTTCACTAAATTTGTCATTTCAAGATCACTTAGTGAGGTACTCTTTTTTGTTAAACTAGTTCTTAATAAACAAAAAAATGAATGTTTGAAACAAGAGTGTTCCACTTCCACTAGGTAGTCGATAAGATCCAATTGGCCCACCTAGTGTTCTAGGGTTTGAACCCATCTAGCTTTGTTAGGTATGTTATGAGTCATTGCTGGCCCACTAGGTGGTCAATAAGATTCAGCGGCTTCAATTTTATTTTTTATAGTTGTCTGATCCACAGCCATGGGAGATGTTCAAAATGATTTAGAGCACCCCTTTTCACTCAAATTCTGGATGTAAATACATAATATAGTTGATGTTCCTATCAGTGTGCCATATTGGATTGGAACCTCTAGCTCGATTATTTTGTTGCATGTATATTTGCCTTAGTTCTTGGCTGTCTATATGTATATATAATTTCTCAAATCTCAACTATTGTATATTGCAATATATTTTAATATTTGCATGGAGTATATATTCTGCAAAAAATATCTAGTAAATATATTATCATAATAACTATACTTTAGGTAAAAAGGCATATATTCTAGTAAATAACAATTATGTAAAAATCTAGTAAATATTACTGTAAAATTATAGTAAAGATTACTATAAGAGTCTAGTAAAGATTACTGTAAAAATCTAGTAAAGGTTACTGCAAAAATCTATTCAATTTGTGGTAGCCTATTCTAGTATCAGGATTACCATCAACTCAAATGCTCAAATTCTCGTAAGTCGTAACCCATGAGCATTTGCATTAGTTCTACCTGTATACCATTCATCATTAACGCATAGCATGTATTAGATATGTAGAGTACGTAGAGTATTCTCGTAACCCATTTCTATTAACTAGAATATGTTCTTTACTATTTTTTAGACAAGGTATATTGTATTCTCGTCTCGTAATAAACAACAAGAAAATCTGCATGCGTCTGGACATTAAAAATAAAGCTCATCATATATTCTCGTAAACTTGCTGGAATGAAGCATTGCAGATATTATGGTCTTGCGTCATTTACGCAACCAGAGCTGTAGCGTGTGTCAGTCAGCGTGTGCCAAGACGCACTAATTAAACCTGCCGCATGTATTGCAGTAAATAGCAATCAACGAGCGTAAGTGGTCTGATGGATCAACCTGGCTACAGAATAAGCTATTCTATAGAGTATATATACTATATATATATAGTGAGTTTTTTCTACTACTGCGTATACTTATTCTTATCTTTAATAAACTATATTAGGTATGCATGCATACTCATTTATCAGTTCAAGTATGTTTATATACTCGAAGATACTCCAAAACTTACCTCATGATTTTTTTCAAAATAGTTCATATTTTCAATAATATTATTATAATATTATTATTATAGTATGTAAAATAAGTATAACCATATACTCTATGTATATTTACATACTTTGTACATATACTATCCTAAATAATCTCGTATGATCATATACTTTATGTACATATACTTTATCGGATCGTATACATTATAAATCTAAACATATATAGGTGAGAGTAACTATACGCTTGTTAGGTCAACAAATAAATCTCTAAGTTAATCCACACAAAATACTGGTCCGCGGCTAGTGTTGTGCGGGTGCCATCACTGCTTGGTAAGTGTTCGCTACAGTTGCCCCGCATGTACGTTCAGAGTAGAGCCAGATTGGGTGAATTTAGAGAGCATAGTTACATTGTAACTTTCCTGCGATCTCCACCCTCCATTCCCTATCCAACTTCAAAGCAAAAGTTTGCAATACTTACCATTTTTTCCTCCACTCCGGCTGCAGTTTGCGTCTGGTGATCATGACATGACCTAGCTAGCTCCGGCAGGCTGCGGGGACGCGCAGAAGGCCCGGCCACTAGAACACATAGCCGAGCCTGTAGTCAACGATATGCAGAGTTGCAGACTACGTAGTGCGCCTGGCTGTGCCTTGCTGCCATTCTTCTTCTTGGTCTTGATGTAGTCAACGATATGCAGAGTTGCAGACTATGCAATGCGCCTTGTTGTGCCTTGCTGCCATTCTTCTTGGTTTTGATCAGTGGAAGTTTGTCCTGCTGCGTCGCCTTGCTGTGACCCAAATGGCCATTTTCTGCTTGTGCAGGTTCTCTTGCATGATCACCTGAAGAATAAGGGACCTGCCGGCTGACCTGACGTTGGCTGACATGCTAACTAACTAAACTGTAAAACCTGAAACTAATGCCTTATTTAAATGCAAAAACTTTTATAAAAACGACACTGTAACACTTTCACTTATGTTTGGCAATTATTGTTCAATCATGAAGTAACATATATTTAATACTCTATGTATACGTCTAAAGACTCGTTGTGATTGGAAATTTTGATATTTGAAAGAAACTAAACAATGACTAAATACTCAAATTGCATTGTTTAAATCCAAAAACTTTACCCGTGTAAAGTATCGTAGTGTTTCGTCGATATTTGATCATTATTGTCCAACATGAAGTAACTAGACTCAAAAAATTCGTCTCGCAAATTACAGATAAAATATACAATTAGTTATTTTTTATATATATTTAATTCTTCATGCATGCGTCCAAAGATTCGATGTGACAGGGAATCTTGTAAAGTTTTGGAATTTTGACGCGATCTAAACAGACCCTTAAGTACCTACAAAGCTACAATAGATCTAAAAGGCTTTGCCAACAAATCAAAACAAGGGTGCACGAGGTCAGGTAGCACATCTGCACCAAATTCACGTACATCTCTTCCAGCAAGCTGGTACAAGAAGCATTTTGCAGCAGTAATGGCCTGAAGGTCACTGGAAACGCATAGTCAAGTGCAATTTGTAGCAAGGAGATGGTGCTTAGAGCTCTATCATATAGTGAGTGCATGGTTCAATCTGTAATCTGTTGTTACTGAATTTGAGTGCAGAGAAGTGAATAAGACGAATAAACACAAAACGGTTGCCAAAAATCAAAAGATTCATAATGCAATCATGTCAACAAATATTTATATGGAGATATCAATGTAATGTTAGAAGAGACATGAATTGGTACCAGGCTGCAGTGTATTGCAGTGTTGCACTTATGTTAATGATGAGGTCACCAGAAGAAGGATCTCTCCCTGGTCCACCCCTTTTGAGATACTTGAGGGCTTCATAACACGTTTTGTATATGTACCCACACTCCCACAGTGTCAATGTCAAGAACTGCAGAGAGCAAAAAATGTCAATGCGAACTTGGTTTTCAGTTACTTTCACCGTGGCCTACATTATCTGAAACTCCAGTTTCACCTTTTGATGCATTTCCACTTTTCCAGTACAAAGTTCAATACAAGAAGGTCGTGGAAGTAGTAGCACTCTCTCGAACTCCCACACCTAATTACCAATCATTATGCTCCAATCTATGCATGCGCAAAAATGCACATGGAGCCTAATTAATCAACACTAGTTACTAAGGATTACTAGATTCGATAATTATCCGCTCACAGAAAACTTCCAACTGCACTTGGTGCCGCATGTTTACCAGCTGCCAGTTGCTGTCAGTCGGCTTGACTTCTTTGCCTGTTGCCGACAGATACAGCAGCTGTGCAGATGAGCGAGCAAAGACATAGAAAAAAGGAAAAACGAAGAACAACTAAAGTTTGTATGCTGAAAGCAGGAAAGATTAATCTATATCATTACTTTTATCTCTTGTTTATGGAGATACATGATACATCGCATCAGCAGACAACAGTAAAAGAGAATATGTTGAAAATCAGGAGCGCACTATGTCCCATAATTATGCACAACTTGGAATAGCCGTGATTGGTTGGCTAAAACTAATCGGATTGGATTGACGCTTGACCCACTTGGGATCATTCCGGTGGTTGATTAGGAATGTGAAAAACGAGCTAGTGGATCTATCTATCCTTAGTCCCATTTGATGGAGAAGATTCTTTGGTTGATTAAGAATGTGAAAAACGAGCTAGTGGATCTATCCTTAGTCCCATTTGATGGAGATGAGTTCTTTTTTAGTGCAAGTGGAGTCCAAACATTGCCTGAAGATTAAACTTACTAACATGTGATGAACGTTTCATCTTTTAATATGTTCTTTTGTGTGGAGTACATTTTACCTTGATTTCTTTGTCAGACTGTCTTTTAGCTACTTTACAATGGAAGCAGTACCTCTCTACTTCGTTCTTTGTCTGATTCCGATTTCTTTTAGCTACTTTACAATGGAAGTAGTACCTCTACTTCATTCTTTGTCTGATTCTGATTTTTCCAAGTTGTCTCTATTTATAAATATGGAGACTGAACAAGTGGCAAAGAGTTACTTGCTAATTCCCCACTTGAAAAGCTAATCTACTGGAAAGTAAGTTGAGATACAGAGCACACAGCACAGCACCACCCGTCCCCGTTTGACTTGTAAAACATTTTCTTTAAAATTGTGGTTCACAAACTCTGAGAGAAGAAATGAGAGACTAATAAGAACAAAGATCGGTTCTTTAGATTTAGTGGGTTCAATCAATTTTAATCTCATAATAAATTAAATATAAAGTATTCTTGAAGCAATTACAAATCACTATTGGAAGTTCTTTCTGCTGTTATTATGTGCTGGAATGGATGAAATCAAGTGATTCCATATGCAAGTGATGAGCTGCATCTCTCTTGCAAATGTTTGGCAACATTTCACCAAAATAAGCTATTAGAGAAGTACATGAAAGCTCAACCTTTTTTAAAGGATCAAATGCAATTATTTCATTATTGATAGTGACAACCATTACATATTACAGGACAGAAACAGTTTTCAGAATGGAACGTCTGGACAACTCGGCCTCTCAACAATTATTGCGCAACGGAATGGTTCACAGAAAGAGAAAGAATGCAATTACTAAAAAAGAACACACACATGTCATACAGAAACACTGTGAGCTGAAAAATCTAACAAATTTTGGGAACAAAACTGAGACATCCAAAGGTACTACTCCTTTTGCTGTTGATCATCTCCATGCCAGGCCCAGACTATGTCCTTCAGTGCTGGCCGGATGTCCTCTTCCAACAGTTTCTGGTACTCAAGTGAATCACCACCTGTTTGTTTCATCTCAATGAGATGGCAGGACGCCGTGATCTCAAATATTTCTGTGTCAAACTGAAGGACACCATTCCTTCCCTCCTTCCTCCCTTGAATCTTGACAACACCATTATCCTTCTTCCTTATCCTGAGATTCAGTGCTTTGGCAACATCTTCAAGCTTCGAGATGATGGCCGCGGCAGACTTATCAGAAGTGAATCTTGTCTCCTTTTTGCACTCCTTTTTGATAAATAAACCAGAGAGGTCAAATCCTTTGGAGAAAGATATAATTTCAAAGGCATTTAAGTTTGTGACAGCCAGGGGCTTCACGTCTTCATGAACATTCTTCTTGCACCTCATAGCAAGTGCTGGAGCAGCATTTGTGGTGGTATTCTCACTCAGAATTTTCTCCTTTACTGTACAGGTCTCCCCAGGACCTTTTCTGAACCAAGTAGACTCTTTTATCTTCTGGATTGAAATTCTTGTGTTTGGGTTTGGGTCCAGGATCTTGTACAACAGCTTCTTGAGTTTGACTGAAAACCAGCTGGGGCACCTGAAATCACCATTCTGTATCTTACGATACATCTCCATCAAGTTTGGGCCTTGGAAGGGGAGATAACCAGCAACAAGTACAAACAGAACAACGCCACAAGACCAGATGTCTGACTTTGCACCATCATAGCCTTTCTTGCTGATCACCTCTGGAGCTACATATGCTGGAGTTCCACAGGTGGTGTGGAGCAAGCCATCTTGCCTCTTGGACTCTGAAAGTGCGCTCAGTCCGAAATCTGAGACCTTCAGGTTCTCATTCTCATCCAACAGCAGGTTCTCAGGCTTCAAGTCCCGGTGATACACACCGTGGCTGTGGCAGTAATCCACAGCACTAATGAGCTGCTGGAAGTACTTGTGTGCAACGGCCTCTGTGAGCTTGCCACTCTTCTCAATCTTGTCAAAGAGCTCGCCACCTTTCACATACTCCATGACGAAGTAGATCTTGTTTTGTGTCGCCATGACCTCATGAAGCTCAACAATGTTCTTATGAGTCACCAACCGCATGGTTGTGATCTCCCGCCTTATCTGCTCCGAAAGCCCGGCCTTGAGCACTTTGTCCTTGTCCATCATCTTAATAGCAACACTCTGGCTGGACTCAAGGTTCCTTGCAAAGTGCACCTTGCCAAATGTGCCTTTCCCCAGCAACCTCCCCAGCTCATACCGCTTCATCAAAATCTTTCCTCTCGATTCCATATCTTTTTTTTTCTTCAAGCGTATGAATCACAGGCTACAGTTTTGGCTGCCAATCAGGTGGACTGCACAAAGAGTTAGCCCTCCTCCCCCATGTCATGATCCATGATGGTGAACAGAATCCTTATGCCCTGGTCGTGTCGCAGTCTGAACGGCGTGGAATTGATGCAGGTCAGATCATCAAGAGTTGAGCAGCTCAGCAGCCCTTGCAGCGGAGCAGCAAGGTCCTTGACGTCGCAACAGGAATCTCTTCTATGAAAGCACATCTTTCAGCATTCCCTGAGGCTATAACTTTGTTGTGGTTTCTCTTATCTGCTCAAGAGAAAAAGAAACATTAGATTCAGCAACGAATGCATCAGGATATGCACAAAAGCTAACACCTTTTTGCTACCTAGGTATTGTAAGGACAAACGGACTAAGAACCAAATAAATACTTCACAGAATTTCAAAAAAAAAGGGACCTGCTGTACTACATATACAATGGTCCCTGCTGGAATGAATTAGAAGATTCCAAATAGTGGGGAACAAATAATAAGATAAAACAGATATACTCCGCTTAAGAAACAGGGCCACCATAATGAGACATATCACCAGCACATCTGCAACTGCATATATAGCATTTATAGCATTCTAATAAAAAGAGTAAAGCCATCCATGGCAAGAGACAAGATGCCAACTTTCTGAGTTCAACTATTCCGCATCTGACAAGAACTTTGCTCAGACTTCAGGGGACGCAAGTGGCGACGAAATTCTTCACCAGGGAGCAATAACCCAGCAAAAGTCTCGCCTTTACAAACCTAAACGCCTCCTCGACGCCATACCATAAGACTGCACTGCACGGCCGTTTACCTACCGGTGTCCAGACGACGAAATTGACGGATCAAGAGACCAAGAACAGGCGCCTGAATTTTCCTAAACCTACACGGATTACTACCAGGGGGAGCGCTAGATTCCTTGGACAATTGTCAATTTGCTGCAATCTACACCGATGGCTAGCATGCAGAGCGGCGGCGTCGAACTAGTACTGAAAAAACACTGAAACTGCAATGGGAAGCAGGGCAGGGAGACGGATGGACGGTTGCTCTGCTCACCTTGCGACGGCGCGGCCGCTGACGGACGGAGAGGAGAGGAGACTGCGGGGGGAGGCGACAAGATCAGAGCCTTCACTTTTTGCTGCTGCTGGTGCCAGAGTTCCTCTGGGCAGGGCAGGGAAGGGAGCGGAGGGATGCGCGATGCGGGGAGAATGAGGAGAGGAGGCGCTCGTCTTATACGAGGTGGAGGCGGAGCAGGGGTGAACGAAGCAGGGCAGGGTTAGCGGCCGCCTAACCGCGTGGCTGATTTGACTATAATGACCCTGGAGTGGTTACCTGCAGCTGCCTGGCAAGCCGCGTTTCCGGCGCACCGCATCACAACACCACACGACCGGATATGCTTGCTACCTCATCGCCCTGCCCTGCCGTGATTGAGTTGGGATCGATTGCCATGCCAGCTGTCAGGTGTGGGACCAACCAACCAACCAACTTACCAACTAGATTTTTTTTTTTGACAACATCAAACCAACTTGGTTGGGGGCAGCTTAAGGAAGTTGTTAAGCTGCTTTTTCCATGGTTATGAATACGCCTTTTTTCCAACTAAAATTGAAATTTTATTAGCTAGGCGAATACTCCCTTCGTTCCAAAAAGAATGACATTATGTGATGCGTGTAAGTTAATTTTTTTTAACTTTGATTAAGTTTGTAGAAAATACGTACAACATTTATATCTCCAAATAAAATTGTTAAAAAACTAAACGTAAAGATATTTTTGATGATACTAATTACTTAGCATAATTGTTTATATATTATTTTGAAAATATTGACTTCTCGAGAAGCGAGAATGACATCTATTTAGAGACAGAGGGAGTACCAATTACAATCAACACTCAGGAAGGACCAAGCGCACAAAGGAGCTTGTCCTAACCAGGCCACAGAGTGTTTAGAACGTCTAGCTAACAACAATACTAAGACATTTGCTACTTGATTATCATATCTCTCTACTTAGGAACACTTCCATTCATTCATCAAGTAAGACCTCTTCCCTCCTCTATGATTGGACCAATCCCTGATCTATCGAGCATTCATCAGCCGAGTAAGACCTTTTGCCTCCTCTATGAAGACTCCTGATTTTTCAAGCACTACTGATTAGTACTCCAAGACCTCCATCCATTATTAAGTGTCGTTCTCGCATTCTCGCATACCGAATCGAAGAGTAAAACATATTTATCTTTAATTAAATTTATTTTATAATATATTTATTTAGAGATATAATTTTTACTAGTAGTTTTTATAAATATAGTTATTTTTTAAAATATATATATATTTAATATGAAAATCTAGACACTTAATAGAGAGCGGGAGTAGTAGCTTTGTCCTCCCTGAATAAATAGATTTCTAAAATTATTTTAAGTTAAATTTTTAAACTTTAACAAAGTTTCTAAATTAGTATCAGTAGATTTATCATAAAATATATTTTTATTTAGTGTTTATTTTTTGTCATAAATGTTATTTTTTTTATAAAATCACGTAAAGTTTAAAAAAATGATTGATACATATTTTAGAAATTGATTTATTGAGGTACGGATTGAGTAGTTAATAGGAGAACTAAAGAAAGAGTGGCTGATGTGAGGATCTCATCCTTTTGCTGAGTCAGGTAGGGACTAGGGAGTAGGGGAACTAGAGCAGCCTGTTTCCATGGACCATGGACCTTGGACATTGATTGGACCACTCTCTGTCTCCAGATGATTCATACCTACGTGGCGCTTGGATCTTGTGCGGTGGCGATTCAGTAGCCTTGTTTGTTTGGAGTACTAGCTAGTAAGTAGGCATCGTAGGATCCTCGAATTAGTTTCAGCACCATTAATTAGTCTAGACAGTTGGCACGGAGACAAAACATGCATATTTGTCTGCTGATTTTGCTGGGATAACCATTGGTTTGTTATATACTCTCTCCATTTTAAATGTTAAACTACTCTTGCATTTTAGATATATATACATTTTATACAATACACTCTGCATTTTAAATTATAAATTATTCTGTTTTTTTCTGGATATAATAGGGAAAGGTGTTATGACTTGAAGATTTCTAAGAGATATTAATGTCCAATTGAGTTACTTCTAAATCAGGACTTCAAAACCTGAGAAACTAGCATATCTTTGATTTCTGTTTGCATATATATCTCAAGAATTCAACTTTTTTTCGTCGAAAGAACGGCAAGAGCACAAAAAAAGTTTAACATAAACTTCCTTTATCATAAATTATTTGATGAGGACAGACTCGTGTTGTGTTTTTATATATGAGTAGTGTGTGTGATAGAGACGATATATGAATGGAAGAACTCAATAATAGAGGCATGAGGTAGACACATAAATATACTAGTACACGTTACTAGATGTCAGCAGCGTCGTGTCGCCACATGCAGTGTAGCAATCACTTCATATTTTAACTTCTCTATAAAACGAAGATTAAAAAAAAAAGGAGAGACGCCGAGTCGCCGACTACGCTGTCAAGTCAGATTGAATGACCTGATGAAAGAAAAGATAAATAACTTTATTGTAACCATTTTATGACATGTGTTATGCGAGGGAGAAATTAAACACGTTTGGCCTTTGGTTACAGCATATGGTGACTTTACTTTGATACTCTATCATGTCATCCATTCGCAGGAATATATAATTTGTACCTATATATTTCTTTGAATAGTAGTAGGGAATGCTGAGTACCAGTTATTTTCCTCCAATTTTTTTTAAAGATTAGCAGGTAATTATTGAACCGAGGGGGCTATCTTCCCCCTTTTAATGAATGTTCTAATTTTAATGTCTGATCATAACGTGTTTTGGGTCCTACTTAATTATGAACAATAATGAATAGTTATTTCAATAATTAGAGATTTTCCTTGCAAAAATAAAAATCATTTAGAGATGCAAAATGCCAATGCTGGTCCATTCAAAGTTTCAGGAGAAATCATGTTTAAAGTTTCTAAAAGGAGTAAAATACATTGTTGGTCATTGAACTTGTCTCGAGGTGTCATTGAAATATATACCCGGACTCTTAAAACACATTTGTAGGTCTATGAATCTGTCTCTGTGTGTTATCTAGTTCCCAAAGTTTTAAAATATTGTTTTTAGGCTCCCAATCTTGTCATAGTATGTCACTAGAGCATATCCAAGAATTTGTCAAAATTTACTTGGCAAATCTCTAAAATGTATGACAAGTAAAAAAATAGACTCTCTCCAAAAGTATAATATTTTGACTTGGTAAAATTTTAAAAAATAGGACACCTGACGTGCCATCCTATCCGACTCTCTCCAACAGCAGCTGCAGCTGCAACCGTGGATACGTGACTTGCCATCCTATCCGAGCTCCTGTTGCATCCAACAACATGTCTCGTCGCTAGGAGGAAGGCCATGCTACGCTATGCGGGATCAGATCGCTTGGCGCGCATGGGAATGAGATGTGAAATTGTCCACGCGCGCGGGAAGTCAGGTGACGCCGCGCATCTCGCAATGAGAAGTGGGATGCTCGCGTGGAGGCAATGGATGACATGTTCCTAAAAATGTTGCCAATTTTTTGGACATTAATTTTTCTTATTTTGTCAATTTTTTAAGAAATGGTAAACTCTTGGAGATGCTCGACCTGATATACTCCACATCACGATGCCACATCCCATTGCGGTTGGATCCACACATCATTCTTGATTGGGGTAGGAACTTAATGTGAAATCAATCATTCTCTTAATTTTTTTTCTATAGTAAGTACCTCTTCTACCTAAGGAGCACTAGCTTTGGTCTTGTCGCCACCACTCCTGCTGATGATGTCGTGGCTTTTAATGTGGATGATAATGAAGGCATGGGGTGGGATGGCTAGTTGACACCGCGAGAGATGTGATGCCACACTAGATTGGAATGTGGAAAGAGGAGGAGAGCATGTGGATGGAGCAGAAGAGAGGAAGAGCAAGTAGAAGTAACGCTAGATACTAACATGTGGGTTGGTTGGAGCTCGGTTGGAGCTAGATGACACAGTAGTTCAAGGACCTAAAAATAAATTTTTGAGTCTTTTTTGTATTAGTTTCAGATTTTTATTTAAACTGAATGACTTTAAAATAAAATGTTCATGGTAACCAACACGATGAGTTATAATATTTCAACAAACAACTTTTATTTGCTTCAAAATAGTGTTACACAAAATATTGGAGCAACATTGAAGGAACTATGACTTTATATACTAAGAAGAAATGTGCACCCAACGTTTTTGCTTCCTAAAGTAATGAGAGTTACTCATCTCCTACAATGGGCATGACTAGTGGTTTGTCTTCTGCTTTCAGATGCTTCCTTTTTCATTCTATCGCTTATGTCCGGTTCAATTATGCTTTATTAACTTAAACCAGCAGCACAATGAATCTTGTCTAGAATGATGGCTCAATTCATTCTAAATGCATGTGGTATATATTTCCTTCACCCAACAATAGTTGATGTGGCCATAGTTGTGGCTCGATTCATCTATTCTATATCTTAAACTTTGAAAAAAATCAATCATGAAACAACATGTGGTCCTTACTTTTTCTAAAAACAAATTGATAGGAGAGTTGCATGTTACATAGAAGATCTAGAAGATAACACCAACATCATACATAGATCTTATTTTGTCAATGCAGGGCTAGTACTTTGCTTTATGTCAAATTGGATGATTAGGTAATAGTTTTTTTAAAAAAAACAAGATCTCAACCATCATGAAATCAACTAATATTGTGATCAAATAACAAAATGACAATTAAAAAAAAGCAAGTTCACCTACCAGATTAGATCCTTTGTTGAGGTGTGAGTCTAAGTGCTCTTATATCCTTTTGGTTGTGTATATCCTTCATGAATAAATATAGAAGTTGGATTGATGAAAATCCATTATCTAAAAAATAGAAAGTGATGATCAATGAAAATAAGGACACATAAGATCCAAATAAGTCCATATCAACAAAAAAAGGAAATAATATATATATATTAAATTTTAATTTTATATTAATTCATAATTTTTTTATTTAAATGAACTACTTTGATCATTTATACTAAACCATTTTTTATATCTATAGAAAATGGAAATTACCATTGAAACTAGCGAGATGCGTTACAACATTACACAAAAAAACTAGAGCAACATTGAAGGAACTATGACTTTATATATCAAGAAGAAATATGCACCCATTTTTTTGCTTCCTAGAGAAATGAGAGTGTTATTCTTTGCTTCAAAAAAATGGGAGCGCTACTCACCTCCTACAATTGGTACAATCAGGTTTGCTTTCGATACTGCCTATTATGGTTCAATTATGTTTTATTAACTTAAATTGGCAGCACAATGAATCTTTCCAAAATGATGGCTCAATTCATTTTAGGATGCATGTGGTATATTTCCTTCAACAATACATGATGTGGCCCATAGTTGTGGCTTGATTCATTTATTGGATGTCTTGAACTTTGCAAGATCAATCATGAAACAACATGTGTCCTTCATTTTTTTTCTAAAAACAAATTGGTCTGAGAGTTGCATGTTACATTCAAATGTTTGGAGAAGACTTCCATGAGGATAATGGAAAATTACAAATTCCAAAAAATGGGAGTTCAAAAAACAAAACAAAAACTATTTGGCTTTGAGACAAAGGACTAAAAAGGGCTTACTGTCGCAAGTTTGGAGCCGACAGGTGTTTTGTTCCTATCAAAATCTGAGGTCCCCACCACCTTGATTTTTGTCATAAGCCTATTGGTTGCCATTTTGTGATTGAAAGCATGTACATTTCACTAAAATTCCATGTCTCTCAGGATATTTGTATGATCACGTGGTTCTACCTATTAACCTCCAAGGGAACCAATATTTGAAGAATGAGTAGTCTTATTCGACCGTCGAAATTCATCCAAACATGACAGTGTTGCATGCCTGCATGCCAAAAGGAACCTATTCATTGCAATCGAAGCTTAGCTTGTTAAGAATGTCCACTTGGTAAAACTGAAACGTGCTTTTAATAACAAGGGAATGAAAAATATACAGTTTTCTATATGTTTGTGTCGAATAAATTAAAAGGAGAGATGTTGAATGCACATACTAGAGACAATTTATTTTCCCCGAAAAGGTTTTTGGTTTTGGGATTTTCATGAGTATTGCTAGCTACTCCCTCTGTCCTTGAAAGAACAGATTTATGAAGTTGTCCTGAGTCAAAATTTTAAACTTTAACTAATTTTTTAGAAAAAACATTAAAATTTATGATATCAAATTACTATCATTAGATTTATCATAGAATATATTTTCATATGATGCTCATTTTAAATCATAAATGTTGTTATATTTTTCTATAACGTTAATCAAAGTTTAAAAAGTTTGTCTGGCACAAAATCTAGTAATTGATTCTTTCAGAGACAAAGAAAGTATTGATTAAGCTAGAGAAAAACTATGTGTGTTGGTGCTTTGTAGTATTACTGTATTAATCATCCAATCTCACACTTCACCAGTTTTGTGTGGTAGGTTTCCTACTCCCTCCGTTCCTATTGTATCTAGAAAATTAAAAATATCTTATAATTTAGAACCGGGAGTATATTAGGGCACTCACCGTGCAAGACTCTATCATACTCCCTCTGTCCCCTTGTCTATGTCGTTTTGGCTTTTACAAAGTGCAGCAAAAAGTTAGGGAACCTGGACAGTAGCTGTGTATAGATACATTGAACCATCTGTGAATCTAGACAAGCAGTGGGGGAGCGTGGTACAAAATGAAGGGGAGGCCATTATTCAGCTGCGCTACAGTAATTTGCTGCTTAGGTGCCAAAACATCAATTTTAAAGTTAGTACTTAGCATCTGTCCAAGCATCTCCTGCTGACAACCTCTCGACCAAGTATGAGTTCAGAACACACTAAATTAGTAGCCGGCATTTGACAAAATATAAACGTCATTTTTGCTTAAAAAAATATAAACATCATTCAATAGTGCTGCAACCGATGTGGTAGCTGACTGTATTAGCGGAGCTGCGGAGGATTTTACTGACAACAAGCTCGTACCACCAGTAATCCAATTCCCCCGGCTGGGGCTATTCAGCGAGTAGTAATCGTATTACTGCTGATGCATGTACTGCTGCTGATGCATGTTAGCTGGCTTTTGAAGTGCTATTTACCTGCCGCTTGAGAATGTGTCGGAGGTAAGCAGGGGCCGGAGCTCAGTTTGGCCTCACTGAGCTCCGCCCATATAGACAAGTACTATTACCTCTACAACGACAGAGATAGGGGGACACAGAGAGTAGAGTCTAAGACTATTTATTACCACTTGGCAATATATATATTGAAGAAAGAGGGTGAAAAAATAAGACTCCAAGTCTTATTTAGACTCCAAATCCACAATATTTAAGATAATAAATAGATTTAGACTTTATAGTAGAGTCTGCATTGTGAGTGTCTTATGCACCATCTAATAATTTCTACATCCTGACTTAGGGCATGTACAACCCAGAGACACGGATCGTCTTTAAGATACTAAAAAATTAACTTACAAATAATTAAAAAGACATGTCATACAACTCATAGATAGAAAGTCCATCTCTAAGATACTAAAAAATTAATTTACAAACAATTAAAAAGACATGTCATACAACTCATAGATAGAAAGTAATCTGCAAGCAATTTAATATTTTGTATATAGTCAAGATCAATCTTGAATATAATTGTATGCATCATTTTACTGTCATTTAGTTAAAAATATGCTATTTGTTAAAAAACAGCACTTCACACAAACTCTCTACTTTCACAAAATAAAACTACAAACACATTAGCCTACTACTAGTACAATTGTACTTGTTTGCTCTCTCCACTTTTAGTTCCCAAAAAATTTTGCATAGTACCCGTCACATCAAATCTTGCGGCACATGCATGAAGTACTAAATGTAGACGAAAAAAAAACTAATTGTACAGTTAGCCGAGAAATCGCGAGACGAATCTTTTAAACCTAATTAGTCTATAATTAGACAATTTTTGTCAAATAAAAACGAAAGTGCTCTATTGCCCAAAACCCAAAAATTTTTGAATCTAAACACACCCTTAGTCTGTACAAACTGAAAAGCTGCATGCTACATTGCTACTCTGTACTCTAGTCTCTACTGTATACACTTCACATGCTCCTGGTTCCTCGTTGAGGTCACCGTAGTCCTTGTTGCACATGCTTATCCGTTCTTCTTCTTCAACTCCTCTCAAAAAAAAAAAAAAAAAAAAAAACTCCTCTTCGCCTGCATGAAGCTCCTGGCGGAGTTTCTCGGCGTGCTTGCGGTGGCCAGAGTTGATTGGTCTGCGCACAGCCACCTCCGTGTAGCCGGGCAGACTCGTCGGCGCAGCTCGCATCAGCCAGAGTACTCGCGTCTTCATCTATTCTGTGCAGCAGATGGGTGTCTATTTGAGGTGAGAGAAAATCGATCTTGATAGAGAAGAAACTTGGCAATAGGCTATGGAAGAAGATGGGAAAATAGCAGTTTGGCAAGGAAGATTCGCGCCATCGTGTTCCTGCAAAATTCTCGGCATACAGACGACCCGAAGGGACGCGCTGTACATGGCCTCATGCAGAGTACTCCATACATACGCATTTCAAGGCAAGATATCTACGTGCATTAAATTGAGGTCCAATACTTGGAATAATAGGAGACACGAGGCATGCATCTGGCTTTTAAGGCTGAATAATTATCTTGGATGGATTCAGGGATCGATGGTATGGTGGTGGCGCGGCGGCCGGGCAACGTCGCTCGCCGGCCGAATAATGCCTGCACTGCTGCACAAGGACCTACCTGATCTCACCAGCAATTATATCCTTCTCGATGGGTCACTGCTACGTGTGCAACCACACAGTATTGTTCATGGTTACTTTTTTTTGGGGTGGGGAGGAGAGGATGACATCCTGTTCATCAGTCATCACCGATGACTCGGATGCTCATCGCCAGATGATCACCCTGTTCAGCTAATGGAACTGATTAAACTTAAACAGTGTTCGAATAGTGTTTTGTGGAAGCTAAGAGTGGTTCTAGAGAACAGGATACTCCTCCGTGCATTGCTGCAGCAGCAGAGAAGAATTGACAACTGATTGTCGTTTGGAGCAGGAGCAGTTGGCAGTACGAGAACGACAAACGCACAACAGCAGAAGAGACAGAGACATCACATGCATGCCAGTTCATTCTCTTCTCCCGGGTGAAAAGAAAAAAATCTGACAATAATCTAGTACTGCAACAATTAATCTCATCTTCGTTGGTGAAAATGTACTCTTATACATACAGATGTCAATATCTTAGAGAGACTGTGAACAGAGGAATCAATTCGATTTCACAGCAGAAACACAAACAGGGAAAATTCCGCATTCTAATAATTAAAGGGAAGGATCGTATTTTGTCGACAATTTAAACCAATGGTAATTCAGATGTGTGGCAATCAAACTGAAGTCTCCGCACCGCACGCGGCTATTGAAATAAAAGTAGAAAACGATCCGAATTCGACACAGCCACACAGGGACGCACGAAGGATGGAACCCAGAGGATATATAACGACATGGCACCAGCAGCAGTGCTACACTGCTAGAATAGATCGAGTGGGAATCTTGCATTATTTGATGAGCTAGCTAGTAGATGCCCTATGTCTACATGGCAGAGTTACTACTAGTTTATATCCAGATTAAAACATGTTTGGATCACCTAATAAACTACAGTAGTTATTAGTCCAGCTAAAGTTTAGGTGAGAGTAAATAAAGTTTAATCTTATTCTATCTATCTACTTATATATATAGATAGATATGCGTGGACTAGCGAACGAGGAACTAATTAACAGCTAGTTTTTGGATTATTGGACTAAAAATTAGTCCATGCTTTGGTTAACTTTATTCTTAAGTTTTAGTTAGTGCGGTAAGTAAGCATGTTCTAATTAACGCTACTAATAATATACCACACAGCAAAAGTAGTGTCAATTCATCAAAAGCAAACGAAGGTGGTTGTACTGTGCGTGTGGTATAGTGGATCATCCTAGAGCCATCATCATGTTTTAATTATTAGTTTGGTTTAGCTAGCACACACAAGTGGCAAGTAAGCAGACAAATAATAACCATCAAACGTAATAAGTACTCCACGTGTTAAATGATGATCACACACCGTTGCATTGCCTTGCTACTATTACTTTTTTTGTTTCTTTTAAATTTGTTTTAATTTCCTTGTAGGCTAGTACTTAGATATATGGATAGAACAGTAGTAGTAGTAGTACAAATTACGGGTCAACCCTGCATGCATATTGCTTGCTCTAGGAGATACACATGTACGTGTGGGCATCGTGACTCAGCTTAGCTCAACAATTCATATCCATAAAATTCGATGATCAAAATGTGTTCTTTCTTTTTTGTTTTCTGTGGGAGGGCGCTGCGTTCCCTGTATACTCTCTCTGTCTTTGAAAGAATCAATTTTTAGAATTCATGTCGGTCAAACTTTTTTAATTTTGACTAACTTTATAGAAAAATATAACAACATTTATGACTTAAAATGAGTACTATGTAAAAATATATTATTAGTAAATCTAATGATAGAAGGGCGGCCCTGGTGCAAGCGGTAGAGTTTTACCGTTTGTGACCAAGAGGTCCAGGGTTCAAGCCCCAGATTCTGCACATTTGTGCGGGAAAGGTTGTTGGCTATTTTTCTTTCCCCAGACACCTTGCAGTGCGGGAGCCTACGGCACTGGGTACGCCCCCTTTAGTAAATCTAATGATAATAGTTTTATACCATAACTTTTAATACTTTATTCTAGAAAGAAATTTGGTCAAAATTCAAAAATTTAACTTAGGACAAATCTAGAAATATATTCTTTCATAGAACCGGACGGTGTATTCTTTATTTATCAAGAAGATATATACATGACACAGTCGTCATCATCGTTATTCTTTAGTGAACACGTATTACTACCAACAGCTAGCCTGATAGATCCGTGAAGAGGCGATAGTATAAAACACACACGCGCGACCGGCCTGATGTCGAGCTACGTAGCACGAGAGTGCCATGCGCGTACTATGAGACCAATTTGCTGAGATCGAAAATTTAAAAAGCAAATTTCTAGGGGCAGTTGTGCGTCCCACCTATATCAAAGGTGTCTATGCTAATCAAGAATACCATTCCACACAAGAGGTGCCACTCATACCTTTGGAAACACTACTTCGTTCTAGAAGTGAGTGACTTGACACACCTATACCTCTAGAAATTAATGAAAAAAAGAAATCAAAACAGACTTATGGAGCCATGATGTTGGGTTCATCGTCGCTGCCCATGCCGTCTATGACGATTTGTGGCCGAAGATATGGTAGGGATCGGATCACCTAGAGATACTAGTCATTGATCGATGAAATTAATGAGGTCTACATTGGGACTTAGAGATATCGACCGCGTGCATAGTAGGCGTTCTGTGTTGGCATAGGAGATGGTAGACATGGTAAAACTCCACGTTGACATTTTGTTAACATCGGAGCCATGAAGATCACGACCACATTCTCACTATCATCAGATGCCACACACACACACTCAACCCTCGTCCACCGTCATCTTAGTGGTGCCCTAAAGCCACTTCAACTCCACCATTGTCCTCTTCCAATAGCTAGAGCCCAGATGTGGCCTTAGTGCCGGCCACGTGATCCTCCTCCACCAAAATGGTCGTTAATTTTGTTACTGGTACTCCACCCAGGAAGATGATGTTGAGGCGGCAACCAAGCCCTTCCATCCTATGAGGGCAAGGGATAGATAACAGGAAGAAGAGATCCGAGATCCGATGCCTCACTAATCCAACACTACGAGAGATCCTTCTGCCCCCCCCCCTCCTGTGTGTTGTGTAGGTCGGAGGACAAGATCAGGAGGTGACATTACTCTGATCACAAACTAGGGCACCCCCACATGATCATCATTACCGAGTGGGTCGAAGCTTGAGGCGGAGGAGAAATTGAGAGAGTTGAGCGTGTGAAGGGGGGGGGGGGGGTTAAGTAGGAAGGCTCTTTCCATAAAAAAAAACTAGAAAGGCTCTATTTATTTCTAGGGTACCTATTTTAATGGGCCTCCATTGGCCTTTTAACAAGTGTTGGTCTCTTAAGAGGACCGGCTGTCTATAAATCAATTTAGAAGATCTCCAAAGAATCTTTAATTCAACTCCGAAAAAAAATAAAAAAAAGGAAAAACTAGCATGTATTGAACAATTTCCCATTTGAATTCTATATAAACATCTAAATCTCCCGTGCAAACATCCAAATTCTCCTTGTTTTTCTCCACAACATATGGTTTTTCTCGCTAGTTTATTTTTATTTTTTAGAAACCAATTATCAACAATGGTTGGATTAAAGGCAAAAACTTATCTCTACTCATTTCTTGCCACTCGGATGTTGGAATAAACAATGCTGATTTGGCAAGTATTTTTGTAGAAGCTATTGATAATCCTCACACATGTACAAATGTTGTTTGCACATTTGTCCTCTAGATGATTTATAGGTGTGGTAGGTTAATATACCCACCTCTGCAAATCAAATCGCGTATCTTCTGAAATCTTGTTTTATAGTGCGCTGTTGATTTATTTAGAGGTGATCAATCTCCTCGAATAACCTGGGGCCAAGTTCATCATGATGCCATGCAATTAATTGCTTTATCATGGCCCAATAAGCAGAATCGGCCCACTCCTCCCCCGGGCCGCAACGATGGTCGATTGTACTCCGGCGATGCATCTGCATGTTCTGTCTTTGCAAATCGCACTGGTATCGTACTCCTAGCAGTATTTGGATTATTTGGATTCCGAGTAATTTCTATATTTACATCCGAATCGGACATGGTAATTATTATATAGACTTCGTTATAAACAGTTAACGATAATTACCTTACCTAGTACAGTACGTACATAGCTACGATCATATCAACGCTGCATGCACATCCCAATTCCCAAGCAAGCAAGAGGGATCGGAGATCGAGAGCCACCGCCGTTCGTCGTCGATCGTCGGCGACGACCCCCTGTGGCGCCTCTAGTAGCTAGCTGTCGCCGCCGCCGCAGACGTCGCCTTCAGTCCGCTATGCACTGGGCGACGGCGATGTCCATGTCTTTCTCCACCTTGGTCACCATCGGGTTCATGACGCTCATCTACTGCACTCTGCTCTACATGCTCGTCTCCGAGCTGGTGGAGTGGTTCCGGCGCTGGCGCAGCGCCAGAGCCGCCGAGCGGATGCTGGACAGCGTGCCCGACGTCCCGTACCTCCCGCTGCCGCCTGACCACCAACAAGCTAATTCCACCGGCGGCGAATTAGGCGGGCCATCGTCGTCGTCGACGTCGTGTGTGATATGCTTTGAGGAGTACGCCCGCGCGAGGGGCGGTTCGTCATGCCGGGCTGCGTCCACGCGTTCCACCGAGGGTGTATTGCGAACTGGCTCCGCCAGGGCAAGAACACTTGCCCTATGTGCAGAGCGGCCGCCGTTGTCGTCGTCGGGACGCCGGCGGGAGAAGAGAAGAACGTTGCTGCTGCTGTTAGCACGGCTGAGGACATGGTGTAGCCACCAACTAGCGTTTCTTGTCTCTTTGTTTATTATTACATTATTATGTAGTATATGAATATATATCTGCATGATAATAAGATCATAAGAAGGCCGGCCAGCTGCTGGAGGAAGGCCGCGCCGTCAAGGAAGCGTGGACGTTGCTGGCCGATCGAGCTATATGGACGGAGGTGGCCGGCCTCCGTCCTCCGACAACGTAACGTGGAGGGCCATGCCATGGCTCTGGCCAAGGGCGGCGACGGCGAGTTCATCACGACGCTCTGGGCGTGCGCCACCGGCCCACACTGGCATCACGCGCTAGCTAGCTACACCGTACCTACACCGGCCGGCCTCAGATCATTCATTATATTCCGCGCTGCACTACTATGAGATAATATAGTTTTGTGCCTGTTTATTTTTTTTTTCTAAAAAAAGTTGAGTTTGTTTTCGCAACTAACTGTTTCCTAAAACTAAATGCACGTATTAATTCATTGCTGTCACAGTAGAGCTTTTTTTTTTGTTTTTGCGAGTAATAACAGTAGAGCCAAGAAAGCTTGTGATCTGATCTCATTTTCAAAAATGTTTTACCTTCGGTTAAAGAAGCCAAGAAAACTTTCTTCTAAGAACTCAGACTGTCAACAGCAAGAGCAAGAAGTAAAGATGCTGTCATGTTTGATTTATGGATCCAAAATCTGTTGTAATCTTAGTTGTCTACCTTGTTTGTCCCTTAAACTCTTTTATATAGATCCTTGTATTTGTTTTAATTTATTAAAATCTCTTTGGGGGGGGGGGGGGGGGGGGGGTGCAAACCCTCCAGTTTCATTAAAAAAAAGAAGTTTGATCAGTACAAAAACAATGTACACTCCTACCACTCAAGTAGAAGATGCATGCTAGGTAGGGCGTATTATATACTGATGAGTATTATAGATAGGCTACACAGTGGGCACCACCATGCTAAGATAGCTACACCACCATGTTATTAGCAACAACAGTCCATTCCAGTTGAGCCCTACACAGTGGGCACGTGTTGTTACACGCCATCAGCCACTTCGCAATACAGCTCCGGTGAAACTCGTGGCGGCAGACGGGCATCACGCTGCACCAATCACCATCCTCGAACTGGCCCAAGCAGATCGCGCACTCCACCACCACCGCCGCTGCTACCGTCTTCGTCGCAGCCGACGCCAGCACCGGAGTTCCGTCGAGGGTACGAGACGTAGTCCAGCAGGACCACGGCCATGACCGCCATCTCATGCACCGCGTGCCCGGCGCTGCCTCCTGCGGCCAACGGTTGTTGTCGTTGTCGTCGTCGTCGTCCTCCTCCTCCTCCCAGCGTCGACTGTAGGCGTCGCAGGCGGCTATGACGATGATCAGAATAACGACCCCGAGCTAGAGCAAATCCGCTAGGTCGTTCGTCGTCATGGTCAGATCTTCGACCTAACCAACTCGATCAAGATGCATCGATCGATCTTTCTACTCGTGGTACGTCAAGACTCAGAACGGTCGACATCGATATATGAGTCCAAGAGAAGATCGATCGATCGATCGGACTCGGACATGAGTAATAATCCAAGTCGGATTCTAATCCGTTCCGTTCTAGGTACTCCATTGCTAATAATAACATGCACATCAAGGCCCGGCCGATCGAGAAACCGATCTGATGAGGATCAGCTCAAGCTAGCGACGGCCGGCCTGCCGCCATGATCGGTTGGGGCGAGCTCGGCGAGTGGATAACAATGGGACTAGTCGGGTTCCTGGGGAT
This sequence comes from Microstegium vimineum, assembly GCA_022036555.1. NCBI lineage: Eukaryota > Viridiplantae > Streptophyta > Magnoliopsida > Poales > Poaceae > Microstegium > Microstegium vimineum. The sequence goes on along the minus strand of CM039132.1, from coordinate 58,079,397 downwards.
GGTGGCAGTCGCCGTGCTTATGGGCGTCGTCTGCGATGTGATCTCTGCCTTCCAGCGAAGCCTCCGAAGCGGCGACACGCTGCTGTCCATCGAGGAGGTTATGGAGAAGATACCGGAAGTCACGTACCAGGAGCTCCCCGGTACGGTGGTGCCGACGACGGCGGCGGGGGGCGGCGACGAGGAGGGATGATAGCAGCAGGGAGACGTGCGTCATCTGCATGTCGGCCTACGAGCCCGCCGGCGAGGCCTGCGGCGTCCTGCCGGACTGCAAGCACGTGTTCCACAAGCTCTGTGTCGCTACGTGGCTGCGGCTGAACAGCACTTGCCCGATCTGTAGGAAAGCTTTCGCCGTGACTGATGACGACGACGCGCGACAGGACAACTCCGTTAGCGCCGTAGAGAACATGGTGTAGCTCATCTCCAAATTTTTTCTTCTTCTTCTTTCGCTTGGAAAGCTCTCGTGTCCAAAATCTGATGGTCTGTGATCATCTGAGAGATGGGTTGCGAAGCTAATGATAGTGTAGTGTATCCATAACTCCTGAAGATCTTTTGACCAAATAAGAGAATACAAAAGAATTATCATCCTTGCTTCATCTTCTTTCTAATCTGGTATTTATTATTAGCGTGACTAATAATGAGGGGATCGAGCTCCCTCCATCCTAAATTATAAGACTTACAAAAAATTTCGGAGAGTCAAAACATTATGGCTGGTTTAACGAGCCGGCTTAGCTCGGCTTGTTCTGACTCGTTAAGATAACGAGCTAGCTTGGCTAGTTTGTTATCTTAACTAGCTAGAAAGCCAGCTTGCTTGGCTCGTTAGACTTGCTAGCCAGATAAGCAGAGCTGCGGGTAAGTCTTGATCCAACTACTTTGATCAATATATCGCATTCATTCAACATTTCTTAAAATGAATGGATACGTCGTGTCTATATGCAGGATTTCTTCATATGCCAGGAATCCGAGGCCAAGGCAGCTTTGCTAGCTACCAAAGAATGTAAAAGACTCGTGAAGGACCTGCACTACGAGACACGTGTCCAGGCTGTCATAACATACATCGGGCATCGGGCGTATGAAGGAAGGAAGGTCACCAAGAAATACGCAAGAGAGATAATGCTGACATGGGAACAGTACCTAGAGGTCAATTAGCTGAACATTAATGCTGATTTCTTCGGAGCTTAGGTAGGCTCCCGTTGAGAGCTACAAATTTTATATAAAATCATTTTCATCCGATATTGTATGAAAAAGATACAAATTTTAGAATTTTATACGGAATGTAGCTACTGTATTTGGACATTGATGACACCTTTATGCCAAGTTTAGGGATCTACGGTGATCAGTTTGAAAGTTCAGGACCTAAATGACACCACATGCTAAGTTTAGGGACCTACAGATATCACTTTGAAAATTCGGGGCCCAAGTGACATCTTGTGCCCACTTAAGGGACCACTCATGGATTTTTCTCCTGCATATATATCGGAAAGGCAATTCTAACTGTTAATAATTTCCATACACTGTTAGTTTTCATATCGTCGTCGTCCTACAAAATTAAATGATTTCCTTTCATGGATCGGACTACTAAAAAAGGAAACAACTCAAGGAAGAGAGCAAGTTTCTGAAAGGTCGAGCTGATGATCGCCATACATAAGAAAGGAAACAACTCAAGCAAGAGAGCAATGCAAGTTTCTGAAAGAGCTGATGGTATGTGTGCCCGCATGATACGGTGGCCTCTATTATAAAGATCAATAATATTTCATGGGCCTCTAGCCTAGCCTAGTGGTTAGAGTACCTAAGTAGCACCCAACAGACCTAGGTTCGACTCCTCGTGGGAGCACATTTAAATATGTTTGCATTATTATATTAACAAAATATAAAAAAAATCGGCTAGGGTTTCCCTTACCAACTTTGGTCAAAATATTTCATTTCGGATAGCTTTGGTGGGGGATAAACGTAATGAATGGGAAGAGTTAGTATCCAAGATCATCTTCACATGTTAAATCAGAGTACACCCCTTCTCTCATAAATTGATCTGGAAACTAAAAAATCCTATAAAAATAATTTTTTTCCTTTGGTATCTCCAACGAGGGGTAATTTTAACAAAGGATAATTTGATTAAGAGGAATTGGAAAGACAGTCAAAAGTGTTGTTTCTGTAATTGTAAAGAAACCATTAAACACCTTTTCTCTGATTGTCATTATGCCAAGTTAATCTGGAGGGCTATCCATATCGCTACCGGGTTAACCCCCCCTAGCGTGCCCCATATGTTAGGTAGTTGACTATCAAATTTTAATTTAAAAGAGAAGAAATATATTCTGGTTGGGGTAGTTGCTTTATGTTGGGCTATTTGGAGATGTCGTAATGATGTAATTTTTAAAAATTACAAATATGCATCTTTTATGCAAGCTATTTTTAGGGGACGTACTGGCTGCGGTTCCAAGCAGTGCTACAACGTGATGATGAAACAAAAGAGTCTTTTCAGTTAGCGAGCAGAAAATTAGAGACTACGTACTGCATTGTAGTTTGCTTCCCATAGATGAAAATTTAATAGTACTAGGCTCTGTCATACATAATTCTTCTATTTCTTGTTTTCCTGACTCACCAGCAATATCGCTGAGATTATGCAATGTTGTAAACGCTGTCTGCAGAAACGTAGAAGCGGGAAGTGTATATCTTCCATTTTTTTTAAAAAAAAAGACATGCGTGCGTGGTCCATCACGACAGCAAAGTATTATCGGTAATAATAATAATAACTCCCAGCTATATAGTACTCTGAAAGTAGCCCAAATTCACTTCCGAAATAAAATCCTGTTTATTATATTCTTGCAAACATGCAAATGTGATGTGTAAAAGCATAAAAGAGAAGATACTCTATGCATATACTATATAGGAGAAGCAGATACAAGTACATACTACAGCGTTAAGCCAGATCCTTTAAGTTTCTCTTTGACAATGCAATCTAACTTCCTCCCCATCTCTTCGCTCATGTGATTCACCCAATCACCCACTTTTCCTTTCCTAAAGTACGCTGAATTCTCAATAACTAAGTTGCCTTGTCGATAAAACTCCCCTGTTTTGTTGACATCCAAGTTACTAAGCTTGTCAAAGCTACACAACCTCACTATCTCTTCAGGTACGCCGTCCTCTTCCTTTTCCTTATCACTAAATGGGACACCAAGAAACGCTGCGATCTTTATGACAAATGTCACCGGGCCTGACAGCATTTCTTCATACGTTAAGAAAAGTACATTTTCGGGCCTCGCGATGCTCTCCCTCCAGAACTCGAGGCAGTGGTCCCAAAAAGGCCCATAGGGGGAGACACCTTGGCAAGACATGTCGAACATTGTTTTTTCGAAGGGCGGCGAAAAGCTTTTGCCGGATTTTTATTAGATGAAAAAACAGAAAAGAAAATTAAAAGGTTACAAACGACAACACAGCCACCCAACTCCACCCTACTAGCTCAAACAACCAGACAACCATGGGTGAGATAGGCCCACCCATCGTCACCCGAAGGGTTCGGCTGTCGTAGACAGGACCCTCGTCTCTCTCACGCGACACGAGAGGGGCCGCCGCCGCCGCCCACCCGCCCTCCGCCGTCGCCGCTGGTCCCCCTCCCTTCCCCCTCCGGCATCTCGCAGGGGGCTGAAGGGAGCGGGGATCCATTGTTTTTAATAAGTTTTTCCAGTAGATCGAGTCCTTAGGGTTAGGGTTTCTCCATGCCAAAGTTCTTGGTATTGGAGGCTTATCTCCTCCTTCTCCTGTTCTCCGGCAATGGTGAAGGAGAAGGGTGGAATCGTCTTCTCCATGGCGGCTTCGTTGAAGATGAGGGCGACAACTTCAACGTCACCATCTTCATCGACATGACGACATGGAGATCTTTGTTTCCGGACGGCGGCATCAAGGCGGAGATGATGTCGCCGCCATGGAATAATTTTCTCCGGTCTTTTCTTCGTTTTGTTATGGTTAGATCTGGCCACAATGAAAGACTAGGGAGAATATCGTTCATATCAGTCTTCCTCATTCTTCGGTGGCAGCAAGAAAAAGATACTCAATTCCACATACAGGAACGTTGGCCGTCCATTGGGCATCTGTTCTCAGGCTTGCCGCTATTGCTGGTGCCGAGTATTTGCCTGTGCGGTCATCTATACGAAGCGTCAAAAAGGTTTGGTTTTGAGATTTGGAGCTTTTCACGGCGTGGGTATATTTTAGATGAAAATCGGTTTCTGGATATATCAAGTGTAATCCAGAGTGCTTGTAATATGTTGATGTACCCAGCTATTATATAATATAATTTTTTCTTTGGCCGCAAAAAAAAACTCAAACAACCAGACCTCTCTGAAAATTACCAAAGGAACAAAACACACTACACAGAAACACCACAGAAACACCAGAGGAAGAGGAAAAGCGAAGGGAGAGAAAACTGAGAAACTGAAAGAAACTACTACATACCGACTCTGGCATTGGGTCTCTGCGCCAACTGATATTGATCAAAATCTTCTTTGCATAAGAAGGCCACCTCCCTTGGATGCAGACTTTTGTTTTGAAATGTTCGCCTATTTCTTTTCTTCCAAAGGTTCCACCAAAAATAAATCATGATCCCATCAAACCTTTTTTTGTGATCCCTTTCAATCTTCGCCCTACATCTACGCCAGTACTTATGCAGGGAGCCAGCTGGATCTATTGTGTTAATGCTTGATAACCCGAACCAAGATTTTAAGTAAACCCAAACTTCTTTAGCGAAGTCCTTGCATAGATGCGTTGGGGTCTCCGGACTATTTCCACACAATTTACAAATGGGATCATTTGGCCAGTGCCGCTTCATCAAATTGTTTGCCGTGAGAATCTTTTTGTGTAGTAAAGTCCAAGTGAAAAATCTACATTTATGTTCCGCCCTTGCTTTCCATATAGGCATAATCTTAAGTTTACTGAAGGTCCCTTCAAATTGGATGCGATAGGCGCTTCTGGTGGTATACTCTCCATCGGGTGTCCAACGCCAAACTATGTTGTCTTCCCTGTCCACAATTAGTTGTGTTTGTTGCACAATCTCCCAAATTGCAACATATTCTTGAATTTCACATTGTTGTAGCAGGGGCAGAACGTGAGATATCCATTTATTTCCTTGTAACGCCTGTTGAACGGTTATATTTTTCCTTTTGGCCTTCTTGAAGAGACTCGGTGCCAAACTCTTAATAGTTCTGCCATGCACCCAAGTTGATTTCCAGAACTTTGCTGTTTTTCCATCTCCTACTGTCACCACTGTGTAAGTCTAGCTTGTTCCATGCCCTTTCTTTCTGGCGCCATTGGAACCAAAGCCATCAGAGGCGTAGGGCCCGTGAGAACCTCTCCAGGTCTAAGATCCCCAGACCACCCTTCATCTTGGGCAGGCAAGTTGTTTTCCAGTTGACAATTGAATGGCCACCAAGGACTTTGTCCGGTGTTTCCCCTTTCCAAAGGAAACTACGTCTTAAACGATCAATTTTTTTGATAAGCCATTTTTGTTCCGGGAAGGCTGTCATGTGGTAAATTGGTTGACTTGACAGTACCGTTTTTACCAATGTTTCCCTCCCAGCCGAGGAAAGGAACCGACCTTTCCATCCCGGCAACCTTGCCCCAATTTTATCGATCAACGGATGTACCTCAATTTTACGCAGCTTCCTGACGTGGAGAGGAAGTCCGAGATATTTCCCTGGAAAGTTACAGATTTGTCCTGGGAAATTTTGAAGTAGCTGGGTGACCAAAGTGTTCTGCAAACGGATGGGGAAGATTTCAGTTTTTGAGATATTTATTTTGAGGCCCGAGCAGTCCCCGAAGAAGTTTAAAATTCTTAGTAAATCCTCAATTTCAGTGTTGTTCGGAGAAGCAAATATTGCCGCATCATCCGCGTAGAGCGAACACCGTAGATTCGCTGACTTTGGTAGAACTGGGTTTAAGATCCCTCTTTGTGCAGCTACTTCTATGATGCATTGTAACGGATCAATCGCTAGGATGAACAAAAGCGGTGATAGAGGGTCCCCCTGTCTTAGTCCCCTCCAGTGTTTGATCTCCTCTGTCGGCTATCCATTGATCAATATTTTGGATGATGACGTTCCTAGCAATGCCGAGATCCAGTCTCTCCACTTTGTGCTGAAACCCAAGTTTTCCATTACTTCCAACAGAAAACTCCACCCTATTGAATCGAATGCCTTTGATATGTCTAGTTTTATGAACAGAGACGGCTTCTTTTTCTTATGTAAAGCTTGGATCACCCTTTGTACATAAATAAAATTGTCATGAATACATCGTTTTTTGATGAAGGAGTTCTGTGCGTTGGAAACCAGGGAGTCCATATGTGGCGCCAATCTATTTGCTAGCATTTTCGTAACTATTTTTACCACACTATTGATAAGACTTATCGGTCTATAGTCTGCTAGATTGGAGGCATCCTGTTTTTTGGGTAGCAGCACAATGTTTGCCGTGTTAATCAAATTTAACCTGGCTGTGTGGTGATTGAAGAAACTCATAATTGCTTGCAACAGATCTTCCTTAATTATTGGCCAGCATTTTTTGTAAAAACAGCCAATATACCCATCAGGACCGGGAGCCTTCTCTGACGGCATCTCCTTGATCACGGCTTCAACTTCCTGCTCGGTGAAGGGGGCATCGAGATCATCCAATCCATGGCGTACATATCCCAGCTCATCCCAATTGATTGCTCTTGTTCTGACGCTTGGTGTGCCCATAATGTTAGTGAAGTAAGTGTGCGCCAAGATTGATTTGTGCTCCTGTGTTATAGCCATTCCATACTCACCACTGAGGGTGGCAATGAAAGACTTCTTCTTCCTCATGTTAGCGTGAAGTTGAAAAAACCGTGTGTTGGAGTCACCCTTTCTAATCCATGTTAGTCTTGAATGTTGTCGTGCTCGGGACTTTTGTACAGCCGCAAACCCAATGGCTTTGTTTTTAATTTTTTTTTGAATTCTCGTTCTTCTTGTGTAAGCGGCCTCTCCTCTTGAGCCCTTTCCAAGTTTGTCAGCATTAAATTTAGGATGGCCCAACTTATTTTCCAACCACCAAGGGATTTACGCCGCCAATTACTTATTGCTTTGGCCGTTCTCAGTAATTTGACGTGGAGTCTTAGTATGGCATCTTGGGTGTTCACTGGTTTGGACCATGCCTCCTTTACCGTGTCTAGAAATCCAGGCATCTATAACCAGTGCACCTCAAATCTGAAGCCCTTGTAGAAGTCGAACCGAACATCTCCCTGTAGGAATAAGGCATTGTGGTCCGAGCCCAACGAAGCAAGTACTTGGAGATCACTTCTCGGGAACATTTCCAGCCAATCAGCGGAAGCAAAAATATGATCTATCCTTGTCATAGTGGGTGACTGTTGATCGTTGCACCAGGTGAACTTTTCCCCCCTAAGATCAATCCTTGCGAGCTCAAGATTGTCCACCGTGTTTATGAATCTGTTGATCATTGGTATATTCAAACGGGAATTGTTTTTATCCTGTGCGTTTAGTATTAGATTAAAGTCCCCAAGCAATAACCAATTTGGGAGGAGTTGTGGTTGCAAGTCCAGCAGTTCCTGAAGAAACAAAATCTTGTCCGCGTCACTTTGTGGTCCATACACACCCGTAATGGACCAGACATTGTTCTCAACAAGCATCGTTATTTTAGCAAAGATTGTATGATTGGTCAGGTGCGGTTCACTAATAGTGAAGAATCGCTCAAAAGCCGCAATAAGAATACCTCCACTTGCCCCCACTGATGGCAAGCTGGCCGCATTATTTGCCATCTCTACCCCAACCGTATCTACTAAGAGGCTTCGGGTCCAGTTGCTGATCTTTGTCTCCTGAAGGCACACTATCGTCGCCCCCGTGGTGATAATCTGATGTCGGACAAATGTTCTCTTTGAACTTTCATTTAAGCCTCTGACATTCCAGCATAATATATTGCAATTTTTAGCCGACATATTGATTGTATGGTTCAACTAGAGAACATAAACAACGTTCCATCCACCATGGATAGATCCAGATCAAGATATTGGTGTTTGACATCAACCTTGCAGCCACAGGTATTTGTAACAATGACCTGATTAGGAGGCTATGAATGCTACGAGATCTGATTGAGGGCGATAGAGCCAACATGACGATGTTTTCTTTGAATCTGAAACAAAGTTCACGGTTGGGGATGATCGAAGGCAACAGAGCCAGCAGATCAGTGTTCTCACCCCAGGATTTCCGCCGAAGGCTCGCAGGCCAGCAGGCACACATTTGACGGCTAAAACAGCATAGTTCGTAATGCGACAGGTGTGTGAAAACACCACAATAGCCACGCAGGGCTCGACTAATAGCACTAAAAAACGACCGATACAATGGGCCCTTGGCCCAACTCCCTTTACCAGTAGGGACTAACATTGATCAATAAGCCACTGACGAACTGAGGCCTAGACCTTCAGCTCCGGAGCGATGGCCCCGGCCTTCTGCTTGCAGCCCACGCTCTGGGACTGGTTTGTGCCACAATGTTCCATGAGATCCTGAATGGCCTCCATGGTGTTCTTCTCCATTGGCCTATGAAAATGTTGTGCATAGAAATCAAATTCAACATTAGATTTTTCAGTTTCCTTGCCTGACAAGTCTCCCAACTTTTTCATAAGGAGTTCCTGGGTTATCTGGATGGCGTCCTTTCCTGCGTTGTTGGCAGATTTTTGTGCTAGCCTAGCACTCTGTCTATGACTTGGTGAGGGGAAGGTGATATTATTTTCCTTGGGTGCTGCAACGTAAGTGTCTAGGATGGGTGGTGGGAGATGTCTAGCAATTGAATCAATAAAAGTGTCAATAGGGGTGTTGTTAAGTGGTTGGCTAGGACTGGTGTTTGGGACATTATTCATTTCAGTTGGTTGAACACACACTCCAGTAGGCTGCTCTGTATGAGGGTTGACACTGTCTATTCTGGGGTTTAAACAACACCTCTGTTGGACACAAGTGATACCCTCTAGGGGGGCGGTGCCTATGATGGGGGAGGAGCTCACCAAGAGTTCATTCAGATGTTCCATCAGCAGTTCCAGAGGCGCGGTGCACTGCTCACCCTGTGGCTCCAGAGGTGTGGTATTCTACATCTCCAGTACTCCCCCCTTCAGCGTGTCCCCTACAGATTCAGAGGCCACGGGGGCAGACAAAATGTTAAGTATATTTCCTGCTACCACATCCTGCAAGGTAGTTGTTATATTGGTAACAGGCTCACATGGGGTGATGTTACAGCAATCCTTCACCGGCATGTTGTCCAAATTGATGTGTTGCTCCCTCCCCAACGACTCCCCCACTGTGAGGCTTGAGATGACAAGCTCAGTAGTAGGCCCAAACTGCTCTGGACCTATTGGTGAAATGATGCCAGATGTATGACGTGGGGGGTTAAAAATCGAACATTCATCAACTAGAGGAATCGAGACAACTGGTTGGAGTGGTACAAGAGAAATACCCTTGATGAGGTGAATACTGTCGTCGGGGGTGATGTTCTTGGGAGCCCCCAGTTCAGTTGCGATTGGATCAGCGAAGGAGACTTTCTTGCTTTTCTTCGCCTGTTGTTGTTCTTTGGCCCTCCAGACGTGGGTGGTCGAACCTGCCGGCCTGCTCCTGCGCGGGGGGGAAGCCCCACGACCCTGCCATCTGTTAGAGCTGACGCAGTCCTCCATTCCTCCCCGGCAGCGGGAGTTCCTTGCCCAGGCGGACAGGCTGCAGTGGCGACAACTGCCATGAGGATGTCTGTTGTTGTAGTCGTCGTCATCTCGGCGCGGCCTGCTGTCGCGGCCGCGGTCATGGCCACACCGACCATAGGTGCGCTCGCCCTTCGTGTCCGGCACCCCGTAGTCCCAATCGAAAACTCGGCGAGCCTTCCGGTTTGGTGGTCCTCCGACCCTGCCGTGGCCCTATAGGAAAGAGAGATCCTCCACTACCTCGAGGTGGTTGCGTAGGACGTATGCGTGGCCGCGCTTGAGGTCTGTCGGCTCGTCATGGTGAGGTAGCTCTCTGTCCGGCTCTGTGACCGTGAGCGAGACCTCCGTGGGGATGTCACTCGGGTTGCTGCACCATGCCCACAGGTCAAAATACCTGGTGCGCCGGCGGCGGTGAGTTGTCTCCTCTAGGTAGTGCACCGTGCAGCTCTTGCCCAACGCCATTGCCGCCACCTCCTCAGCCCAGCAATGCACCGGAATGCCTTCAATGCGGACTTTGACGCGGTACTCCCAGCTGACGTTGTTGGCGTAGCGACGCTCGCTCCAGGCAGCGAACTGGAAGCAGCGCCCATTGTCGGGGAGGACGCCTACCTCCACCACACGCTGCCTGTCTCGAGGATTGTTGAAAATGACCATGTACTGTTCGGGGAAGTGTTTGAGCACCTGGAAATCATCGTGGTGGATGTTGAGCTGATTGCGGAGAGCGTCGCTGAGGTGATGGGGCTCAGTGTCGTGGCTGCTGCCGTTGAGCCAGCAAACCGCAGCCCTGTCGATGAGCTTGTCCCGGCGTCGGCGGATGTCGCCCGTTGCCGACACGACACAGAAGCCGAGTGCCGTCCTAGCCCGCGGGTCGCCGGGGTACCTGGCAGCCGCCATGCTTTCCACACCCCGGACCACCTCCGCGAAGGAGCGGTGGTCGGACTTGGAATGGTTGTGGCCGCTGTTGGGATTCAGAGTGGAGGTGGCTTGCCATGGCTTTGTCTAGCTTCCCCATTTATGCTGCATTGACCGTGCTCTAGGATTGCAATCCATTGCCCGATGACCAAAGAGGAAGCATTTTCAGCATCTGTAAGGCCGGTGGCAGGAATGAGCAAGATGATTTGGGGAAAAGCAATTATAGCACCTGCCCTCCATCTTGTTTTTGAAGAAAGACGAACCCGGTCGATTGAAGTTTTGAATGGCTTTACTCTCTGGGATAGGTCTACTCCGGCAACGCATCTTAGCTGGCCCCCAATCCCCCTCGTCGGGGGCAGGTTCCGATTTATTGAGGCCCAGATCCCATCCCGTCACCGGGTCAAGACCAATGGATGCAAACGTGTTCGCCGCGCTCTGGGGAATAGCCTGCGCGTTGCTGTTTGTAGGCTGACCTCCATGAATGACCTCCACTCCCTGTACCGATTTCCTCTTTTGACTCGCTGGTATTCTGGATTGGAGAAGCACGTCTTGAATCACCATCTCCTCGTGGGAGCTCTTGGATGTGACCCTTCGATCTTTGCTGGCCTCACCTTCATGCGGATTGATGACACCACTGCTCCCCACAGTGGCTGAGCTTGGACGGTGCAGCTTGTTCAATTCCAAGGCCAGACCTGGAAGAAGCGCCCAATCTTGGGTCTAAAGAGCTGGCTCCATCAAAGTTGGGCTTGTTGGAGTGGTTCCGTCGAATCCGGTGGGAGTTGAATGCCCAGGATTCCTTCCGGGCAGGCTGGCGTGGATTGAAGGCGCCATCTGATCTTGTGCAGTCGCATCCTTCCTCTGCTCCGCCATGAAGACCCCGCTTGCCGCGGAGCGGGGCGGCGACTGGTTTCCCCCATTGCTGCCCTCGGGGGGTGGGGAAAGCGGGTTGCAACTCGGGATTTGACCCACTAGCAAGTAGATCCGCGCATGGTGATTCCGGATCTGTGACCTGAGGGTGGTGAGATGTCGTGGTCAGGGTGGATCTGAGCTTGGCTGGTGTTGCGGCGGGGGAGACAAGGAAGAGCGAGAGGGGGTCGGGCGGGGGCTCGGGGTCTTCCATCCATCCCTCCTCCTCCTTCTATGTCGAACATTGTTTCCAAGTCCATGCTATGTTTCATGTGCATGACCTTTTTATCGAAGCACCACCGAGACACGAAGGCATCCTTAGGGTCTCGACAAATGTACACGACCCGACAACCACATTCAGCAACAGACTTTGGTAACAATGAAAGGGGCATGTGGGTGGCAACAAGCCTTGGGGATGGGAGTGTCTCGACGAAACTATAGTCTCCTGGTTGTCGAGGAATCTCAATGAATAATGGCACAACCTCGTGAGGATGACGAGAGAGAAGAGGGTGGTTGTCGTCAAAGGCATACTGGGACCGCTTTGTGATTGCGAAGGCGAGGGCCTTGAGCCATGTCGTGCCGCACTTTGGGTTTGTAGCAAGGATGGTGTCTTCGGGGCGAGGTTTGAAGCTATCTTGGACATGCAATATGTTCTTGGCAATGGATGGATGGAACCAGTAGTTGTTGAGAAGCGCCGTCGGCTCTGACCACGCCTCTCTTGATGGGAGTTTGGATATAATAAGATCAATAGCAGTTTCTTGGCTTTCTTCGGATGAAATGGCGGTTCCAGATGATGGATTATTTCCATCCTCGGCTCCTTGTGACGACATAGCTCAACTAGTTTATTTGGAGTTTTTGCAGCCCCTCGATCGCGTGCTGGGATGGGATGGGCGAAAAGAGTTTTGCAGCTCAACTCTTAGACGATGATGCTAGCTGCAGATTGAGCTGCTGGATATATGGTTGCACTCTTGCCTGCCTAGCCAGCATTATATAAATATAAGCATACCCATGGCATAAGTATCATCGACCTTAATGAAATACGTGCAACCGCGTGGTCTCTAAAAAAAAAGAGGTCGTCGACAGCAAGGCACTGCTGGTATGGTCACAGGATGGACATGTGACCCCAGCTAGCAGAGTGTCTGCAAATTAAAACCGATGCCTGTCACCATGAATTACACGTCTACCTAATTATATTAATTATAGAGAGGGCCCTGGCTATGGATGGTTTACCTACATGACGGGTGATCGACCTAATAATCCCTGGCTATATATGGATGCCAATCTATTTCAAAGCTAGGGGCGGAGAGAGAGCAATAGCTTACCATTTAGAGCGCCAGCAGTACTGTGCGGTCCTAGAGGCCGGTTAGATGGGCTCACGAGCTGCATCATATTAAGATTTTGATAAAAGATTGAGCCAATAAATAGGTGGCTAGTATATGCACCCTATTGTCAAGTTGAGGAGGTCCAGAAGCATGCCATGTGGGTGCGCGTCTGAGATATATGAGCACGTGTTTGACAGGACACGAGTGTATGTGTGCTGGTTTTGTCACTTAAACTGATTATAATGACGTCTATGGAAGTGATCCACAATTATAGTCGTGTATCGAAATACGTCCGCCTCCGTAAATCGATTTTAGAAGACCTATACATAGGCTTACAACAATGACCTTCTCAGAAAATCATTGATTTACGAAGACGAGTGTCATAAAATGTCCATCTCCAAATTGATTTACGGAGGAGGTAGATGTCCTCTATCTTATTTTTTTGACTATTCAAAAAAATCAAATAATTTTTCTAGTGGTTTTCTAATAGAAATTATCTTGATGTGACCTATGAATCAGTTCAATTAAAACTTTAGATTCATACTAGATGAGCCATGGTGATTGAGTCTCAAGATAAACAAAAGGCAAGGCTTCTTTGAATAAGAACCGCTTGAGGATTATTTATTGAAAGAGAAAAGGCATTTGCTCCGGTACTCCTTCCCTCAAAATATGCACGCATCTCAAAGCAGCCAATTAAGGTAATCAAGTTTTCTGTTTAATTCCCTTGATCAACCCAGCTCATCCATCCCAGCCCTGAGTCTAGTCCGAACCCCAAAACCACGGTCATCGTGACGGCGTTAGCCATTCCAATACAGCGGACTTGACCACGGACAGGAGGACGAGCCTGTTGGCGTCGAAGCACACCAGGCAGCGAGCGCAGAGCCCACGGACATGCCAGTCCCGATGGTGAGGCCCTCCTTGGGGTTGCTCTTGAAGAAGCCGCCCTCCATATGCATTCACGATGGCGAGGTCCTCCTTGGGTTGAGCTTTAAGAAGCTGCCCTCGATGCCGGCGAACTTGAATGCTTCGAGATGGGGTTGACCTTCCCGCCGTCCATGGTGACGGCCTGCGCATTGGGGCGCCTGGTGATGAGCCTGCGGATGTAGCATGTAGGACAAGGGTATACAAAGTTCACCGAATGCATTGACCCTGCCCTTGAGCGGGCAGGCGCAGGCTGACGCGGTGGGGCGCATGGGCCGTCGGGCCGACCCTGCTGGCGCTGGCGCATGTGTACCATGTCCCGTGTCCCGTGGCTGAAGCGGTGCGCGGAGGCCGTGGTGGTGCCGCGCCTAACCGTGGAGTGCGCAGTGGACGCGCTGAAGCTGGCCGCACTCTGTGACGCGCCGCCGCTGTCCCTGGCGTTTGTCCGCCTCCCCGGCCGGTGGCGCAACGACTCACAGGGTTTTATTCTTCGTCAACATGCCGGTGTTGCTTAGTCGGCTAGGTTCCGGTTCTCCGAAACGTCGACGCATCGGCGCCGTCGATCTCCTTCCTCGAGAAATAAATGGTGGAGCAGCACGCGTCAGAAACGAATGGATGACACCGTGACGGTGACTGTTGTGGTTTTGGGGTTAGGGGACCGGCTGGGTCCAAGCGTCGCTCAATTAGAAAATAATTAATAAAAAGATAATTATCTTAATTGGTTGCTTGGAGATGCGTGCATATTTATGGAAAGGAGTACCGGAGCAAATGCCAAGAGAATAAAAAGGTTCTCTCTTGGACAAACAAAATTAGAAGGAAGAGAATTTATTTTTATATTATGCTGGGGCGTCACTAGCGCCTGGATGTCCGGCGCACGATACGCGTCCGGACGCACTGCTCCACCCGATTCCTTTTGCTCCTGCCCCACCCGCTCTCTTCAGCGCGCCCCTGGTCCAGTCAACGCCCTTTGGCGAGCCGCTCGCCCCTGCAACCCGCCCACATCTTCCTACGCACAACCCCACGCGCGCGACGAGCGCGCTCCAGCAACCCCCTGACGGTAGCACCCTTGTCCGTCGGCCCCCGTGACGGTAGCACCCATGTACGCCCGGCCCCAACTCCTCCACTGGACCCTGACGAGCAACACTCCCCCGTCCGCCGGCCTCCAACTCGCCCCCAGCGAACCACATAAAACAGTAGAATGAAACGCTTGCAACAGTATGGGACAACTGTTGCAACATAAGATCGAAGCGACTGAAACATTTAGAACAAATTATAAACATTTGAGTAAAACATATGAGACATCCGAATCCGAACGATTACAACATACATTTATAAACAAATGAAATATTTCGAATAAATTCTTGCAACACGACTTTGAAACACTGCCAACATATACAAAATGTGCAAACATCCCTAGATCTACTTTTGCAACATCCATATGATTCCATTGCAACATACCTCTAAAAGCTTCTGAAACAACTGAAAAATGCATTTACAACATAGCAGTGGGGGGAGAGAAAGAGCCTTCGCGAGAAGCGCCATGACTGCCAGATCTGAGGACGTTGAAGAGCTCGCTGTGGGACAGGACGCCAGTGTCGGGGAAGGGCGCCGCCGGGGTCGGGGAGGAGGAAGTCGGGGTGAGGAAGGAACCACCGGGGTGAGGGAGGAGGACGTCGGGGTCAGAGATAGAGCTGTCGGGTGCCGATGTGGAAGGAGGAGGACCACACAGTGGGGGAAAAAGGACGCCGGAGTGGGGGAGGGGTGCGTACCGGGATGGGGGAGGACGCCGCCGCCGTCGAGAGGGGGCGGTGCGGCAGGCGGAATGGGAGGGGCGAGAGGAGCGACTGCCCAAGCTACGGGACGAGGATGGATGAATGGATGAGGATGGGCTCGTGAGTGGATAAGAGCGGATGAGTATTGTGCGGCAAACGGGTGGATAGGAGTGAGCGGCGCGGGTCGGGTGAGTCAGGCGGGTCGGGTGAGCGAGGCGGGTCGGGTCCATCCGTCCGGGCGGACGCCCGCTAGGAAGCATTACCGATTATGCTGCCTCTATTAACCATCGATTAATTTAGGTGGTTATCGCCTTAGGATCGACACCCGTCTCCGTAAATGATTTATAGAGACATGCATTTTTCTAGAGCCCACCTCAACATTTACTGAGGTAGTCGTTATTAGGTGTGTCTGTCTCCGAAAATGTTTGACCATATCTCCTAAAATCATTTTTGTAGTAGTGTCGTACCCGTTGGATTATTCAAGGATAATGTCGCTAATACCCAAAGTCATTGCTACTTTCACTCCTTCTGTGCAGGCAAAAAGCTCCATGTGTAATGGGCTGCAGGCATATCTTAGTCTTCCTGAACACCTGATTGGCCGGATCACCCGACCTCCATCATCTCTAATCACATATCCCCATCCTCCATTCTTGTCCACTCAAGATGCTCGAGCTAAGTAGCTACCCAACTCAAGATGCATCGATCTTTCTTTTGCAATAGTACATAAAGTAGCAGTAAACCCACCTACTACTCTCGATCGTGGTACGTCAGGACTCAGAACGGTCGACATCGATATATATACGAGTCCAAGCGAAGATCAATCGATCGGACATGAGTAATCCAAGTCGGATCCTAATCTGTTCCGTTCTACGTACTCCATTGCTAATAACATGCACAGCAAGGCCCGTCCGAGAGACCGATCTGATGAGGATCAGCTAGAGCTAGCTAGCGACGGCCTGCCTGCTGCCATGATCGGTTGGGTCGAGCTCGGCGACTGGATCACAAGGGGACTAGTCGTGTTCCTGGGGGTGGTGGCCGTCGCCGTGCCATGTGATCTATGCCTTCCGGCGAAGCCTCCGCGGCGGCACGCTGCTGTCCATCGAGGAGGTGATAGAGAAGATACCGGAAGTCACGTACCAGGAGCTCTCCGGTGGTGCCGACGACGAGGATAGCAGGGAGGAGGAGAATAGGGCTCTGCGTCGCCAAGTGGCTGCGGCAGAACAGCACTTGCCCGCTCTGTAGGAAAGCTTTCGCCGTGACTGACGACGACGACGCACGACAGGACAACGCCGTAGAGAACATGGTGTAGCTCATCTCCAAATCTTTTTTTTTCTTTTGCAGGGAAAGCTCATGTTCAAACTCCAATGGCCTGTGATTATTATATGTGAGATGGTTGAGAAGCTAGTGTGTAGTGTATCCTGAAGATATTATGACCAAATAAAATAGATTACAAAAGAATATCATCCTTGCTTCATTTTCTTTCTAATCAGGTATTATTATCAGCGTGACAAATGAGGATTGACTGATAAATAACAAGTAACGATATATAGCTAGGCGCCTATATATTCCCCTAAAAAGATATAGGCGCCTATTGATAGAACACACACATGCTCCTACTTTTAGTGCTGTTTGGAATAAATTAATTATATAAAAATTTATTTAATTTTATAGAAGAAACACATGATTCATGAGAAAAGCCTTGTGTTCCAAATAGAACTTTAATCTAATAAAGATATAAGCTTGACCAGCCTCATCTAAGAAGGTATTCATAGAGGAAAATCTAAACAATATCCGGTTGTTTTAGAAGCTGACAACATGCAATTTGTTGGCCGTGCGATTGCCTTGGTGGGATGTTTCTGGTTGTCTGATCCAGCCGCGTTTGAGGGCATCCGTCCTGCGTGCATTAGTCAGCCATTTAGTCAGTTTATTATTGGGTTGGTGTACATTAGCTTGTGATCCAATATTGAAACAGGACAGCAGATCTGACTGTCAGCCTGTGATTAAATGTATGGAAATTACTGTGTTTGATACTCTTGAAACACTCGATTTTCGCAGTTAGGCGGTGGTTGTATGGGAACCGGCGGGGAACCGGTGCGGGGGAGCGCCCGCGCGTGGTTGGCTTGGTGATTTTGGACTCAGGTACAAATTATTATTTAGTACCTAGGATAACATATACAATATCTATATCTATATATATTTAGCAGCCAACTACAGAACAAGTAATTTTATATAGCTACTTCTTAGGAAAGTCTCTCCAAGGAGTTAGTTTACCTCTAACTCTTTTCAAAAGAATTCTTCTACCCATCAACCTATTCGACAACAGATAAGCAAAAGCTCGGGAGCTGCTCAGCCTCACTCAGCAGCCTACTCATGAGTGAAGAACACTTCAACAAACTCTTGTGCAAATTTCAACATACCACACAACAGACATGAAGGATTTATAGAAAGACGAAGACACACAAATTCAAAAGTCACGAGGAAAAGAAACAGACGAAAGTCAGAAGAGTAAAGTTGTATAAAGCAAACAGTGAAAAGCAAGCAGTGACAAGAGAAAAATTCCCGTCACCCGTGGGTGTACAGAACCCATCCGTGACAAAGAAAAGACAAAAAAAGAGTATTTTAGACCCTTCTGCCGATTTCTTTTTGTCATAAAAGAACTTGGAGAAGGCTCGGGGGATAGAAATAACTACCTTGGAAAACACATTTTCAAAACTCCGACCCTCCGGATGCTTGTACCAAGCAACCAGAGGCTCGGGAGCTACACTCATTGAGTGTGCTTTTTGCGAAAAGTACACACCGGCCCAACAACTTGAAGGAAGCTGAAAAGACCATCTCAAGATTTCACTTCAAGAAGAACTTGGTTCAAATCTCTAACAACTCGACATGTTGAAGCGAAATCATGAAATGCTCAGGAGCTTGTCGATGGGAAGTCCTATGGGCTCCCCATAGACCCTGATACCGAGCTATGGGCCTTGACAACATGGCCCAGAGAAGGAAATAGACATAAAGAACCAAATACTACTTGGATCCAGCAAAGGAGAAAGACCAAAGCGTTTCAAGTTGAAATCAAAATCATATTTCACATTCATTTTATATGGGTTGTCATCAATTACCAAAAAGGGGGAGATTGAGAGATCTCTAGTGTTTTGGTAATTAATGAAACCTAAAGTACTAACCTAGCTCTAAGTGATGAGTAGGTTTAGTACACTTATGGAAGATGACCAAGTGATGGAGCAAGCATGGAAGCTAAATGGTGCAAGCCTAAAGCTCACACTTAAAGAAGGTGACAAATGGAGAGACCCTAAGCTAAACAAGGAAAAGGTATAAGCTAGGGCTTTTTTTTGGTGATCAAGACACCTAGTGGGTGTGATCACATTTAGGATAAGTAACCGTACTATAAAGAGGGGAATATGGTATGTGGTTACAAGTGTCAAGTGCCATTAGGTGAATCAAATCATGCATTGCATATAACCTAATGAGCAACCCTTGTAAAACTTGATAAAATATACTAACACACGAGCACAAATAGTGGAACACTTGGTGTTAGCACATGTGAACAAGGGGAGAAAAGAGAAGTGAATTCTAACCTTTCTAAGGGCTCCGGACCAATTGCTTAGGGGAGCAACGAATCATACGTGGTAGTCCGGAGGCTTACCCTAGTCCTGGCCGCTTCACTGGAAGCTCCGGACCAAAGTGCATTGGTCCGGTTGCTTAGACTTGGCAGTCAACAGGTGCTAGAAGGGTGTCGGACTAGGAGTATTAGTCCGGTGCTCAGCGTCAGATAAGAGTCTGACGAGTTGGAGCTCTCTGTTGTGTGTCGGACCTGATGGCAAGGCATCGGACTAGGAGGCTCCGGACTATGCCAACGGCTAGTTTCAAAATCAGCAGGACGCGTGGCGATCAGAGGAGGCGTCGGACCAAAGCGTCGGACCAGAGTGTATGGTCCGACGGCTTCGCAGAGTGGTCCGACGCTCTGTTTTTCAGCAGCCCAAGTGCATAATGGCTAGTTCCTTGTGATGGGCTATAAAATGTGTTTGGCCGGTTCAAGCTCTCTCTCTCTTGCACATTTGGATATTGCATACACATTGTGAGCTTGTGACACACACTCCCACTCATCTCCAACTTGATTGTTCATCCATTTGAGAGATTTGAGTGATTCTAGTGCATTGTATGAAGTGAGTTCATCTAGTGGCACTTGGGAGTTGTTTCTCACTACGGTATTCTTGTTACTCTTGGTGATTGCCATCACCTAGACGGTTTGGAGCAGCGGTGGTAGATCGAGAAGCTTGGTGATTGTGCTTCGTCGACTATAAGTGATTGTGAGGGGCTCTTGTGCCTTCCCCACGGGAGATCGCAAAGGTAACTCTTGTGGATTGCTCATGGAGTTTTGATAGCCTCATCTTGTGTTGGTTGTGCGGCACCCGGTGACGAGTTTGGCGTGTGATGCCAATTAGCATGTGAACCTCCAAGTGAGTGTCTTGCCACAACGGGGACGTAGCTAGTTGGCAAACTAGTGAACCTCGGAGAAAAATCTTGTGTCAAGTATTGTCTCCGGTGATTGGTTGATTGGACTTCATTGGTCATCTTATTGATTGGTTCACTTCACCTCTACACGGCGGTATACTCATCCTATTCTCTCTAGCATTACTTTGTTCATACTCGCAAGTAGAACTAGTAGGGTGTGTTAGTTGTTCTAGTTTGTAGCTTGTGCTAGCTTGTTAGCTCTTAGTAGTAGTTCTTGTCTTGAGTAGCTTGTGTAGGTTTTGAGTGACTTAGAACTATATTTAGGCTAGCATTGCTTGATAGGTGGCTTCGCATAACCCACTAGGCTAGCGCAAAATTCGCTTCGCATCTTAGTCATCTAACTTGTTATTGAGTTTTCCTTGTAGTTTTTTTTAAAAATTAGGCTACTCACCCCCCTCTAGCCATCGCTTAGGACCTTTCACCGGCAACCGCGGGACGCCCTCACCACCTTTGGAAGCATGGCTAACGAAAGGGGAGGGAGTATGGCACCGATTACTCTAACTCTCTCTCTCTCTCTCTCTCTCGCGATCGACTGTAACCCTAGCCCTCCCTATAACTATAAAGGGATAGCTGGGGTTCTAGAGGGGGAGGAGTTCAGGCAGACAACACTCCACACGTAACACACACACACACTCTCTCTCACACACACACAGAGAGAGAGAGAATTGGGAGCCTGCTCTCTCTCTCTCTCTCGCCTCCATTGTAGTAGCCCCCCTAATACAATAGAAAGAGCTAGCAGAGCAAAGCTCGTAGGGACATTCTGCCCGAACCAGTATAAGTCCCCTGTGTCCTCCTAGCTCACCGTCTGTTCCCGGATGCGTAGTTACAAATTTACTAGTTGGTGTTTGATACCCCGGGTACAAAATGCCGACAACGGTCCACTAGGCGCGGTGCTGGCATTCTAACCACACCATACCCTGTCCTGCATCACGCATAATGTTGAAAGCATCACACTTAAAAAGCCACGGAGGAAGAACATTGCGCATTGCATGGGCGGGCTAGAGGAGATAGTAGCGGTGTTTGTGGAAATTGACAAGGTGAAGGAGATGAACCACAATTGCCATGGGTGTTAATCACAAAAAAAAAAATATGCCATGGGTGTTCGCACACTAAACAAAATTTGACCATTTGACATTATAAACAATCATTTTTAAACCTATTTTTGTCGAATAAAACTGGTATATGTTTTTAATTAATCCGTTGTAACACATGGTTAATTTTGCTAGTATATACTAATATATATACGCGCGCGTGTGTGTGGAGGATGTCTGTGCATGCGTGCATGTACGTAAACATGTGCGCTAACGTATCTAGGGGAAGAAAGGTACTGATTCAGCTTCCCATTTTGAAGGCTAGAATCTGAAACTAGACTTGCTTGTCACGTTGACTTGGATGGTGGCAGAATTGTCGATCGATGGAAGTATGGAACCGATCGTCAATTGAGCTTGAGCATCTCCTTTCGTTTTGAAAAAGAAGAAAGTTCGATCCTTTAGTTATTTCCAGCTGGTCTCTGCATTGCTTTGAAACTTTCTTGGGGTTGACAAAAGCTAATTGGTCGATCATTACATATCGTTACTTGCAACCAATGCAAAGCATGCAGGTCCCAAATAAAAAGTTATTCCTTGCTTGATGCATGTGGTAACGTACTATAATATATATATATATATATATATATATATATATATATATATATATATATTATGGTGGTAGTAGCAGTAGTAAGAGCTCTCTCTCTCTCTAAGTGTATATATACTCTACGGCGCGCTCTACCAGCAATTGTTCCATTTGCAATGGATGTCAGTGAGTTTGCGCGCTAGCAGCCAGCTAGCTATCTTATACTATACTATATATAGAAGGTACCTGCACGGCGGCCAACATATCGTCAGCATTTCTAATAGCTACCTTATTAGAGCCATGCCCTACTTTTTCAACAGTAACCATACAGGCTTCTGCCAAACAAATGAAGTGATCTCGAAAATCGGTAACCTGACGGAATCCTACGCCACCAGCAATGGCGGCGGCCAAGAGCTGATGATGGTGGCTTCTGGCCCCATCATCATGTTAATTCTCATCATTCTCTTCTTGCGTGGCACCTTCGACGTCCGCGCCGTCCTCGGCCCCAACTTCCGGCTCTTGCTCTCCTCGGCGCTCGCCCTCTTCCTCCCCGTCATGTCCTACCTCTTCTCCGAGGCTAAGGACGCGGCGGCCGGTGCCGGTGGTGGTTGTCAGCGGTCGACGACGACGACGACGGGCGATGACCTCTCTGTGAGAGCTAGGGTGATCCTCACCTGGATGCTTCTGGTGGAGCTCCTCCGCAAGAAGGTGGACGAGATCCGCGTGCGGGGGTCCTATTCCAGCACCATCCAGCGTGCTGGTCGAGTTGTCTGGCTAGGAAGCCTTGTCTACTTCAACATCATGAGCCCAGGGCGGAAGGCGCTGTTCAGCGTCCTCTGGATCCTCTGCGCCACCAAACTGTTGCAGAGAATCATCTTCACCGAGGTCGAGAAGCGCTCATACCCTGACAAGTCTTGGCTCATCTCCTCCTACATGGATCAAATGCTACAACTCGATGGAATGGCGGAGGCTGCGCAAACTACTACTACTACTTCCGATGTTGTTGGAGACGAGCTCCTGAAGACGTGCAATTACATTGTGATGGGGGAAGAGAAGCTTGTGGGGGACGTCACTGCAGATGGCTACAAGTTGAACATCAACGCCGACAGTTATTATTCTGGTGATGAGTTTAACAGCATCATCACTGTTGGTAAAGTCTGGCAGCTCGCTGAATCTGATGGCACCTTCCACATGGTTGATAGAAACAAGAGCATTAGGAGAGTCTGTCTTTCATTTGCTCTCTTCAAATTGCTTCGTCGAAGGTTTGAGCACTTACCGGTGATGACAGCTGAAGAAACCCGTAGCTGCCGCAACCTCATGTTGAATGGGCAGCTGAACCTGTACAACGGCGGCAGCGGCAGCGGCGACGTTGATGATGGGGTTGAAGCACTATTCCTAGTGATGGCTGACGAGGTGAAGTTCCTCAGTGAGTACTATCACTCTGTCGTTCCCGTAGTCCTTGCCAGCCCCTTGTTTATCCTGGTCAACTACTTCATTGTCCCCATAGCTGTACTCATCCTTTGCCTCATCACCATTGTTGTCTGCGGCAATGGAGACGTGAGCTATGCCTTTAGCATAATGAGTGCTGACAACTACGCTCTGCAGCCTGGCTTTGCCAAGCTAGCCATCTGTGCTCTGGTCAGAGCTGGCTACTCGCGTCCGGCATTCTTTTTCACCCTGGACCTCGTAGTCACTCTTCTTCTACTCATCATCTTCTTCGCCGAGGAAATATGGGAGTTCCTCACTGTCCTCATCTCCAATTGGTTTATCGTATCCATGCTTTGGAACTACGTGACCAAACCCAAATGGCGTGCGAGCCCCCTCATTAGTGGCGCCTTCCGTCGGATCTTATGGCTACGGAGGAAGATGAGTAAGTACACCAACATCAGACTGAAGCAGTTCTCCTTCTTGTCCAACCATAGTGGGCCAACACTCATAGCGGCGTTGATGCCTGGCACACTGTATCTGAACATAAAAAGTGTGCCGATGCCGACCTACCTGAAGCTATTGATGGGGAAATGCCTGGCGGCACATTGCAAAGGTAGTCGTCTTGATCTCACCTTTGACTTGCGGACTTACTTGACTGATGATTCCTTTTTGGAGCTGCTATGGGCATTCGAGAGCGAGAGTGTCACTGAGATCATCCTCACATGGCACATCGCCACAATCCTGTTTGAGGCAAATCTCCATAGAAGAGGACGAAGGCCGACGACGGAGGAAGCTGCAGCTTCACGCGAGGTGGCCATGACCTTGTCCCAGTACTGTGCTTACCTGGTGGTATTCCACCCAGAGCTACTGCCGGACAGACGGGCAAAGGCAGAGCTCGTCCTCAAACAAGTCAGGGAGAAGCTGAGGGACATATTTGGGTTCTGGGACTACTACTTTGCATTGCCGGGGGCAAGGACCCAGAAGCTCTTAGATTATGCACGCTGGCGGTTGGGGCCCGGTGACGACGATGATCGGAGCAGAGTTGTACACAACGGCGTAAGGCTAGCGAGGAAACTCAATTACCTCAACAACCTTAGTGAAACTTGGAAGGTACTATCCCATGTGTGGACGGAGCTGCTTGTCTATGCAGCGCCGGCGCCGGCGACCGATGAGGAACATGTGAAAGGTCATGCGGATATCCTAGTGGAAGGAGTTGAGCTCATCACCGTGCTTTGGTCGTTTGCCACGCACACCGGCATGGAGAGGAAACAATATCGTTGTCGTAGCTATATATAACCTAAGTCCGGACCTACAGGTTCTTAATTAGAAAAATATGAAGACACCATGCATATGCATGGCTGCTTGGACGACACTGGCGGCTAAGCATGCATGGGAAGCATGTTCTGTATTTCCTTTCAATAAAATCTAGTAGGGGTAAAACCCCTCCTGTTCCATAAAAAAAAAAACATGCATGGGACGCAGAGGTAAAGTTGATGGAGCATGCAGGAGATAAATAGCACGTAATATACATGCGATGATGTTCATATACTATAATGTGATGTTCTAAGATATATTTTGGAACACATTTTTTTTTGTCCTTAAAAACACATGCTCTTGCTATATGCACCGTTAGATTCGCATTAAGATATGTGCGCACATATCTCAACACAGATTTGCATTGAGATACGTGTGCACACACATCTCAAAGCGAATCCAACGGTGCATGTAGCAAGAGCATGTGCCCTCAAGGGCACATATAATTTTTCCATATATTTTGGAACACAGTTTTTTTACATATATATAGTATAAAATGTTGTTCTATAAAATCTGACATATTTAATACCAAAAGTTTTGTGAACGGATAAATAGTAAAACTCTAAAAAAAGCTACCAATTGCATTGTTCTGTCTTTTTTCCCTCGGACAATGGGATCGATCCTTATCGATGCACTAAATGCGCCACCTGTCCATGCATGGTCTCAATGGCATACCGCATTCCCATACCCATGGGGGAGAGGTCAAGACAGACGGTGCTCTATATATGACCAAGTTGTTGAGGGGCCTCCGCAACAAGATTCTTCATTGCTCTCTTGGTGCTCTCTTGGTGGTTATCGAGCCAAGAGGACATGCCGCAAGCGCTGCCGCGAAGCTTCGAACAACTTGGTCATGCTCACCTATTGGACCTTATATATATTGAAGGAATGGAACCGCCGCATGTTTCATCGGAAGTCCCTCTCTTCAACCGAACTGCTGCAGGCTATCCTTGACGAGGCAAATGCCTGGATCGGAGCAGAGTTTCTCCCCCTGGCGCTGCTCACGGCACTTGTTGAGTAGACTAGCGCAACTAGCTTTATCGTGCAAATTGTATTTAATTAGTACAACCTACATTTGTTACCGCTTGCGGTGATCTTTGTCGTTTGTTACTTCTTGACGTGTATCGGCGCCTCGCCGCGACCACTCATGAAGCGTATAAACTTCCTTACTCCACTTAGTGCAACACGTTGTTTTCTAAATAAAAAGTTGAAGAGATCAGTCGAAGTGGGCCGTGGGCCTTGTGCGAAGGATGTTGGGATGCTCTGAGCGTGTTCTCCCTTCAACTTATTCGGACCTTGGATAGTCCGAGTATAAGACCATGATACATATGTACAATAACAGTAATTCAATTATATTTCATACTCAATGAGGGCTCGACACCTCCGAGCTCGGTTGTGTTCCAGATTCGATGGGCCTGCATCTTGACCTTCATCAACAAGCTCCACTTGCGGTAGTTCGTCCTCGTGAGCATCGACCATGGCGTCCTTGCTCTGGAGTCGCGGTAGACAGTCTAGACCACATGCTGCACCACCGGCGAGCGGTTGCGGCATGCACGGTGTTGCTCTGGTGACGACAACTGGTGATCACGCCCTACTAGGCTCCGTGATCCGCCGACCGACTCCTGCTCCATCTCAATGCGCAGCGCTGCAGCCGCGGCCGCCGCTTGTCGGGTTGCCTCGATCGATGTCACTGCCTCTGCGGCAGCAGGACACATCACGCGGTCATCGACTCCTGTTGCTACTACACTGTGGGGGTTCCTCACCGCATCGGTGGCGGCAGCGATGACACATGCTCTCTTGATCTGGCTGGTGGTAGATATTGCTGCTCGGATTCTCAAAAAACTTTAGCTTATATACCAAGTGTTTTCCCTTTGGAACCTCGAGATAGATCTCAGATCTAGATTGGATTTAGTAAAAGCCAAAGGGAAACATGGCCTTGCCGCTTGTTGGAATGAAAATATAATTGGCTTATTCTACAAGATGGTCTGCCACTGATTTATATTGTAGATGGAGACCGGCTCTATAGTTCAAGCTAAGATGTGCATATTCCTATTGCATGGCTCAGAAGCCCAGGAAAATAAATTATTATAAAGTAACATACAAGTAATGTCGACTACAAGTTTATCAAATACTAAGGTTGAGGTTGATGCTTCTATTTGTAGCTCGTTGAAAGCCAAATCGTTAGCGTGAGCTAGACGCTAACGTGGGCCTCTTGACACAGTCGAAGCAGAGGCTTGGACCAAATGCTGCTCAGTTTGAGAATTATTTTAATTTAAGATTTTGGGTTGCTTGTATCAACCTTAATGAAGAGTTTTTGGGTCAAACTAAATTTACCTTATGGGCTTAATTCTACAAGTAATATTATTGCATATATGATGTTTTAGGCCTGTTGGGACAGAAGTCGCGAAGGTCCCCCGTGGGCCAAAATCGAGGCGAATGTCCCCCTCCGTCGGAGGCCGCGCCCCTCAGCAAAACGAAAACTACCCCGATCCGCACCCGATCCGCGCATAGGCAAGGCCACGGCGAAGGCCAGTGACCTTTCGCCCACGGGGCGTCGAGGACGGAGGGTAGGAGTTGTGCACCGCCCCAAAATGACCAGGTAACACCGAAGAGCGCATCACTTTCTGTGTGCAGGTACCGTGATGGCAATGGGACGGGGCCTTCGCTCAGCAGTGAGCAGCTCCGCGAAGGCCTCTGACGCAAAGGCCCCGTGGCGGGCAACCGAGGCCTCCGACCAACCGACTAGGCCAAGGTCGGGAGTCCGACGGAGGTCCTCAAAGCAGGGGACCTGAAAGGATCAAGATGCCCAAGAGGGGGGGTGAATTGGGCTCTTTTTAATTTCTAAACAAGAATTAAACCTATACAGAGCCAATTAACCCACTAGTGCCTACCGCTTGTGTGTCCTAACCAGAAAGAGCCAATTAACCCACTAGTGCCTACCGCTTGTGGAAACCTATACAGCGTCCGACGCCTCCGTCAGGAGCGTCCGTCGCCCAGAAAACAGGCCTCTCAACTTCGTTTTTCGTTGCGATGAATATGGAAGTTGTTCTAGGCTATCTTACGGTCACCATAGGCTTGCTTAGAGCTAAGGAAGTCAAGTGTGCACCACACCTAAGTCATGAAGCTTTCCTAAGTCAAGCTACTAGTATTAACCCCTCTTAATAGTACGGTCAAAGATCAAATAAAAGCCCTATCTATTTCTAAGTGCCCTTCATCACCTTATGGCACTTAGCCTATCATTCTAGGATCTTCATCATGTCTCTTTGAAATCCGAAACGATATCCATCTTGAGGGCTAAGTGATGACCATTAATGTCCATTCGTGTTGATCACTATGGCTAAGCTACGCATAGCCTCTGCAAAACACACGTTAGCCATAATAATCGCTAATTGTCGTTAATCACCGAAACCAACTAGGGCCATGATTCTTCAATCTCCCCCTTTTTGGTGATTGACGACAATAATTCCTCGAGTATGGATAAGAGTGAGAGTTTAGGATTTTGGTGACATGGAATAGTTGAGCAAGGGTTAGTGAATTTATAATGAAACATACTTGCTCACCCAAGCCATGATACTCATAGATATGAATGTAAAAAGGAGTACCTCAAGATATTCTCAACACATGTAACGGAGTATAGCGCGGAAGCTCAATTATCATTTGAACATAGAGATATATCATGAAACATGAGACAACTCACAAGATATATTAGTGATAATCAAGAGTTTGTCACATCCAACCATATTTCACACAAGCATTAACAATAATATTCATCACACATAGATACAAGTGCATGAAAGTAGACATGATGAATGAGAACGGGGAATTTAAGCACACAAAGATTCAAATCCCTCCCCCTATCTCTATACTCGACCCTCTCTCCCCCTTTGGCGTCTAGCACCAACAACTAAGCATCTGGGGCTGGAGAAGAAGGTGAAGGAGCTGCAGCCTTGCGATCGAGCATGATGAAGTCCTGAAGATCTGACTCGTCTGACTCAACATCTGCCTCGGCCTCTGCAGGTGTAGGCGCAGCTGGGGTGACCTCTGGAGCTGACACTGGAAGCTCTGGAGCTGCTGACTCAACTGACTCCCCCTGAGGCTCAACTGGTACCTCTGACGGTCCTGCCTCTGTAGTAGCGGGCCTAGGAACCCAACGAGTAAAGACTCGAGGCGCGGGGGAAGGTGTCACTGCCAGTGCAACTAGTGACACTGCTGCTACAAACTCTGCTGGGTGAGTCTGAGGTGGAGAGGAGACTGTAACTGTAACTCCCTCATCCTGAGCCTCTGTAACAACTGTCTCAATTGATAGTGAAATAGCGTCTGTTTGAACTGCAGCTGGAGGAGTTGTAACTGTCTGCGTGGACTACTCAGGTGCGATCTCCGACGAGGCAACTGAAGAAAGGTAAGTGCCCGTCGTCGGAGGATCCATCTCAACCTCTGGAGCTGGTGAGTCTAGCTGAGCTGCTCCTGGGGAATTATCTCCTGTGATCTCTAAGTAGGAGGCTGAGAGGTCACGCGAGGCCTCTGCTATGGTAGTTCCCCGGATAGGAGTAAATCCTATCTGAAGCTCACCGGGCGAAACTAACCAAGAGGACACCTGGGTCCTCAGAGACTGGCACTCTGGAGAAGCTGGTGCCTGGAAAGGAGGAGTAACTGGTGCCTGACTCTGCTGCCCTATGGACGGTAACGCTGGAGTCGGAACCACAACCACTGGAGTCTGTTGTGCCGGTGAGGTGAACTGCTGGTGTTGCGAGACTCCGGGCAACTGAATCTGAGGAGTGAATGTCTAGCCAGAGCTAGAGGCTAGAAGACGCTCAAGTAACAAAGTTTGGGTCTTCTGAATCTCTGCCTGCTGCAGTTGATAGACCAGGAACTGGCGCTGAAACTCGTCCTACCTGGCCTGAGTCTGTGCCTGAGCGGCCAACTGCTGCTCTGTAGGCCTTCGAACGTCGGCAGCCTATCGCCTCTGCTCCTCTGCCTGGCATGACTGCTCCTCCTGCATCCTCGAAAGGATGGTAAGTAAAGTAGCCTCTGAGGTGCTGGGACCTGAAGCTGGAGCTACAGCTGTAGCTGACCCTCCTGCCTCATGGTCATGGGACATGGGTGCGTACTCGTGCACTGGCTGATAATCTTCATCTGAACTATCAGAATCCAGGTCCTCTCTGTAGACAGTCTCTGCAGCGGTGTCAATCTCAGCATCAAGATCTGCAAGCTCTGCCTGGACAATCTGCTCAACTGTGGCGTCAGTGTCCTCTGCCGACTGAGGTGGCACACCTGCCTGTCTAGTGCCTGGTCTGTATGCTCTGCTGGGGCGAGGCAGGTTTCCATGCATGACTAGCTGACTCATCGAGTACACTGGAAACTCAGTCGCTGACCTGGTAAGCGTGACTCGCAGAGCTCCTGATCGGGTCTTGGCAACTATAAGGTATGAAATCCAGTGAGCAAACTGTAGCTGCCAGTGACCTCTGAATCCTGCAGCTATGATATCCTCAAGCTCGCTGACAATCAGATCCCAAAGGTCAAACTTCTCCTTCCGGATGATATGAGCAAGGAGCCACAGCTATAGGCGGGTAATGGTGTCCCGAGCTCCAATCCGAGGAAGGATGGTACGCCTGAGTACCTCGTGGAGAATCCGAGCAAGAGGAGTAAGATCCCTCGGTGTACGGCTCGAACCCTCTGAGAACGGCAGCTGAAAGCACGGCCTCACGAAGTTTGTAGATGGCACTATCCCATCGTGAGGTCGGCGAGGGGCCTCCTGATCCCCGTAGCACAAGCTGTGAATCCTCGTAGGGGAGGACTCTAAGTGAAAGAGCTCTCTGAACCGAGCAGCTGAGACCCTGAAGTCACGGCCCTGAAATCCGAAGTGGAAGAACTCGTGATCAGGGGAGATCCATAGCGAGGCATAGAACTGATAGACCCAGTCCTTCTGATAAGCTCCTGATCGTCCCATCATATCTGACAGGCCCTGAAGATACTGCAGGTGCTGAAGGATCTCTGGACCACCGACCCCCTTTATGTGAGCAGGTGGGCACACTTTGTGAGCCCTAAGAGGAGCGTCAGTGTCGACATATGCTCTGTAGAAGTCCTCGTGAACCGTGGTGTAGAATGCACGTCCAGCACGGGGGTCTCTCTGAGCTGGGAACCAGGACTGAAAGTCCGGGAAGCGGAGTAGCTGAACCTGCTTCGCTGTGAGAACCCTGACCTGATGCCTCACTGGATCTAGTAGCTGAGGTCCTGGAGGACTAGGTGGTGCACTAGAGCCTCTGGACCGTGTAACTCTACGGCTCATTAGCTCACCAATCGAGGACGGGCCCGCGGCCTCTATCTGCTCAGTCTCTGGGATGGGCTCTGCCTCCTCTGCCTCAGTAGCCTCGGCGGGGTCTGTCTCTGGACGCGTAGGGGACTCACGACGCGCTCCACGGCGAGGCGAGAGCCTCAAACCGGCGCGATGTCCTCCTCGCTCCG
The DNA here is from genome assembly GCA_022036555.1 of Microstegium vimineum. Lineage (NCBI taxonomy): Eukaryota > Viridiplantae > Streptophyta > Magnoliopsida > Poales > Poaceae > Microstegium > Microstegium vimineum. The sequence goes on along the minus strand of CM039132.1, from coordinate 58,048,540 downwards.
CGATCTCTGTGGCCTCTTCCACTGCAAGTGCTGCTGCTGAATCCGGATCCATAAGTGGCCTCTTGCGCTTCTTTGACACAACCTTCTGCTTGCCCCTTCCCCGATCAGTGGGTGGACGCGGTGGAGGTGGAGTGTCACCACCACTACCGGGAACGGGGCCGGTGTTCTTCGTTCTTGCCATTTATCAAACTTTGCAAACAAACCTCTGACAAAAGATCCTCAACTGTCAAACCACAAACTCCCTGCCCACTAACAATCAATCACTAACAATCCGCAGAGCAACCAACTGCAAGAGTGGCACGCCGGCCCTGGACTGTCCTTTTGAGGCTTCGCCTCGTTCCTTAGTCGCGGACTTTGCCCCGAGTTTATTGTCACTGTCACACTGACCCTCTGATCAACTGACCCTGCTCGTTAGATAGATAGGTATATAACATGTAAGCACATAACTAGGGGTAAGCAAAGTCTAGTGAGAAGCATGAAATAGGTAAGAAAGGAGATCGCAACTGACAATCATACCTCGGACCAAATGATTCAAAGGAGAAGAAAAGAGATCTCGGCCAATTTTCCTTCCAATCCGCAGCCTTAGAGAGTTATGGAGGAACTCAGGGGAATCCTGAAGGACACCCGAGCAAAACACGGGGAGAAAGAGATCCTCTACGAGGCCAAGAAGCACAGGGCAGAGGGGAGTTCTCCGGTGAGCGGTGAAGGCAGCGCTGGGCACGGGGCAGAGAGGAGCTCGGGCGCAGCAGTGCTGGGTGGTTGGCGCGGCGGCACAGGGCCAGCTCGGTGGCTGCGGCGAAGGGAGAGGCGGCGGCGTAGGGTGGATCACGCCGACGAGGGAAGGCGCAGGAGCTCGGCGGCGGTTAGGGTTCAGAGAGGCAGCGGAGCAGCGTACGGATGGAGTGAGATCGGCAAAGAGAGAGAGAAAGAGACGGGGGTTTTAAAAAAAAATTGCGCCTTAAGTTCGCGACGGACGCTCCGTCGGACTGCGACGGACGCTCGGACAGCGTCCGACGGCATCGTCCGTCGGGCTTCCAGAATAGGTTTGAAACGCCCAAACGCATTGACCGCGTCGGACGCTCTGCGACGGACGCTTCGCCCTGCATACAGGCAACGTTCAGTCTCCGGACGATCGCGACGGACGCTGAGGCATTTGGCGCCGAGCGTCCGTCGGCAGCGTCCGACGCCTTTTAAATAGAATTTTTCAAATTTTGTTTTTGCGTCTTTCTCCCAACCAAGTTCCAATCCTAATAAGATCCAAACAACACCTGATTGGACTTGATATGAGAACCATCTCTCAAACTCTCATTCTCAAATAGTTTGCCATAGGCTTAGATTTTAGTTTTAGCTCAAAATATTCGAATGGAAATACCAAGGAGTCATCATATGGCCACAAGATAAGATCCAAACAACACCTGATTGGACTTGATATGAGAACCATCTCTCAAACTCTCATTCTCAAATAGTTTGCCATAGGCTTAGATTTTAGTTTTAGCTCAAAATATTCGAATGGAAATACCAAGGAGTCATCATATGGCCACAAGAGGGGTATAGAAGTGTCTTGAGCTTGGAATGCTCCCCCTAAGTGGACGAACACAGAGGATGCTCAAACTTAACTGAAAAGAACCAAAAAAGCAACACACATGCATATGCTATGCATTACGGAAGTTGAATCTAGGTTGCTTGCAAGTTTAAACCGCGGTTAAGCTTTGTCACACGCTTTGAGGGCGGTTATCTCAACCGCGTTAGCCAAGCCTATGTGCATTATTAAATTAACATGATTATATTACACATGATGCAAGATTAGTTCACACAAGATCATCTTTTAGTGAAGTTAGAGTGATCAAGCACATTCAACTCGCTTCTCAGCCTACAAAAGGTTGTTTCATCGAGTGGTTTAGTGAAGATATCCGCCAATTGATCTTCGCTCTTAACTCCAACTAGTGTTATGTCTTTCCTAGCCACATGATCTCTAAGAAAGTGATGGCGAATATCTATGTGCTTGGTGCGAGAGTGTTGAGCCGGGTTGTTTGCAAGCTTTACGGCGCTTTCATTATCACATAAAAGTGGAACATCTTTTAAAACCACGTCGTAATCAAGAAGTGTTTGGGTCATGTATAAGATTTGTGCACAACTTGCTCCCATGGCAATGTATTACGCCTCGGCGGTTGACAGTGCCACACTGTTTTGCTTCATTGAGGACCAAGAAACAAGTGATCTTCCTAGCATGTGGCACCCGCCGGAGGTACTCTTCCTATCAACCTTACACCCGGCATAATCCGAATCGGAATAGCCAACTAATTGGAAGGGAGCTCCTTTGGGATACCAAAGACCCATGCTAGGGGTGTGCCTTATGTACCTAAGGATTCTTTTAACCGCACAAAGATGCGACTCCTTAGGGCTTGCTTGAAACCTAGCACACATACACACACTAAACATGATATCCGGCCTAGATGCGGTGAGGTAAAGTAAACTACCGATCATTGAGCGGTAAAGGGTTTGGTCAATCGGTTTACCTCCTTCATCGAGATCGAGATGCCCATTAGTAGGCATTGGGGTCTTGATTGGCTTGCAATACTCCATCTTGAATTTCTTGAGCACATCATAAGTGTACTTCTCTTGAGATATGAAGGTGCCCTCCATCAATTGCTTCACTTGGAAGCCAAGGAAGAAGGTTAGCTCGCCAATCATCGACATCTCGAACTCCTTGGACATCAATGCACCAAATTCCTTGCTATGATCTTGGTTTGTTGACCCAAATATAATATCATCGACATACACTTGGCAAACAAAGATCTCTCCATCTAGCACTTTGGTGAATAGTGTGGTATCCACTTTCCCGATCTTGAAGCCCTTCTTGAGTAGGAAGTCCCTTATCCTCTCATACCAAGCTCTTGGAGCTTGCTTCAATCCTTAGAGTGCCTTGGACAACCTATACACATGATTAGGACAATTTGGGTCTTCAAACCCGGGAGGTTGTGAGACAAAAATAAGTTCATTGATGAAACCATTTAGAAAGGCACTCTTCACATCCATTTGAAAGTCTCATTTTATGATGTGAAGCATATGCCAAAAGGATACGAATGGCTTCTAGTCTTGCAACCGGTGCAAAGGTCTCCCCAAAATCTAAGCCTTCAACTTGTGAGAACCCCTTTGCCACCAATCTTGCCTTGTTTCTCACAACCACGCCTTGATCATCTTGCTTGTTCCTAAACACCCACTTGGTGCCAATGATTCTTGCTCCTTTGGGCTTTTCTACTAGTGTCCACACTTCATTCCAGGTGAAGTTGTTCAACTCTTCATGCATGGCATTCACCCAATCCGGATCCGCATGTGCATCCTCCACACTAGAAGGCTCAACAAAGGAAACAAAAGAGTGATGTTCAACATAAGAAACAAGTTTAGATCAAGTTGTTACCCCCCTTGATGGACTCCCTATGATAAGGTCTTGTGGATGAGCTTGAAGCATAGTTGTAGATCTTATATCAATCACTTGGGGAGGAGGTTGTGGTGCATCAACATCACTAGCTTGAGCCTCGGCTTGATCTTGAGGGATGAAGGTATCTTCTTGTGCTTCCCTCACTTGTTCTTCATCAACTTGAGGCGTGTGAGGTGGAGAGAGTACTTGATTTGCATCATCTTCAACTTCTTCCACCTCTTGTGGGTTGATTGCACCAACGGGCATATTCTTCATAGCCTCCCTCAAGGGTTCATCACCTACATCATCAAGATTTTCATACTCTTCTTGAGAGCCATTAGTTTCATCAAACTCCAAGTCATATGTTTCTTCAACTAGACCGGAGGCTTTGTTAAATACTCGATATGCCTTGGATTTAAGAGAATAACCAAGTAAGAAACCAATTTCACATCTCCTTTGGAACTTTCCCAAGTGTTGGCGCTTCTTGTAGATATACACTTTGCATCCAAACACTCGGAAAAAGGATATATCCGGTTTCTTCCCATTCACAAGCTCATAGGGGGTCTTCTTGAGAAGCCTTTGGACAAATAGCCGGTTGGCCGCATAGCATGCGGTGTTGATTGCTTCGGTCCAAAACTTCTCGGGGGTGTTGTATTCATCAAGCATTGATCTTGCAAGAGTAATAAGTGTCCGATTCTTCCTCTCTACTACACCATTTTGTTGAGGGGTATAGGTGGCGGACACTTCATGCTTGATCCCAACTTCATCACAATAGTCTTCAATCTTGGTGTTTACAAACTCGGTCCCATTGTCACTTCTTATCTTCTTGATCTTCACATCAAACTCATTTTGGGATCTAGTTGCAAACTTCTTGAATATTGATTTAGTCTCTCCCTTGTCTTGAAGAAAGAACACCCAAGTGTACCTAGAGTAGTCATCAACTACCACCAAGCATAGCATAGGTGGTAGGTCCAAATAGATCCATGTGAAGTAGCTCTAGGACTCTTGAGGTTGACATGAAAGCTTTGGTTGGATGAGTGTTTGCCACTTGCTTGCCGGCTTGACATGCACTACAAAGTTTGTCCTTCTCAAACACAACATCATTCACACCTCTAACCATCTCCTTCTTGACAAGCTTCTTCAAAGTTGACATTCCCAGATGTGCTAATCTTCTATGCCATAGCCAACCCAAAGAACTCTTGGAGAATAGACATGTTTGCATACTAGCTTCATTTGAGGTGAAGTCCACTAGGTAGAGATTGTTGTGCCAAAACCCTTTGAATATCAATGATAAATCATCAATCTTGGACACAACTACCTCATTTGGAGTGAAGAGACACTGGAAACCAAGATCACATAGTTGTCCCACCGATAGCAAGTTGAAGCTCAAAGATTGTACTAGCAAGACATTTGATATTGATTGATCATTTGAGATTGCCACTTTGCCTAGGCCTTGCACTTTGCCTTTTGAGTTGTCCCCAAAGGTAATCTTGTCTTGCCCTTCACAATATTCCTCAAATGTGGTGAACATCCGGGAGTCACCGGTCATATGTTGAGTGCATCCACTATCAATCACCCAATGACTTCCACCGGTCTTGTAGTTCACCTACACACAAGCAACTTGAAGTTAAGCGTGTTGTTTGGGAACCCACACTTGGCGAGGTCACATAGCCTTGTCCACCAACTCCTTAGCAACCCATAGCACTTTGGGCTTGTTCTTCATCTTAGGACCGAGAAACACAACTTGGGGTCTACCCTTGGAGTCCTTGTTGATGATGAAGTGTGCATCATGAGCGAAAGGCCTTGTGTGCTTGGGCAAGGTCTTGGGAGGTGGAGTCTTGCATTGGAATTCAAAGTGACCCTCTTGACCACATCCAAAGCACTTCTTGGGCTTGGGCTTTGGTGTGTCATAATTGTTCCTCATGGCCTTGTTCTTGTAGTAGTTCTTAGCTTCTATCTTGACCTTGGCCTTCATGATTTGGTTCTCCTTGAACCCAATGCCGTACTTGTCGGTCTTCATGATAGTGTTCATCAAGAGCTCACTTTGGAGGTTGTGGCCCTTGGTGAACTTCTCCATTCCACTTGCAAGCTTGATATTCTCAACCTTGAGCTTTGCATTTTCCTCTTTGAGAGAGTTATCAAGGTCATTGCATCATTGTCATCTTGCTTGGCCGACTTGATAGTGAATGGATTGCTTGCCTTGAGGTTGATTAGCTCTTCCTTGAGCTTGGAGTTTTCTTGCCTCATCTTCACATAGTCATCATACTTTTCGGCCTCAACTACCTTCTTGCCCTTGCACTTATCATTTTACTCACTAGCAACTTCATCAAGCAAGTCCTCACAAGAAGTAGCTATATGACACTTAACAACCGGGTTAATAGCAACATGTGTAGCAAGATCATTTGTAAGAAATCCGTTAGCTATCACAAGTGTGTCATGTTCATTTATAACTTGGTTGTAGTCATATTTTAGCAAGTTGTATCTTGTATGGAGCTCTTGTGTTGACCTCTCAAGCTTATCATGTTTCTCATTAGCTTGCTTGAGTGAGGCTTTGAGCTCCCTAGCGCTAGAGAGAGAGATTTGTTTTCAAGCTTTAAATCATCATTAGCACTAGAAAAGTCATCAAGTTTAGCATGCAAGTTATCGTTGGCTTTCTCTAGTGATTCACTTTTAGCTTTATACTTCCTAATGAGCTTAGTGTATTTGTTACAAATCACAATTAGCTCATCGTAGGAAGGTGCCTCAAACTCATCATCACTATCATCACTAGAGCTAGCCTCATCATCATTATCCTCTTTTTGTACCTTCTTGTCACCTTTAGCCATGAGGCATAGGTGTGTAGAGGATGAGCCCGGAGATGACGAAGGAGGTGGCGGTGGAGTAGATGACCCAATCACCAAGGCGACCACCTTCTCATCTTCACTTTCATCTCCGGATGAGTCACTTGTGTCTTCAATGTCGGTGAGCCAATCACCAACAATGTAGGCTTTGCCATTCTTCTTTTTCTTGTGGAAGTTGAAATTCTTCTTCTTCTTGAATGGCTTGTCATCCTTCTTCTCCTCATCACTTGACTCATCTTTGTTGCCCTTGTTTTACTTGAACTTGTTGTTGACTTTCTTATTCTTGTACTTGTCTTTCTTCTCTTCGAGGCAAGCATGAGCCAAGTGTCCAAGTTTGCCACAATTGTAGCAATCCATCTTGGAGAGAGGCTTTCTTGAAGAGCTTGTGAAGAATTTCTTCTTCTTTGAGTCAAACTTGACTCCATTCTTGTTCAGCTTCTTCAACATCTTAGTTGTTTTCTTCACCATGAGAGCGATGTCATCATCATCCTCTTCATCACTTGCACTCTCATACACAATTTGCATCTTGTACTTCTCCGAGGAGGATGCCTTGAGTGTCAAGTCCTTCTTCTCCTCCTTCTCTATTTCTTTCTTCTTGGAGGAGGAAGAAGAGCCACCATCACCAATCTTCATGTACATCTCATGGGCATTGATCTTGCCCAAGATTTGTGTTGGTGTAGCGGCGGAGAGATCTCCTTGGTGAAGAACCGTGACGATGTGGCCATACTTCTCAATGGGCAAGACACAAAGGATCTTGCGCACCACATCAGCCGGTGCCATTTGGTTGAGACCGAGCCCATTCAATTCTTCTACAATAATGTTAAGACGTGAGTACATTTCATTTGCATTTTCATTTGCATGCATGGAAAAAGAATTGAGCTTAACCGTGACCAAGTGATAGCGTTCCTCACGCTCACTCTTTGTGCCTTCGTGAAGAGCACAAATAGTAGTCCACAACTCAAATGCGTCTTTGGCATTACGCACTCGGTTGAAGACATCCTTGCAAATGCCACGAAAAAGAATGTTCTTCGCCTTGGCATTGTGCTTATCAAAGTTGAGGTCCTCCGCGAAGAGAGTGCCTCCCTTTGTAGTGGCTTTGAGCACGCCCACGTCAACGGCCTCTAGATAGGCCTCCATACGAACTTTCCAATAAGAAAAGTCGTCTCCATCGAACATGGGAGGTGGTCCATCCCCATGGGACATCTTGCTCTAGGCGGTGAAGCCTAATTTAGAGCAAACCTTGCTCCGATACCAATTGAAAGGATCAAGATGCCCAAGAGGGGGGGTGAATTGGGCTCTTTTTAATTTCTAAACAAGAATTAAACCTATAAAGAGCCAATTAACCCACTAGTTCCTACCGCTTGTGTGTCCTAACCAGAAAGTGGTAGCAAGTCAATAGAAAGCGAAAATTTCCTACACAATTCTAGTATGAATTGAAAGACAAATGCAGAAAGTAATGCGGTGAGAAAGATCTAGGGAAAGAGATGCTTGACACGGCGATGTTTTGCCGAGGTATCGAGGAGTCGACACTCCCCCCTAGTCCTCGTTGGAGCACCTCGCAAGGTATAGCTCCCCCTCAATCCCGCGCAAGGGATGAGTGCTCTCTACGGGCTGATTCTTCGCCACTCCGGCTCGGTGAATCGCCCACAACCGATCACAACGTCGATGAAGAAGGGCCGCCGACAATCCTCCGGCGATCACCTTCCTCCAAGCACCACCAGACCGTCTAGGTGATGTCGATCACCAAGAGTAACAAGCTTCGATCTTCGTTTGACTCATTCAAGCTTCACAACTAGGGGATACACACTTGAACTCTTGGATGAACTAGAGGAGAGGATGGGTGAAATCGTGAATCACTCTCTCACTCTAGGGCTCTTGCTCTCTTCCCAACCTTCTCAACAAACTCAGCAACCCAAATGAGCAAAGGCTTAGTGGGAGAGAAGTGTGAGGAGCTATAAATAGCCTCTCAGAAAACTAGCTCGGGATGGCAACTTAAGTTGGCGACAGACGCTCCGTCGACTAGGCGACGGACGCTCTGTCACATGCCCCAACGGTTAGTTCTGCACAAAGTTTGGGCGACGGACGCTCCGACGCCCTGCCCAACGGCTATCTCTGACACGATTTCCCAGCGACAGACGCTCCGTCACAGGGGCGACGGACGCTCATCCCAGCGTCCGACGCTACATTCTGGCTCGGGCTGAAAACCACTCTCACAGGAAGGTCGACGGACGCTCTCCAAGAGTCCGACGCCTGACCGACGGACAACGTCCGTCGGACCCTGAAGAACTTAGCCAGAAAACACGGCCACTGGAAGGCCAACGGACGCTGTGGACTCAACCACCCATCGTCCGACGCCTTTGTCCGACGCGACGGACAGCGTCCGACGCCTCCGTCAGGAGCGTCCGTCGCCCAGAAAACAGGCCTCTCAACTTCGTTTTTCGTTGCGATGAATATGGAAGTTGTTCTAGGCTATCTTACGGTCACCATAGGCTTGCTTAGAGCTAAGGAAGTCAAGTGTGCACCACACCTAAGTCATGAAGCTTTCCTAAGTCAAGCTACTAGTATTAACCCCTCTTAATAGTACGGTCAAAGGTCAAATAAAATCCCTATCTATTTCTAAGTGCCCTTCATCACCTTATGGCACTTAGCCTATCATTCTAGGATCTTCATCATGTCTCTTTGAAATCCGAAACGATATCCATCTTGAGGGCTAAGTGATGACCATTAATGTCCATTCGTGTTGATCACTATGGCTAAGCTACGCATAACCTCTGCAAAACACACGTTAGCCATAATAATCGCTAATTGTCGTTAATCACCGAAACCAACTAGGGTCTTGATTCTTCAGGACCACAGAGAGGAGCTCCGGGGGCGAAGAAGAAGGAGTCGCAGCCAGGTGTCCGAGAAGCCAAGGGGCACCCCAGGGAAAACGGCCAGGACCGTCTACTGGGCCCAAGCAAATGGGCCTCCACAGGTTTACTCCCCAGCCCAGTAATCCCTGTAGATTACAGTGTACCCAAAGGGTCTCCGGAGCGCTAGAGAGACCTCTGGAATATTCCGGAGCAGGTAGAAGGGCATTTGTGTAACAATGGTTGTAACATGAACAATGTACTATAAAAAGGGGTCACCACCCAACGTAATAAGAGAGACATGATCCCTGAATTCTAGGGTTTCCTGTTTCCCTACTGTTTACCGCCGCCCCTCTCACGGGCCCCTTTAGCAATCGCGAAGGTTCCCTTCTCACTCCCGATCTTTCACCCCGCTCAGCGGGAAGTCTTCGGCATTTGCGAAGGCTCTCCCGCGGTCCGGTCGAAGGTTGAACGGACACGGCTTCTTCTGGTGAAGGTCCTGCCCCTTCTTCCTTCGACTCTTGTTCGGAGAAAAGCTTTTTCCAACAAGGCCATATTTATTGCGCTTAACAATGTTATGTGTTTTTCTCGTGTTACAGTAGGACATGTTTGCTAGTATATTTTATAGAAGAGTTGTCTATTTCTTCGCGCCTAATATTATTATTATGTTTACTAGTGTATCAACTTGCTGTGCTCCTGCGCCTCCTGCTCAACCTAGAATCTTAAGGGACATAAGCCTTAGATATTACTGTTTAGTACATACAAATAATAAATATTACTTATATCATGTCATATAAAATGGTGTAGTGGTGATGGCCAGGTTAATAAATAAACTATTCTGTAGAAGTGGACGGCGTCATTGGAACTTTGGAAGGTGTGACAAAGATTTACCACGGTAGTCCGTGGCGTTATATATCTTTGTCCTACAATACTTTTTTTAAACAATATATATCAGCGTGTTCTTGCAACACATTGGAGCACTTTGCATTGTCATCATCGGCCGGCAATGTGCTTGGACTTGCAAACCTGTTCGTTCTGATGCTTCCAACAACTAACCTGCAGGGAAATACAGCTCAGCGATCAGCCGGTATTTAAGCTCGGGCATCCCCCGGTGGCGAGAGGAAGAAGAAGATCCAATGTGTGCATGACATGTGAGGCCTGCTTGTATGTGAGACCAGCTTTTCCAAAAGCCACGACTGAATTACCAAATGTTTTTTTTTCCAAAAGTCATATACCGCAACTGTTTTTTTTTTTTCAGAAACCACAGCTCAAACAAATCACTCCTTTGTACACTACATGCTTATCTCCACGCTGTAGAATACCTCTACTTATACGGTATCTATTCTCCCTTGGTATCGTAAACGTAAGTACAAATCTTTTATTCAAGGATATTGCTTTAATCCATCGTGCCCCGTGCTACTATCTATCATTTGATCATGATGATGACCATGGAAGACACACATGGGTGTTCAGTTTGCTCTAGACATTTTCATCCTCTTCTGCTGGGGAATTTGGATGGTGAGGAATGATGTAATTTTCAGGAACAAAGCTCCAGAAGTTCAGGAATGCAGAACATACATCACTGCTGAATCTAATTTGTTGTTGCTCAGAGTTAAGGCTAGTCTAGCTCCTGCTCTAGAATCTTGGCTATCTTCCAATTTGTAATTTCTTAGGTTTCCCTTTCCTTATCAATTCCATGTCCCCTTTGTTCCCCCCCCCCCCCCCTGCTCTTTTTTGTTTTGTTTCCTCTTTTTTTTTGTCTTTTATCCTCGAACTGGTTTTGTTTCCTTAATGTAGGTATTCCAGTAGAGCCCCTGGCTCCTCCTGTTTATTCAAAAAAAAATCTGAAAACATATAGGCCCACCTTGTTTTGTCTTGTTTACATTTGGTCCATGTTTATTACAGGCCATGATTTTAAATGCAAATTAGGACATGTTGCTGCTCATCAAACCTACACGACTGCTTCTTATGATGCCAGCCTCAAAATGCATTGTCAGCCTGATGTATCTCATGAAATTAAATATGGCTTCACCCGATGCTATTGTGCAATCCTTTATGTATAAATTGCTTTTTAGCTACCAGCGCGGCTTCCACTAGTCGTATATGTATTTCATCACATAGTATTGTGACTGGTTTGATGTCTAAATCCTAGCTCCCTCCGTCCTTGACAGAACGGGCATTGGCGGCACTAACAGAGCCAACACTGACGACCAAGAGAGTCTGACCTATAGTTGTAAGTTGTAACGGACAATGACGGATGAAGAAAATACATATACAAAAAGTGAGTGTAGTTAGTACATTGTATCTGTAGCACTACTGTACTGTATCGCCACTGTTGTAGAGCCAAAAGAAGCCTCTAAACAACAGCTCCTCTGGCTCCTTTCTAGCTTGGCACACTAGAGCAGGAGCCCTTTCTTCAACCGACATAGTGATCTACAGTCTTGTACATTGCAACAGTGTGTAAGGAGCAGTGTGTAAGGAGCTGGAGCCGGAGCTGCAATAAGCATAGCTTGAATAACTAATGAAACAATAAAATGAAACTTTGCATTTAGAAGAGTGTTTTATCCATATTTTATTTCATTCTATGTGATATAATAATTTTGAAACATGATTATAAAAGGTTCCACTAAGACTAGACTAAAGCCACCGATTAGAGCGTCCGCATTGGTAATAGCTAGTACTAACTATATAACCAGCTGATGTGGAGGTGAGAGATAATAAAAGAGACTAATATATACTATTGGACCCACATGCTTCTCTCACATAATCTTGGACTACGTGAAATAGATAGACTATTTGCTCGTAGCTAGTGACTACTCTCTCTCTTACTTTTTTCTTGTCACGTCACATCTAGCTAGCCAAATAGCTAACCATTACGGACGCCCTTATACTCCTTCCATTGCCATTGGTCACTTGGTCAGGTCAGTAGTTTAGCTTCGACCTCCTGAAAGCCGAAAAATCCTTTGGGCCTGGTCTGAAGTCCAACGGTGGATGGGCGCCTCCCGTGTGGACTTGGGTTGGGGCAGATCTGGGCCTAAGGCCCTAGGCCGTAGTCGTTGGCCCAGCAGCAATAAGGCCCAGCAAGAGAAGACTAGAGCCTGCTGCCCTGTTACCAGAGAACCTTCCCCGACCGCGCCTGAAGCCCAGCCGACGCCGCCACGAGAGAACCTTCTCCACGCTGCCACCGCGCTGGCCGCCGAGGTCGCCGGTCCTGCCTCCGCCGGCCACTTCCCAGGCCCTAGGGACCCGCCGCGTCACGGCCGAAGCCCGAAGGGTCGTCGGCCTCGCCAGACGCCCAGGCGGCTAGCCACTGCTGCGCCGTCCGTCTGCCGTGGACGCCTGCATCATCGTCAGGTTAGTAGTGCAACAAACACTGCAGCATCGGGGTTAGTTTTCTGATGCGTGGAATCCTCCAAATCAATATTATGTTTGCTGGCCGGCGAGAGCAGGGTGCTCCATCAGACATTCAAATTAAAGTTTATTGTTTGATTAGCTGTGTATTTATTTACAAATGGGCCGCCCCGGCCAGCCGGCGGCGCGATGCGGTCCCTGCTCGAGCAGCTCCACCGCGCGGCCGGCGAGCCCCCAGTCGGCGGGTGCAGTGCGGTGCGGCGCGGCCATGCCTGGCCGGCGGGCGCGGTGGTGCCGGCCCCGTGATCTGAAAACATACATGCCCGTTTTGTTTACACTTGGTCCGTCCTTATTACAGGCCGTGATTTTAAATGCAAATTAGGACATGCTGCTCATGAAACCTACGACTGCTTCTTATGGTGCCAGCTTCAAAATGCATTGCCCAGCCTGATGTATCTCATGAAATTAAATATGGCTTCACCCTATGGTATTGTGCAATCCTTTATGTATAAACTGCCCTGTAGCCACCAGAGCGCCTTCCACTAGTCGTATATGTATTATTTCATCACATATGATTGTGACCGGTTTGATGTCTACATCCTAGCTCCCTAGCTTCGCCCCTGACCACACGGCTTGGACGAGAGAGTCCGACCTATAGTTATAACGGACAATGACGGATGAAGAAAATACAGATACAGACAGTGAGTGTAGCTAGTATACAGAGTTACAGATGGTGAGTGTAGGCAAAGCGCGTCTGGAGGAACGTGGTGCGAACCACACAATGCTTAGCGGCGACGGAAGACAAACAGTCTGTTCTTGTGGTTTCTCTAGCAATGAACGCTAAAGAAAAAAAAAGCCCTTTTCTTTTCCATCTGTAAAGAAAAGAATAAGAAGACCTAAGCTAGGTAGCGCTGCTTGTAGTATTCATTCCGTGGTCCTCCACTGCATCTGCAGCGACCCAACCAAAGAAAGTGTTCACCTATTCTTCCTTCCTGTCCTATGTACATGCTCCCGTCTCCTGTGATCTCCCAAATCTTTAGCTCACGGCTGGTGTTCTGCAAACCAGCCAGCAGCCCTGCAGCCTGTGTTGTTCATGATACCGCGAGCCTTGAGAGAGAATGGGGCCGTTGCTGTCTCCATGTCCATGATCTCCTCCAGACTAGTCGATGTGGTAAAGGTGACGCTGAGCCTCCAAATCAAGCTCATGGCCATGTCATTGGCATTAGGTGGCCTCTACCTCCTTCAGCGTCTCCTGGTGGGAAAGCGTCGTCGCTCGGGGCACTGGTTCGTCCAGTACGGTGCAATGGCTGCCTACTATCTTCCCGCTCCTCTCGTGTTTTTTGCTGCCAAAGTTGTGTACTCCCCCTCCCACGTCGATGAATCTACCCATCTCCTAGTGGTCGGCGTCCTCTACATGTTTCTTTTGATTGTTCAAGTTCAACAGGATGATGTACTGCTTGTCACCAACATGAGAGCCTATTCTCTCCGCTACCGTGGACAAGATGTTTACAATTCTCTCATGTGGCTAGTTCTCCTTTATTGGGTATATTTCGAATGGGCTCCGATTGCAGGTTGCAATGGCAACTGGTGCTGGTGGCGAGGACTGGTACTTCTGCAGATGGGTCTACTTTTTTTCATGCCGCTGCTGCTTATCACTCTATTTGCTAATACATCAGAATCCACCTTGGATTGCCAGACCAAAGCAGTTGCTGACTACATAAAGCGGGAGTCCAGCAAGTCGTCAACAAGCTCACCCTTCTTTGATGATGATGATGCTAACAGTATCAGCAGTCTGCAGCTACTGGATTGTTGCAGATATCCCTTAGTGCAGGGGGGGAATGGGGAATGGGTCACTGTCAAAGATTTGGTGCAGCGAAATGACCTGCCGAACGAGGACAAGGACATTTGGCTATCCTACAGCTTGTGCCGGCTTTTGGCAAGGCGCTACTATGGGTTCCACTGCGCAGAAGAAGGAGATGACAAGGTGCGCCGTCTTGCGCTGGCGGACCTGGGAACAACAGATGGCTACAAGAGGGCATTCACCATTGCTGAGGTGCAGTTGGCTTTCCTTCACGATTACTTCTTCACCGCCTCCCTCCCAATCATAGAATCAGGATTGAAGTACATTGATGCTGCACAAAAGATAATGGAGGCATTCACAATGATAATTTCAATCTTCTTTGGTGTCATTCCAACTGCGATTGCAACGTTTATGTCGTTGTCTACACTATTTGAGACCCCAGTGTCGTTGTTGGTTAAAAATCTTTTGGCCATCTATTGGCGTCCAATACACACTGCCTTTCGTAAACTCAATGGTCTCCCCAAAGGTCCCGCCATCTTGATCCGATTTAGGCGTAATCCTAATGCGCAGGATGGTTTTGACCCGTTTCAAGCTCAAACTGGTGATGCTTACTGGAGGAACAAGAACAAAATAGGCCAGTACTCAATTCTCCAAGACTACGACCGCCGTCCCTCTCGCAAGAAGGCACTTGTAGCCTGGTTCCAAGGAACTATGCTATCCCAACCTTCGTATGGGTTCATCAAGCATCTCCCAGTAGAAGAAGAAGACGTTGATATGCTGCAGCTGGACAACATGAGAAGGTTGGTTGCTGATACTCTCCGGGATATAGATGGCCCGCCAACAAACGGTACCAGATCTTTGAAGATTAACATGAATGGGATGATGAGGACATCTACACAACAATACAATCTCCAGCACCACTTGGTCCTATTACTCGTGCTCGTGTCCGTGAACTCAACCATCAAGTAAGTTCATTCTTAAACTCTAGTCCATTATATTTAGACAATGGAGACACGTGCGCTCTTGTTTTGCTTAGGAACGATGGGGAGGATCAGCAGGGCAAGGGATGGGCACCGACTGGATTTGGACTGCAGGACAGCGCCAACTTGTGATGGATGTCACGACTTATACAGACTCCGATTGGGATGTTCTAGCACTTTTTGGAAAGCTTATCAAGTCTACCTTCCAACGGATCCAGAAGCATGGCTATACCTTATCAGATGCGTCCAGAGTCATTATTTTTGTACCGAGACCTTTTCTGTCCACCGGTGTTGCGTCACCTTATTTTGGGTCGATGGCCCATGTATCAAGTTGGGTCCATTAGGGACGCGTCCTAGGGTTGGTGAACGACCCCAACACCCTTGTGGTCGTTCTCTCAACAGGTTATAAGTACTTAGAGCCGCTGTAAACAGATTAGGTTTTGTTTCGTCGAGTTAGCTATTGCTACTGCCTTTCAGCGCGCGTGTTGGATCAACCGTCCGTCTGATTGTCATCAGAACCTCACCATATTGTGTTCTCAGATTGAAACCTTCATATTCATCTTGCAATTGAGTGCTTGTTCATCTTATTCTTGCTGGTTCTTCGATTGCTTGCAGAACGGGAGCCCTAGTGGCTGGTTGTCGCGCCGCAAGATCACGGCAGCCATCGGAGGTGGTGTATCGGTTGCTAAGGCGCAACATCCTTGGATAGTTGTAGTCGAGCCGTGAACGTCATTTCCATCCACCAATCGAGTTATCCACCAACTCTCATCGAAAGATCGGACTGCGAACCCTGCGGGTCGCTATCAGTTGGTATCAGAGCTGGGCCCTTGTTTAAGGGGGTGGGAATGATGAGGACATCCTCCATTATTACCCGTTGGCAAAGACGCAACAAATAATGGGCCAAGTGGCCCAGTTGTAGTCAGGCGGCGACCGTGTGAGCCTCTGAATAATCCCACCTTGCTTAGCTTGGGAGGAGGAAGCCACCTTAAAAGGGAGAGCCACCTTGCTTAGATTGGGCCTTTCTCCGAGTAGGTGTGCCTAAGAACTGTTGGGGTCCGGGCAACCTCAATTTATCGGGCCTCGGTCAACCCTACCTGGGCCGGATGTGTCAGTTGGTAATCAGAGCAAGGTTTATCGGTGAGAGACTTCCAATCCTTCGCAATTTTTTTCCTATAGTCCAGAAAAGCCCAAAAAATAGTAGATTAGTTTTCTGTAATCCCATAAACCCGTTGAGCCTTTTTGCTAGTACTGCTTAGCTAGGGCTTGTTGAATCGTCGGTTGCATCGGTTATGTCAAGTTGCTGGTCTTAGTTATAGTCCTTTAGAGTTTCGAGTTCTTGTCACGTTCTAGTCCGAGTTGCTTTCTGTAATCGAGTCCGAGTACTACCCTAGTATTCGCTGCTATCAAGTCCGAGTCTGAGTAGTTTTCTGTAATCGAGTTGGAGTTCTACCCGTATTCGCTGCTATAAATTCTGAGTCCGAGTTGTTTTCCATTATTGAGCCCGAGTGTTATTCTGATATTTATTTCTGTGAGTCTGAGTTCCTTTTGAGAAGCAAATTCGAACTACTTGATTCATACGATATTAAAGCAAAGCTTACTTTAGAGAGAGAGAGTATCTTTTAATTACCTTTATACCTCTACACTTTCAGAAAAAGTGTGTGTGGTGAATTGCTCTTTTGACATCTCTCTGTTCATATAATCAGTTTTGAGGATCCCTTGAAAAAAAAGAAAAAAAATAAAAAAAAGACAAAAAAAGACCAAAAAAAGAAAAAAAAAGAAGGGGGTTGATTTTTGTGTTGTCTCCTTTGATTAGGTGGTGTTTGTGAGTTCCTTTGTGTCCAGGCTCGCGTCTCTAGCACGATCTAGGCTAGGACCAGCACAGTACTACCTTTGAACGATTATTCAACTTGCTTTTGTGACTAACGTGGTGCTAGTATCTATCCTTGTCCATAACATTGGCCACCTACAGCTCCACATATTCGACTACAACTTGACAGGTGTTGTGCTACGGTACCGATACATTCACTTCCAAGGTTGCAGGCTTGCCGGTTGTTGACCCCTCTTGTTTGAGCAAGGTAAGAACTGGTAAGAGCTTGAGAAACAGGTTGAGAGCGAGTGTGTTGCTGTAGCTACATCTTAATAGTTGTAGGGCTTTTATTTCTTCACTTGTATTCTTGTTGTTCTTGTCTTTTAAACCATGTCACGAACAGAGGACAATAACCAGATGCTACAAACTCCACGCACTAAGGGCATCATTCAACATTTTACAAGACAAGTGCAGCTGCACGCAGATGGACTTGATCGAGATTTACAGGTGACCAATGAAAAGATTGGGCAATTGGAGTCCGCCCAACTCACCACCACCACCAAGCTTACAAGAGTTGAAGCATCGATGACTCGTATGGACAAAAGCCTTATTGCTCTTCTACAACGCTTTGATGACTTCCACACAAAAGACAGAGAAGAATGATGAAGGCAACAAGGACGAGGAGCGGGTCGAAGATAATGATGAGGATGCTTACTCTGGAGATATGGATCTTGATGACAATGACCTTCGTGATCGACGTCGTCTACACTTAAATCGAAGAGGTATGGGTCACCGTCGACGTGAGGTACACAATAACAATGATGCTTTTAGTAAGATTAAATTTAAAATACCTTCTTTTGATGGCAAGTATGATCCTGATGGGAAATTGTTGTTGACCAAAAGTTTGCATGTCATGAATTTCCTGAGAATACACGTGTTAGGGCTGCCACTAGTGAGTTTACTGACTTTGCTACTATATGGTGGATAGAATATAGTAAGAAAAATCTTAAGAACATACCACAGACTTGGGATGCTTTGAAAAAAATCATGAGGGCTAGATTTGTTCCTTCTTACTATGTACGTGATTTGCTACATAAACTACAACAACTAAGACATGGTGCTAAAAATGTAGAAGAGTATTATCAAGAATTACAAATGGGTATGTTGCGTTGTAATTTAAAGGAGGATGAGGAACCTGCTATGGCAAGATTTTTGGGTGGGTTAAATCGTGAAATTCAGGACATCCTTGCATATAAAGAGTACACTAACGTAATCCGTTTGTTTCATCTTGCTTGTAAAGCTGAAAGGAAAGTGCAGGGGCGACGTGAGAGTGCTAGGACTAACTTTTCTGCAGGGAAGACTAATTCATGGTAGCCCTGTACGACTACACCAGCTCCTACTAGCGACAAGCTTCGTGCTACTCCAGCGAATTCAGTGGCGAAGACGGTATAGAAGCCTAGTGCAAGTGCTTCGTCTGTGGCATCTACAGGTAGAACAAGAGACATTCAGTGTCATCGATGCAAGGGATATGGACATATGATGCGCGAGTGTTCAAGCAAGCGCGTTATGATAGTCAAAGATGATGGTGAGTATTCATCTGCTAGTGATTTTGATGATGATACACTTGTATTGCTTGCGGCTGACCATGCAGGTAGTGAAGAATATGTGGAAGAACATATTAATGCAGGTGCAGCCGACCACTATGAGAGTCTCATTGTACAGCGTGTGCTTAGTGCACAAATGGAGAAGGCAGAGCAAAATCAGCGACACACGTTGTTCCAAACAAAGTGTGTCATCAAGGAGCGTTCATGTCGCATGATCATTGATGGAGGTAGCTGCAACAACTTGGCCAGCAGCGACATGGTGGAGAAGCTTGCGCTTACGACCAAACTACACCCACATCCATATTATATTCAATGGTTAAACAACAGTGGTAAGGCAAAGGTAACTAGATTTGTGCGCATCAATTTTTCCATTGGATCCTATAATGATGTGATTGAATGTGATGTTGTGCCTATGCAAGCTTGTAATATTCTGCTAGGTAGACCATGGCAATTTGATAGGGATTCTATGCATCATGGTAGAGCAAATCAGTATTCTTTTCTATACCATGATAGAAAAATTGTGTTACATCCTATGTCTCCTGAAGCCATTATGCATGATGATGTTGCTAAAGCTGCAAAGGCTACAAGTGAGAACAATAAAAATGTCAAATCTGTTGTTGATAAGCAAACTGAGATTAAATTGAATGGGAATTGTTTGCTTACTAAAATCTGATGTTAATGAGTTAAATGCATCCACTTCTGTTGCTTATGCTTTAATATGCAAAGATGCATTGATTTCCATTGACGATATGCAGCATTCCTTGCCTCCTGTTGTGGCTAACGTTTTGTAGGAGTTTTCTGATGTGTTCCCAAGTGAAATACCACCAGGGCTGCCACAACTTCGAGGCATTGAGCACCAAATTGACCTAATTCTTGGTGCCTCGTTACCCAACCATGCACCATATAGGACCAATCCTGAAGAAACAAAGGAGATTCAGCGTTAAGTACAAGAACTACTCGATAAAGGTTACATACGCGAGTCTCTTAATTCATGTGTTGTTCCGGTTATTTTATTACCTAAGAAAGATGGATCATGGCGTATGTGTGTGGATTGTCGAGCTATTAATAATATTACTATTCGATATCGTCATCCTATTCCACTCTTAGATGACATGCTAGATGAATTGAGCGGTGTTGTTGTGTTTTCCAAAGTCGATTTGCGTAGTGGTTACCACTAGATTCGCATGAAATTAGGAGATGAATGGAAAACTGCTTTCAAAACTAAGTTTGGTTTGTATGAGTGGTTAGTCATGCCTTTTGGGTTAACTAATGCACCTAGTACCTTCATGAGATTGATGAACGAGGTTTTGCGTGCTTTCATTGGAAGATTTGTTGTTGTTTATTTTGATGATATACTGATTTATAGCAAATCTATTGAAGAACATCTTGAGCATTTATGTGCTGTTTTTAAAGCTATACGAGAGGCACATTTATTTGGTAACTTTGACAAGTGCACCTTTTGCACAGATCGTGTTTCTTTTCTTGGCTATGTTGTTACTCCACAGGGAATTGAGGTTGACAAAGTCAAGGTGGAAGCTATACAGGGGTGGCCGGTACCAACGACTATCACCCAAGTGCGGAGTTTTCTAGGACTTGCTGGGTTCTATCGTCGCTTTGTGCGGGATTTCAGCACCATTGCTTCACCATTAAATTAGCTTACAAAGAAGGGAGTCGCATTTTCTTGAGACATCAAACAAGAGAATGTCTTCAACATGTTGAAAGATAAGTTGACACATGCACCTCTTCTCCAACTTCCTGATTTTAATAAGACTTTTGAACTTAAATGTGATGCTAGTGGAATTGGATTGGGTGGTGTTTTGTTACAAGAAGGTAAACCCATTGCATATTTTAGTGAGAAACTAAGTGGACCTGTTCTGAATTATTCTACTTATGATAAGGAATTATATGCTCTTGTGCGGACATTAGAAACATGGCAGCATTATTTGTGGCCCAAAGAATTTGTTATTCATTCTGATCATGAATCATTGAAACATATTCGTAGTCAAGGAAAGCTGAACCATAGACATGCTAAGTGGGTTGAATTTATTGAATCTTTTCCTTATGTCATTAAGCACAAGAAAGGGAAAGAGAATATCATTGCTGATGCTTTGTCTAGGAGATATACTTTATTGACACAACTTGACTATAAGATCTTTGGTCTGGAAACAATTAAACAACAATATGTATATGATAATGATTTTTAAAGATGTATTGCTGCAATGTAAAGATGGAAAGGCATGAAATAAATTTGTTCTTAATGATGGCTTTGTGTTTAGAGCTAACAAGCTATGCATTCCAGCTAGCTCCGTTCGTTTGTTGTTGCTTCAGGAAGCGCATGAAGGTGGTTTGATGGGACATTTTGGAGCAAAGAAAACAGAGGACATACTTGCTGGTCATTTCTTTTGGCCAAAGATGAGGAGAATGTGGAGAGATTTGTTTCTCGCTGCACGACTTGTCAAAAGGCGAAGTCGCGATTAAATCCACACGGTTTGTATATGCCTCTACCTGTTCCTAATGCTCCTTGGGAAGATATTTCTATGGATTTTGTTTTGGGATTGCCAAGGACTAGGAAGGGTCGTGATAGTGTTTTTGTGGTTGTGGATAGATTTTCTAAGATGACACACTTTATACCTTGTCATAAAACTGATGATGCTACACATATTGCTGATTTGTTCTTTCGACAAGTTGTTCGTTTGCATGGTGTGTCAAATACAATTATTTCTGATCGAGATGCTAAATTTTTTAGTCATTTTTGGAGAACTTTATGGGCTAAATTAGGGACTAAGCTTCTATTTTCTACCACATGTCATCCCCAAACTGATGGTCAAACTGAAGTTGTGAATATAACTTTGTCTACTATGTTAAGAGTTGTTTTAAAGAAGAATATTAAGATGTGGGAAGATTGTTTGCCTCATATTGAGTTTGCTTATAATCGTTCATTGCATTCTACTACAAAGATGTACCCATTTGAGGTTGTTTATGGCTTATTACCACGTGCTCCTATTGATTTAATGCCTCTATCAACTTCTGAAAAATTGAATTTTGATGCTAAGCAACGTGCTGAGTTGATGTTAAAATTGCATGAAACAACTAAAAAAAACATAGAGCGCATGAATGCTAAGTATAAGCTTGCTGGTGATAAAGGTAGAAGGAAATTGATCTTTGGACCTGGTGATTTGGTTTGGTTGCATTTGAGAAAGGATCGGTTTCCTGAATTGAGAAAATCTAAATTACTGCCTAGAGCTGATAGACCATTTAAAGTGCTAACACGAATTAATGAGGATGTATATAAGCTTGATCTTCCTGTAGCTTTTGGGGTTAGTCCCACATTTAACATTGCAGATTTGAAACCATATTTGGGTGAGGAAGATGAGCTTGAGTTGAGGACGACTCAAATGCAAGAAGGGGAGGATGATGAGGACATCTACACAACAATACAATCTCCAGCACCACTTGGTCCTATTACTCGTGCTCGTGCCCGTGAACTCAACCATCAAGTTCATTCTTAAACTCTAGTCCATTATATTTAGACAATGGAGACACGTGCGCTCTTGTTTTGCTTAGGAACGATGGGGAGGATCAGCAGGGCAAGGGATGGGCACCGACTGGATTTGGACTGCAGGACAGCGCCAACTTGTGATGGATGCCACGACTTCATACGGACTCCGATTGGGACGTTCTAGCACTTTTTAGAAAGCTTATCAAGTCTACCTTCCAACGGATCCAGAAGCATGGCTATACCTTATCAGATGCGTCTAGAGTCATCATTTTTGTACTGAGACCTTTTCTGTCCACCGATGCTGCGTCACCTTATTTTGGGCCGATGGCCCATGTATCAAGTTGGGTCCATTAGGGACGCGTTCTAGGGTTGGAGAACGACCCCAACACCCTTGCGGTCATTCTCTAAACAGGTTATAAGTACTTAGAGCCACCGTAAATAGATTAGGTTTTGTTTCGTCGAGTTAGCTATTGCTACCGCCTTTCAGCGCGCGTGTTGGATCAACCGTCCGTCTGATTGTCATCAAAACCTCACCATATTGTGTTCTCAGATTGAAACCTTCATATTCATCTTGCAATTGAGTGCTTGTTCATCTTGTTCTTGCTGGTTCTTCGATTGCTTGCAGGACGGGAGCCCTAGTGGCTGGTTGTCGCGCCGCAAGATCACGACAGCCATCGGAGGTGGTGTATCGGTTGCTAAGGCGCAGCGTCCTTGGACGGTTGTAGTCGAGTCGTGAACGTCATCTCCATCCACCAATCGAGTTATCCACCAACTCTCATCGAAAGATCGGACTGCGAACCCTACGGGTCGCTATCATGGGATAAACAGGGATGAGATAAGCAGGGGCAGTGTTGGTTATTGACCTGCAAGCAAGAAACTCACACGGACACCGTCCTCATATGGCACATAGCAACATGCTACTGTGACATGTCGCTGCGCCATAGTGATTGGTAGGAAGGTCTCCCTCGATTAGCCAACACAAACACTTTCCATAAGGTTGCCACGACATTGTCAAGATACTGCGCCTACCTGGTGGCCTTTCTTCCGGAGTTCCTTTTGGAGCACAGCCTGACCACCAAACAAGTGTTTCAAAGAGTCTTGCAGGAAGCACAGGGTGCACTAGGAACGACACCTATGGAAGAAAAGGAGAAGTACACCAAGATGCAAGAGCTACAGATACCGGACCAACAAGAGCAGCAGACCACCTTTCACAAGGGTGTTGAGCTGGGACGACAACTGGAGGTGCTCAATGACGACAAGCTACGCTGGAAGGTAATGGCAGAGTTCTGGGCAGAGACGATCATGTACGTCGCGTCGTCCGACAACGCCGAGGCACACATCGAGCAGCTGGCCAAAGGTGGGGAGTTCATCACGCATCTCTGGGCCATGCTCTCCAACGCCGGCATCCTGAAGCGGGCAACAGGGGAATGGCATCCACCGCCTGCTTCCACTACCATAGAGTAAGTAAGCAATGTGTGGGCTACATGGTTAACCGTATGGTGCTAAAATATCCATCTTGTTAATTGTTTGTTCTCAAGCCTCCAAATGGTGTGATGTTAGCTTAGGTCCCGCAAATTTTGGTTTTTGATTTTGTTGGTCCATTCTATCTAGCTTCATGGTTTTTTTTGTTTGCTTATTATGCAGAGGACCACCAAAGAAGATAGAGACCACCAAAGCAAGAAGTCAGGAATGTCCCTTTTAATGATGAAGCATCAACATCCTCCATGTCTTTTCGACCAATTTTAGCAATTCTACACTTGTTTTCTGTGATGATTTGCTATATGCCTGCACCAAGTATAGTTGTTTCTTTGCTGTGGGAATTCCTGATTTTTATTGTTATATGCATGCACAGTGCAGGTGTAAAGGCCCAAGGAAGAAGCAAGCTAAAATTAAGGCTATTTCACAGACCTGCAACAGTGATCAGCTTGTGCCTTTGTGCTTAGTTACCTACCTATTACCTTTTATTGAATCTGATGAATCATGCTTGGGTTATGTGTGGCCATGTTCTGAACCAGTAGTGTTGAACTTCTTATATTGTGTTTCAGACTTTCAGTTTGTCAACTATGTGCTGGGCCGAATGTTGGCCTCATGTACTGGCTTGATTTGTTGAACATGTACTGTTGAACCTAGCTGTTTTGAACATGTTCTATATGGAATCGAAGCTGTGTTCAACACGTCAACTTGTTACAAGTTGTGTGATGGTTGATATATATATTATTACAATATCCTATGAGTATGATCTCAGTGTTGCATATGCCACAAACTGTTCTCCTATTTGCCAATTATTATACATGCTTTGTTTTGCCAACTGTAACTAAAGTGAAGATGTGGAAACAAAATGAGAATGTGACCTTTACATATTTGCAGAACAAATTAATGACACAGTTGTCGATAAAGATTTCATTGTTGTGTTAAGAATCCAAGCTGGGACAAAATCAAATATTGACCGTAGGGGTAAATCCATCCTTTCACTGCTACTAGCTAAACAGTCAATTTCACAACAATGTCATACATGACAAAAATATTAAAGTAGATGTCAAATAAGACGTACTTCCTCTCTTTTAGATTATAATTCGTTTGGTTTTTGTAATTATAAATTTGATCATTCGTCTAATCCAAAAAAAATGTAAGCATAGTTAAATTTAAGTTATTTTAAAGGTCTTTTATTAATAAAGCAAGCCGCAACAAAATAAGGATATTTTATACATATTTATAAATAAGACGAGTTGTTAAATTTAGGATAAAAAAAAATCAAACTAACTATAATAGAACGTGTGCCACTTTTAGAGAGTAACCATTGTCAATGTGTGGGCTGGGCTGCTATTACGCTGTTACTCATGTGCACTCAAGACTCCGGCTGTGATGATGGATCGTCAAGCCCATTTTGCTTTAGGACATTTTTTTTCTTTTTATGTAATTCATTCATGAATTGTTTCATGTAACACACACCACTACTCTTTCTGAAATGTTTCAGTCTGTTAGTTGGAACTTTTATAAGAAATTTAAAATAACATTGAGCATATAAATTGGTCCATATTGATAGAAGGGGAGCACTATAACCTTTTTATGGTATATATGGGGATTTTAATTTAAAAAAAAACAGATAAGTACTCCTGTCAGTCTACTAGTCAGGATTTTTATAAAAATCAAAACTAACATTCAGCATATAAATTGTTCAATATTGATAAAATAAAAACACTATAATGTTTTATGCTATACTATACAGGCAAATTATTTTTTAAAATAAACGTATAGGTACTTCAGCAACAGTAATATGTATGTACAGAGTGACAGACTATATGCTGCAAGTTTGTAACAAACTTTAGCATCAGTGGCATGCTAAGCCTAAACTCTTGAAAAATATACACATATTTTTGCTTGCATGCATGGGTGAACTGAACCAGTTCTCAGTACTCTCGTCCCACACACAAAATGGCTAAAAAACCACAAAAAATCGATCGGATTGCTAGCTGGAAGGAACTAAAGCATGAAGTACTGCTGCTTATCGTCCAGCGTCTGCTGCTTGCCGCCGGCGCCACCGGCGCCTGATCTCCTGACGATGCCACGGTCAAGCAGGCCACCACGCGCGGCAGCGGACGCGGAAGCCGTCGACGAGGCGGAGGGCGAGGTGGTGGTGGGAGCACGGAAGCCGATGTTCTCGACGGCGCCGACGGTGTTGAAGAAGAGGCGGCGGTTGAGCTCCTCCACCAGCGTGCGGTGCAGCAGCTGGCTCCGCATGTCCACCATTGACCGGTTCCGCGGCATCCTCCGCCGGCTGCCGCCGCTGCTCCGGTTCCGGTCGTCGTCCTCACGCCGCCGCGGCCGCCCGGCGTGCGGCGACGACGGCGACATGCTGCACTGCCGCTGTAGCTGCCGCGCTAGCTGCTGCACGGCGGCTGAGCTGCTGCCGCCGCCGCCGCCGAACCTTGTCGTCTTGGAGGAGCCGCTGCCGCCGGTGCAGCAGCTGGGCGGCTCGTCGGCATGATGGCCTGAGGCGTAATGGAGAGGAGAGTACTTACCGGAGTGCACGGAGCTCATGTCATCGTCGTTGTCGCTTAATGCGTACCAGTGATGATGATCTACACCAGCAAAGTTTTTTTTTTCAACAAAAAAATGCACACGTGTCAAGTTTTTCAATGTCACATTACTCTCCTGTACATGCGTGCGTGCACGCCTTAAACTACATGTGTCATGTATGTATTTACAGGACAGGCACTCAAGACGTACCCAACTAAAATTTAGTTAGCTAAAATTCTGAAGTTAAATTTTAGTTAATTAAAAAAAATTCCGTTAAACTTTAACTAGAGTGTGGTTGGATGCTTAGAATAATAGCTAAACTTTAGCTGGTTTTTTAGCTAGCTACACTGTTTGGATGTCTACGTACCCAACAGTTTTTTTTTTGCAACAAAAAAAAATGCACACGTGTCAAGGCTCAATGTTACAGTACTCTCCCGTGCATGCGTACGTGCACGCCGTAAACTACATGTGTCATGTATGTATGTTCAGTTGTATACAAAGCAACAGCGGTAGGCAGGCACCAGCCACTACTAAGGCCCTGTCTAATATACTTAACTAAAATTTAGCTAACTAAAAATTCCAAATTTAAACTTTTGTGAGTTAAAAGTTCTTTCCCACTCAACTGTGGCTAGCTAAATAGACTCGGTTAAACTTTATCTGGTATTTTAGCTAGACCATTTAAATATCTAGTGGTTAAATTTAACTAGCCAAAATTTGATTGGTCATTTAAACGAACAGACCCTAACCTAAGTCGTGATCAGTCCTATGTGGACAAGGAACAAAACCAGATGTCGGCAGGCATTTGGGGACTGTTGTTGATGCCTACGTGTACTGCACTGTGTGATTGTGTCAAAATTGTCCGGCCTGCACGTAACGGTGGTACGACTGCTGCATCCGGTTCCAAAAAAAAAAATGAAAGAGGACAGTTAACCAGAGGCGCCAAGTCAATATTTCGGCTTCGGCGCATGCAGGTCCAATCCATGGTGTTGCATACGTCATGCACTACACGTAGGCGGCCACATAGGTACAAAAGCAGTTGAACAAAGATGCCCTATAGGATGAGTGTCATACGTGCATATATGTGCATTTTAATATGTTTCGACCAAACCTTACTAAACCTTGGGCCTAAATAATCTCAAAAGCAGGTACTACTACTCGGCTAGCTACTCCCTCTTGTGGCGTCATATATACATTTTTTTATAGAAAAAAAAATCTACTTTTCAAAAAACAAATATTGTCCAAATATACCTCTACTCGACTACTGCCTCTAGTGACTATTTATTCATATATACGCACAAGTTTTTATTTTTTAAAAAAAAACTGCTTTTCAAACAAATATTCTCCAACCACATTCAATCATTCAAATTCATCAATTTTTAAATAACTCCAAATTAAAGTAAATTAAAGTTGGCCATGTCATCAAATCAAATACTGAAAAAGATGGATACGGTTAATTACGTACCTTTGGACCAGGCACCGCCACGTGGGCCAGAGAAGCCACGGGAGTTGTAGGGCCCCACACCGCAGTGAGAGCCATGTGAGGAGGAGGCAGGAGACGAGGAGAGGTAGCTGCAGCAGAAGGGGTTGTCGTCGTTTTCATCATCATCATCATCACGTCCCTTGTACAACGTGTACTCGTGCTGCTGCGCTCGCCCCGCCGGCAGCGGCAGCAGCCTGCCGATCTCCTGCTGGATCATGTTGGCGATCTCCGCCGCGTCCCGGTCCGTGATGTCCAGCTCCTTCACCATCTCCAACGCCACCTCCTCCGCCGTGTCGCTCGCCATGTCGAACGGGAAGTAGATGTTGCGCGTGTTCCCTGTCGCCTCGTCGGCGATGATCTGCACCTTCAGAAACATCGTGTCCTCCTCCGCGTTCAGCTTCCCCGTGATCATCATGCCGCCGTCCTTCCTGACCGTCGTCGGCTGTAGCGGCTCCTGCTGGTGCTCGCCCTCGTCATCATCGTCGGCGACCAACGACGACGACGCCGCCGAGACGACATCGTCGGCGTTGAGGAGGAAAGGATCCATCATCAGCTCAGCGGCGGACGGTCGGCTGTCAGCGGAGACAAGACACCTCCCAATGAACCGTCTTGCATCATCATCATCCACCCGGTAGAAAGCGTCAGGTAGCCTACCAGCGGTGACCTTCTTATAAATTTGCGCAGGATTATCGCACTCACTATAGGGATACTCAACAGTGAGCATCTCAAGCAAGCACATCCCAAACGCATAAACATCAACTCTCTCATCATACTCCTCATCGTACATCTCAGGGGCCATGAACTCGGGCGTACCAATAACACTATGCGCGTTGCCGCCACGGCGACCAAGGACGGCGGCGAGTCCGAGGTCACCGATCTTGACCTGACCCTGGTGCCCATTCACGAAGATGTTGTCGCACTTGAGGTCGCGGTGAATCACCGGCGGGTCGAGACCGTGGAGGTAGGTGAGGCCGGCGAGCAGCTGTTTCGCCCATGACTTGACGGCGGTGAGGTGAACGCGAGGGTACCGGAGCCGGTAGGATCGGAGTGTACCGGAGGAGAAGAGCTCCGTTATGAAGTTGAAGCTCCGGCCAGTGATGTCTACCCATGAGGTCTGGAAGCTGATGATGCTGGGGTGGTGGAGTGAGCTTAGTAGCTGTACCTCTGAGTACATTCGCTGTACGGCGTCCGGTGACCGGAGCACGTCGGTGAGGCTTGCTTGGTTCCATGCCACCTCCATGCCTCGCTCCTCGTCGAAGCCTCGGTACACTGACTTCATCGCGCCTTTGCCCAGCAGCTCATCGAACTGTTTATGTATGTACACGTGTCGCCACGTCGACATGTGTACATGTACCACAAATTAAATTAAAATACTTCAAAAAAGAGCTAGCAACAAATTTAATTTGTGGATTGTAGTAAGTATTAGCGTCTTATGATTATAGTAATGATTATTCTCGTATCATGTTTTCAGATTAGTACTTGTTAGTTAGGGATGAAAAAATGAAAACATTTTTCGTTTTTTTTAAACATGCAAACGGTTTACGCATCTTTGTTTTAAGTTTTAAGATCAAGAAAATATAACACAGATCTTTTTTTAGCCGATTTAGTACATAATAAGATGCATGATGTCTTTATCTAAAAAGAAGGAATCTTATTAAAAAAAACATGCATAGACTGTTACTAAGCTGAAAAGATGAGGAAAAGTGAGGTACACGATTTGATCTTGATCCCAATAGAAAGAAAGAAGAAAAGATGAAGCACTGCACCATATCTCTAGGACATGACATGGCAACGGCACATTCTTTTTTCTGAAGAAGCTTTCAAAGCATCTTATTATTGGCATCTTGACACATGCACATGCATGCAATGGGAAGAAAGAAAGAAAAAAGAAAAACTAAGCTAACGGTTGAGCATATCCAAGTTGGGAAAGTTCAAATACCAATCAAACACATACTCTGACTACCGCTGCATATATAAAAAGTTGGCACTCTTTTCTGATTGGAAGTGGAATAATCACACAATGCAACCTGCTGCAGGCTTTCACCATCCCAAAATTAATGATCATCCACTAGTTGACCAAGTTTATATAGAATATATACTTTTGGTATTATTATCATCATCATCTATCTTTTTCAACAGCAACAGTTTAGAATTATTAATTGTTCATGCATGATGCCATCTGTGGATCCCTCTGAGCAACTGAATTTTTTATTAATAAAGTTGATCAGAGCTTGTATTGTATCTACAACTCCAACATCTTAAGGATTTATTTAATGAACATATCTGGTGGTTCAACTTTTCATGCTGCAAATTGTGAGTACTTTATGGCAATCAAGGACAACAGGCGAGATGCTACTGCAAACAAGATCACCTATATACAATATTTTTCTGTTACACGTTAGGACGATGTACTTTTGTACTGCAACACTGGAAAGCCTTAAAAATAGTCCAGAAAAAAGAACAAGCTTTATTGATTTATAAATTTCCAGCAAAGAGAGAGAAAAAAAAAGTCAGTCAGACTACTTTTACATGCATGGTTGCCAATGAACCTAGTTTAGTGAAAATAATTTTAAAAAAAATCTCAAAGAAATAAAAAAGATGTGGAGCTCCTTTGTATATACGCATGCAGCAAAAGCCAAATGGGTATTGGAAGCAAAAAGAAAAGGTCTCAATAATTGTGCCCTGTTTTAGAGGGAGGGAGGTAGCTCCGATGTGCACATCACTAGCTATGTGGAATAATTCATTTATCCTTAAATAAGATGCTTAACTAGAAATATGAACTTTACATATTTGCCTAATTATTAATGTTGGCCAACATTAACTTGGTGTGATCATATAGCATGTATAATTGATAATTAACTACTAGTTATAGTAGGTAATTATACAACGTAGTGGTAATAATAAAAAAAATAGAGGTGGCTATCATCTACACGGGACAAGAGCATGCGTATTCATTATTCAATCACCAATTGGAAGAAGAAGAAGGAAGAGAAAGCAAACCCCAGAAGAAGAAGAAGAAAGACGACATGCGGCATGCGTACATACCCGTCCATAGCGACCGGTGGGGTCAGTCTCGACGTATCCGTTGTCGTCCACCTTCGCCGCCCTCTCCGGCCGCCGGCCACCGCACCGCCGTGCCGTCACCGACATGCTCGGCTCACCTCCACCTACGGACCTTTATTTATTTCCTTCTCTGCTCCTTGCCCTTGGTTTGGGTGTAGCACTTAGTTGCAGGCAGCAGACAGAGAACCCAACTAAACCTAGTACTGTATATATCTGGCTTGTATATATGTATATATGTATGGATGGATGGAAGCAGGCAAGCAGCAGCAAAGAAATCGAGAAGTGGAGGAAGATCGAGTTGTGGGCAGTGAGCGGCGCCCTGTCTGTACTAGCAGACGGCGACGGGGAAGAGGTCGTGGTTGTCGTCGTAGGCGAAGAGGACGAAGACTCGGAAGAGGAGCCAGCTGAGACAGGAGAAGTCTTCCGCCATGAACGACGACGAGGACGACGACGACGTCGGCCCGGAGGTAGAGGAGGAGAAGGCCAAGGCCCCCGCGTGCGCGTGCGCGGAGCCGAGGCAGCGGCAGGGCCGTGCACTCATCTGACTCTGACGGCACCAACTAGTTATATGTGGCAGGCAGAGGCAGGCAGGCAGCAGAGGCCGAGCACGGAACTGCGTGGTGGTAGGCACACACCAGCAGGCAGCAGCAACTGAGCAACACTAGCAGAGAAAGCCAAGCCACAGCAGATGAGAATGAGAATGAGATGAGCCTGAGGAGGTGACACCAGGGACAGGCTAAGCTGAGTGATGTATGGCCGACGACGGATGGAACAGGATGCCTCCCTCCAAACAACGAACTTTGCAGATTCAATGAGTGCAGCTAGCTCTTTTCTGCAGTCACCTCATCAGTTTTTCTTTCTTTCTTTTTCCCCGCGCATGCAGCTAGCTGCAACAGGCACCAACAATCGTGGTAGTCACCACCGTCTGTGTCCCTTCTGATGGCGATCGATCGAGCTGCGACAAGGCCACACACACAGACAGACAAAGTATGTACAGCGCTATTAGCTTGAGAGGTATAGATGCTGCATAAATACAGAGAAATGATCCAGAGGTAGAGATAAACGATGGAAAATTTACCGGACGTATCTGAATTCTGACAGAGTATCCAACAAGCAGTCGACCTCGCTCGTCCCTGCTGCCCTTGCTGTCACCTGGAATTAAAGACGACTATGTGTGGAAGAAATGAAGGGACGACGGGAGATTTTTTTTCTTAGCTTCTTCTCTCTGATCAGATCTTCAGCTGGTTCAGCTGATGAGATCCTGCGAGTTCCGATTGCAACTACGAACTACAAAGACCTGAACTTGAAGAATCTGTGCCTGGGAAGAAGCATCTTCGGTTCTGCGTGTGGAGTGGTAGTGGTGGATATATTTGTCTGCTGGAATTTGTGTTCAAGAAAGCTGCAGCTGCAGTGCAGGCTGCCTGTCTGATGAAATTGCCTTGCTCTGAGAGGTGTTCGACGATGCAGGTGCTTCAGTTCAGTGTTCAGAGCTGAAATGGAATATGTAGCAGCAGGGGAAGGTGGTGGCCGGGTGGGGTAGCCTAAAACAAAGTTATATTAACCGATCAACTAGTAATAATAATACATACAATGCGTGTGTCGATAGTGCTCTCTGATCTGCAAAATATTACTCAATAATACAGGTGATGATTCTTGGTTGACTTTGCTCATTACTATCAATTTCTTCAGCAAGCAAGCTCTGACGGCTTATTATATTCTCTTATATCTGCAATTTCTTTGTTGGTCTAAGGAATGTCTTTAGCAAAAAAAAAAAAAAAACCTCGAGTTTTATGGAACAATTAGTTAATTTTGTTATTCCTAAACAAAAATATTTAGCTCTGTTATGATGGTAGATGGATAAGGTTTATGTGCCACCTACTACGCAACGCATAATGTTGCTCCAGCTTAGTATTGTTGCTTTGGTGCACTACTAACATATCAGGTTGGGGATAAATCGTGGCATGCATATATTCAGGAAATTAGTGGCCATCTTTTTCATTCTTTCAGGGTTCAAGATTCCTCATGAGTCGTTTTCGTTTTCATGCCCAGCCAGCAGCACCACCCCTGGCCTTGTGGGGTAAGAGTAGCACCACTACTGGCTGAAACCTGAAGACGGTTCCCCCACTGATGGCGACAGACACAACTGCTGCTTATTAGCAATGACCAATCATGCATATATACGACGTCTTCAAAATGGAGTACGTGTAAGGCCACATGTCGGCCACAGCATGTGTCTCTTCGATCTATGGGAACAATCCAAGCCCTCAGTATTTTTTTTAAAAATAAAACTCAAGTTAGGATAAAGAAGTTTATGTACAGAAGGCGTCCCGTGACGTCTTGAGTATTTACACAACAAATTAACAACATGACCGGTTTCCTGAGCGTAACTTAAATGGTTAGGTTCCTTGTTTGATCTTGCCCAAAGCATTAGGGGAACTCCATTTTACTAGAAAAACTTTTAGTTTTTGGTAGTGGGTAGAGATTACATGCATATAAGCAAACAAATGTTTTGTGTACTACAAAATAAACAGAACATAACCACTGATCATATACAGTCATCTGTCAAAAGTTAAACTATCCTAGTTTGACCAAGTTTATGGAGAAAATATCGATGTCTAAAATAGATATGCTATGAAAATACATTTTTTTGAATATTTATTGCTACTACTTTAGTAAAAAAGTTATTATATATCTTTTTTTCAATAAATTTTATTAGCTTACCATTACAATGGTTTGACGTAAGACAAACCTAGAATGGTAGTCTTTTTTAGGATAATAAGAGTGGGTATAAACTAGCTTCTCCTTACTTATGATGGTACTAGCATCTGTACTGTCTCTACCAAGTACAATTATTTTGCTAAATAAATAAACTATGTGTGCTATGATCGCTGTCTGCTTATGTGGCAGACACGAGAGACGAAACTTTTGAGCTGGACGTCGTGGCTCTTTGACAAAAGTTCAGTTAGCTACCTGCAAACCACAACTTCAAGATTGGCTTAGTACCCCGGTAAAATGAATTTTGGGCCCTAGTATGACTTGACACCTGCTGCCACTAGCTATGCCCAGCAGTCAGCACTCAGCAGACATACCATGCCCCTCAATAATTCATAAAGATCCAATCTAAAGATCAAAATTGTTATCCAGTAGGGGATCAGAATGCTGTCACAGATTGTAGCGCAAAGTCAACTCTGCAACGTATGCGATTTTGCTGCAATTGGGAAGAGAGAGAGAGAGGGAGAGAGAGAGAGAGAGAGGGGAGAGAGAGAGAGAGAGAGAGAGAGAGAGAGAGAGAGGGAGAGAGAGAGAGAGAGAGAGAGATGGCCCTTGAAGAACGATCACCACAACATTTGCCAAGATATAGCAAACATAAGGATAAGAGTCAATTGCTAATTTGACCCCTTTGACTTGGGAGCCAAATGCTTCGGTAAAAAGAACAACTTCCAAGAAATTGAAGAGTCAAAATTTGGCATTTTGACTATTTTTCTCTAAATTGAGCAGGGTAGTTTTTTTTTACTCGTCATACTATCCAAATTAAAAGGCCATATAGGAGGAAACATGTATTTTAGCCACGGTTAATTTATTTTCCTTTTATTACAGGAGGAATGTAAACCAAATGCCTCCTAAATGAACCATTGTGCATGACTCAGTCCACATCTTCTTATTCTGCCTGTGCAGCTCCTTAAGGCCCACCTAAGAGCAGCTTGTAATCTTAAATTTTCTAAACATTGACTGCAATAATTGAGTACTGTACTAGAATCTACGGTTAACATCTACTCTCTCCATATTGTTAAAGAAGTTGTTTTGGACAACGACACAGTCTCCAAAGCATGATTTTGACTTCATATTTTTATAAAAATATTTATTTAAAAATGATATATGTATAGTTTTATAAAAGTATATTTCAAGACAAATCTATCCGTATGGTTTTCACATTTTCAAACTCAACAATTTAAAAGTTATTCATGATTTATATTTTCAATGTTTGACCAAAACCTTGTTCAAAACTTCTTTTACAACATAGGAGTATATGTTCCACCACCAAATCAATCAAAATTATAAAAGTGAGCATAATTCAAGTGCATACGTGCATCTGGTTAGTTTGACCTCTCGGTCTATAGGTACAATATTTTGTAGAAATCATTGCTACTTGTTTACTGCCTGCATTGTAATATAACATCACATATGGAAATAAACAAACAAAATTATTGGTTATCAGTAGTGGTGAAATGGGATAGACAATATCCTATATTCCTATCCATCCGGTGACATATGCTTGGAAAGTCATGATGTGTTTTATACAATATTTATAGTCCACAACAGATATGTTGCACTTTTGTATCCCAAAAAAGGGGTTGGTACACTATAAAAGATCAGCAGCATCCTCATTATATTTGTATCCAACAAGA
Organism: Microstegium vimineum; assembly: GCA_022036555.1. Lineage (NCBI taxonomy): Eukaryota > Viridiplantae > Streptophyta > Magnoliopsida > Poales > Poaceae > Microstegium > Microstegium vimineum. The sequence goes on along the minus strand of CM039132.1, from coordinate 58,013,425 downwards.
TATCTCAAAATATTCAATGAACTAGCAAACTGAATGCTTTTTTACAAGAAAAATGGATTTTTACCCACATTTTTCTGTTCACAAAAATGCAATAAAATGGGCTTTAACATGCAAGGGGGTTTCTTGTTTATCTACTGAACCTTGCAGGCCGAAGTGATTTGAAAGCGAAAGGTCTCTTCTTCCCTACATGCTAGATTTCGAGGTTTGGATTGGGTGAGGTCGGTTTGGTTGGCAGTTTATGCTTGGGCCAATGATTGCAGTTTGAAATTTTGATTAATCCATTACATGCATGTTATTGTTTGGTGAGTCGATCGACGAGCCCATCCTGAAAGAGACACAAAATGAGAATATCAGCAGAGCAGGTTGGCCCAAACAAATTGTTTTTGAAAGGGAGTCAGGCCCACCTCCAGGCTTTGGAGGACCAGGGTTGCGGTACTAGCTAAAGTACTCCTATAAATAATTCAGAGTTCATCAGCCTATATTCATCCCAGTTCAAATTTGAAGTACTTCTAAAAATAATTCAGAATTCATCCGCACATTTATCCCAGTTCAAATTTAATATTGCAGGTGCAACCATCGAGTCAGAATCCTGATTCACAAGTAACACTTTCTTTTGGTAAATATGGTTAACAAACAAAGAATATCACCAAGCTTCATATTTCATTTTAGTGACATGCTAGAGGTCTAGAGGATGTTTACGATGCTAGAATATATATTTTTTTAACTGGACAGTGCAGGTTTTTTTTTTCTTTTTAACTGAAAAAAGTGAGACATTGAGCTTTAAGACAGCGTGATGCTAGGTTACAAATTGGACAGATTATGCATATACAAGAACACACAACAAAGGCATTTTTGTTTGGCAAAGGCTAAAGCTTCTTTTAAGATTAGTAAATTGAACACATTAACTCTGTATTGCCTTATCCATTTTCAAGCAGCTAAAGTAGCTTCAAACATTGGGGCCTTTCAACACAAGACCTCCCTCCCTCTAAATGCAAACAGGGGCTACAACTCTTTCCTCATTACACATGGGCATGGACAAAATCCAGTTCTCCAATGATCCTGAGGTCAAAACAACAAAACTAGCTAAGTAGCTCTATTACTTTCCCAAGCATATCTGTTTCCCTTCGAGGGATGCCATAATCTGTAAAACTGAAACAAGGGGACTACCCCTGCAAGTATCTACATGTCATCCAGTTTCAGAGCCCTTTTGCTTTCCTTTTCTTCCCTTCCATTTCTTGTTCTCTCTCTTTTTTCTTTTCTTTTCTTTTTCTTGCCTTCCCTTTTGTCACAAAAAAAAAGTTCAGTTACAGAAAGCACGGACTGCGTTGCAGTGACAGTGCTTATGGCAACTGGAGAAAAGGAAGAAAAAACAGGATGTACAACATGGTGTATGCGTTTGCCAAAGAACTCGGCGCCCTAACATGGTGTCCCATTCCTGTGTCGGGAGCACACCATTCATCATTATCCTGTTGCCTCTCATACACACAGAATCGACATCAACTGGATAGTGGCGGGAAGTCACCACTGTCCTTGAGATGGTATGGTTGAATTTGAACATTCCTGCAAATTGTATGGTATATGAGTTCAGCCATTGTAAACTCTGGACATTGGGTGGAATATCTTCAAGGTGAAACTCAAAAGGAGGCGCAGTTTCAAGCTGAACTATCATACTTTGAACAGAGAAAACAGACATGGTTAGAGTAAACCAAAAGCATGACTTAACTCCAACTAGGCACAACATATTGATGTTAGGGTTTAGGTTTGAGAACTGCACATATATACCCCCAAACATTGTCTAAATAAGCAAGTAAAATCTGTCTAAACACATCTGGAAAAACCTCATGCAAATCCAAGAATATCTACTATTTGTTGACCTTACATGATAATCATGTAGATAATGCCAATTCAAATTATCTCACACTATTTGTAATTACCAATTTAAAAAACCAAACAACACATAATTTATCTCATTGTTTGTAGCATGGAAATGTCCACTAATTGCATCTTTCTCCCTCAGAACACGCAAGGAGAGCTGCTTATCATTATATTAAGAAGAAAAAGGGGCTGGAACCCGTACAACACCACTCACCCACAGCAAACAATAGACGAGCATACTGATTGCATATTCTTCCCATAAGATAATACTCCTAATTGTTGGTGTTGGCAACTAAAATATCGCAGCATACTTACCTCATTCCGTTGGAACCCATTCCAGTGTTTTTCGCCACAGACATGGGGCTCACAGTCACAGGCCCAGAACCTTGATTGTTGGAGGCAGAACCTGATCTGCTAGCATGGTCTTTAGAGGCAACTTCCCTTGTCAATGCCCCCAAGGTCCCAAACTCAAGTTTACTGTCTTGCGAAAGCATAAAACCATTGCCATGAAAATTATCCTTTCGAACCTGGGAAGATGGAGAATGCATTGGTACATTCAAAGGATCCCTTGGCGACTGGGAAGATGAGGATGGTATTGGTATATTCATTGGAGATGGAATTCCATGATCATTTGCACTAGGAGCATATATCTGCAGTGGTGGCTCATGCCTCAATTCCTCAAAAGGTATCATATCTACAGGCATATCCGGTCGGGCGTGGTGGTGAAACTTTTGATAATTATTCTGATGGGAATGATTCCTTCCTCTCTCCCCACGTCCAGTAAGTGGTCTTTCCTTGCGCAAATTCTGAAGTGTCCCATGAGGCACACAAAATTAGCATGAACACAAGACAAAACTGTCCAAGCTATAAAAAATTGAGGATAAACCTAGGAAAAGTAACACTACTCTGAAGTAAAAAAACAGAAATATAATGAACAAATCATTGCATACAAAAGAATAGTAACTCACAGAAACTGAATTACAAGAAAAATAGCATGTCTGTTCACACGTACAGTACGTGGAATGAAGAAAACGAACATATAGACAAGTGCCAGATGTTCCTTTAAGTTTTAAGAACATAAGATGAATGCTCAAGGAGGGAACGTACTGGGTCAGGAAAGTAGGTGCCTGTTCCACGAGCCCTCATAGCCATATGATCATCTGCTTGATACATTGGCCTATACACAATATAGCCAGGTGGATAAACAGGACCAGGGACGACTCCATTCCTACCAGCATATCCATATGGATTTTTTCTGCCATGGCCATTTGATGGGTGCATGTTCTGATATTGCAGGGGTGGTGGCATAGGCATTTGATAGTATAACTGAGTCATAGGATTGTCCTGATGGAAACCCCGTGCATACAGAAGATTATGCAAATTTGTATCGAAATCTCCAGTGAGATTTGTCACTGTGTCATTGGTGGTACCTCCAGGTTGTGTATCTGATGTTAAAACTGAATTAGATGTGCCCAGACCATCAATTAAGCCAGTAGAATAGGAGTAAGCATTATGCTTAGCATCTTCAATATAGTGGTGAGATCTGCCTGTGAACTGCTTTGCTGAAACCCCATGGTATGATGGGATTGTGTCATTTCTAACATCAACCTTCTTGCCGGTTTCTGATTGCAAGGTACAGGTTTCACTAGGTGTTGGTGAAGCTTCAGAGAAGTCCCCACCACCCCTCATACTTACTAAATTAGTAGCTGCGCGACTCGTCACATCAGTATCTAGCAAATCCCAAGAAACAGATTTTATCTCCTTGTGGTCAGCCATAGTGTTACATTCTTTTTGCTTTACTGAGCCATGATTGTTGGAATCTGAAATGTTGATGTTACTGAGCTGATTAGACAGAACATCACAGGAATTGTTGGGTGTAACCTTGTTGACTCTTTCCACATCTAAGACTGATGATACAGGATCATTTGTAACAAGATCAGAAGAGCTCACCCAAACATCTGGCCTTAAACCAGTACGGTTTCTCTTTAGAGTGTTCCTGAAAAACTGATTGACTTCACTGACAGTGAGACAAGAAGGCACTTGAAGAATCTTGCCAAGCTTACGAGCACCAAAATCAAATGCGCTGCGTATCCGGTAAAAGTTCCCTGCACATGGAGCAGTGCAATAAGATAAAATTCTTTTCGAAAAAGATTTATCAGAATGAAGCACTTCAGCTGTGTACCACAAGAAAGCTATTCCTGTAAATCAAATGAAAAGCATAAATACTCATGAACTCAAAACACAATGAGAGCAGTACCCATGTTCTGACACGAGAAATGGCAGCAGCATATGATATTAATGTAATGCAAAATCGTGAAAAGGTGTTGCAGATTTGTGCTTACTGCTTAGGCACAGCAAAATGGGTGGCTGGTAAGTGAGTGTAGACATACTATATTCTTAAATGGCAACAGTTTCTTCTATGCACAACTGAAATGATACCTCTTGGGTGTGCATCAGTAATGTAGAAGCAAAGCAGTCAATACAACATTAGGTAGCAAGAATAATAGATTTGGAGTTTTGGACAGTGTAGATATGGAAGCAGCGTATTTGAATAAGCACTTAGGAAACAGTACAACTCTGGATGAGGGCAGTCCACTTCAATCGAGCATTAGGTGAAAATAAAATATAGTGTGATGATGTAGGCAAAAGGATTCAATGAGACGGGGTCATAAAACCACAAATCATGAAATGAAACATTTTGTAAATTTTGCACAGACAGTTCAAAAGTTTAGCTGAGCATTCTGTGGAATAAATACTCAAACTTGACAAAAACAATTGAAGCAGATTTTTTTTCTCTGACTGGCACTCTAAGTCCTTATGCAAATGGGCTCATACAAAGGTTTAAGGTTGGACAACAAGTTGAGAATCTTATTGACAGATTTAATTGATACAAGAAAATTCAGGAACACATGATTCATTTCTATTATCATAATTGATAATCCAGAGGCAGGAAACAAACCTTTACTGACACTGCGTCCAAGATTATTACTCTGCTTTAGTGGATCAACTATATTTAGAAATCTTCGTGAGAATACTCTAGGATTTATCTCGGAGTTTCTAGGGACAACACTAAAAGACTCTGTGCATTCTTTTAGAAACTCCTCCCGTTGAAGAAAATCACCATCTTGGGTATCTGGTGGGTCAGCTGTTCAACAAAAGCATGTCAATGACCAATAATTGCAATCGCAAATAGACAACATTCTGCACACTTAAGAGTGCATTCACTTACTAACTAGCTCAGGTAGTGAAGATAAGGAAATAGGTCCAAACAAGCTGATCCCCTTGTTATCCCAGTCAAATTTACTATAATAGTCAAGAAATCTATAGAGGACCTGCAGAAGTGCATATAATAATCACACCCATAGGAATGTATCATGAAGAATGTCAATATAACATGGCAAATAAAAGCAGCAGGAAAATTTAAGCCAGAACTTACAGCCAATGGACCATCCAAAGACTTGTGGAAGATATGGAAAATGTATAAAACTAAAGTCTCCAAGGCATATGTGGATATCAGACCATGATGGGCACCAAGAATACGGCTTTCATAATAGCACCAGTCTTTGACAAGCATTATGCTTCTCTTAAACAGGTGATTCTTTCCAAAGTTTTGATCGACCTACAGAAAAAAATTTATTATCATTATGCTTATCACAATGCAGTATGACATAAGGAACCACAAAGTGGAATTAATCCTCTTAGAACATATAGTAGGAAGGCAAGGGAACATTTTTTTTCATCTTATTAAGAGTATCAAATCCGATTTTTATGGACACAAAAAAAAAACCCACAACTCCACCTTTATGGCAATATTTGAAATACTACCTTCTCAAGAAAACATAGTGTGCACAGCCCACCAATCTGATTAACTGAGATGTCTACGACAATGTTTTGTACCAAACATTTAACCAGCTTGACCTGCCACCAGGGAGATTTATGATCAGACAACAATATGTGAAACAAGAAGCTAGCATGCACAAAATTTGTCACTAGCCAACACATACAAAACAATATGGATTTCTCCACTAATCTATGCCAAACTAATGTGCATAAAGAGCGCAAGAACCGTAAAAACAGCAATTGAAAATGTTATGAGTATTGAATTTGGTAACTATACTTTTTTTTTTTTGTCAGCCAGTACCTGATGAAATGTTGGCATGTTCATAGTTCCATATGCTCCAAAGATGTAATAGGCAAGATGGAGAAGAGTTGCATTTAATAAGTACAATAAAATGGTATTTCTCCAATTTTACATAATGTGCACATATAAGAACCTATAAGTAGAATGCAGGAATTATAAACGTAAGTTCAACATTAAACAAGTGGAACACATACGAAACAATCACATCCAATAAGTGAAAACTCTACAACGACGGTATAGTGATGATTGACCTCAAATTAAATATAAATATATATTCAAAAGAAAGAGCAATATGGTACCTATAAAAAAAAGATTGATATGGCAGAGTGAAATACCTCAGCAGGGACATAATGGACATCCTTGACTTCAAATTCAGAATCTTTCCTTCGCTCTTTCCGATTTTAGAATAGCACATACTTCATTTGCTAGATTCTCATCAGAAATCGCAGGGCCAAATAATGTCAAGTCAATATCTCCATCAGGAAGATATGTTTTCAATGGAACAGATCCAAATGGAAAGACCTATTTTTCACAAACACAGGAGGTCAGACTGTAGGTCTTTCTGTCTGATGTGGCATTACAATAGCAGCAAGAACGCACCAGAGCAGCACAAAATTTGGTAGAACAATGATATTTCACTCATGTGCATGTACAAAAGTGCCACTAGTAGTAGTCAGATGTTATACATGTGAACATCTGGTAGAAGCAAACACGTAATGTGCCTAATTGATATACTGATTTCATAAATAGTTCAACTTAACCCTCTGTGCTTTGTATCCAATTTATCTCAAGTTTTAACACATGTTTGCTAGGTCTCATGTGTCCGCTTGTATAAACAAGCATAAGAAAACAACCTTCGTAACACAGCCAGTCAGAAAACATCAAGTCTTAAAGTATCACATGATAAGATCCTAAATTTATAGACTGGTTCGCTCCTAAGATAGGATCATTCCATGATTCTAGCACAAGTTTGGTAAAATCATAATATAGCAGTTTAAATACAATCCTATCTGATTCGACCAACCCTAGTACGCAATTTTGAATAAAGGTCCACCGTTTACTCATTCATATATTTATTAATTATTTGCATATACAAGGAGAGAAAAAAAATCTGGACTATTATTACATGCTTATAATCTAATGTATCTCAGATTAAATAGTGCATGTGTATCTCAGATTAAATCATTTAAGATCTTAGATTCTATGATTCAATCCTACAATTACATCCTAACAGACCCTTTGAAGCTGAACTCAAGATGTTCTTACTGCCTTGACTGGGGCCATAGCAAACATGCAGCTGTTCCTTCTCGGGTAACATGAGTAACGTATGGAGTGCCACGTCACAGAAAAAGAAGACAGTAAGATACAAGGTACGTTCAGCCCTCCAATCCACGATCATCAGTTTCGCTGTGTTTAATGTGATAACATGCCGAGCGCCGACAGACAATTCACATTCCCATTAAAGGTACTCACCACCGAAGCACGTGGAGACTCAAGTGTGCAATCGACAAAGCAAATCAGTACGGCTATACTCGATTCACCAATAAACACTTGACACCTCAAATACCCAGCAAAAAACGGCAAGGATTTGAATATACATACCGGTTTCGCGGCAATCAATAGGGTTAGTCAAAATCACATGCAAGCAAGTAGAGCACAGCTAAATGAAACTAGCAACTCTGCAGTAGGGACGAGCCTAGAATGTGTATGTTAAGCAATTTATGACCTAAAATATGTATTCCTCCTAAAGCACCTAAACAACCATTTGCATAATCTGAAGAATATGATGGCACATAGCACAGCAGATACTGATAACAAAAACCTAGGTGTTTCAGTCATCTATGCTATTGAAGAATCAACAAGCCTTATTAAGAAGCTGTTATTTCTCGGTTAGACATGAGTAGCGTATGGAGTGCCACGTCACATAAAAAGAAGACAGTAAGATACAAGGTATGTTCAGCCCTCCAATCCACGATCATCAGTTTCGCTGTGTTTAATGTGATAACACGCCGAGCGCCGACAGACAATTCACATTCCCATTAAAGGTACCACCGAAGCACGTGGAGACTCAAGTGCGCAACCGACAAAGCAAATCAGTACGGCTATACTCATTCACCAATGAACACTTGACACCTCAAGTACCCAGCAAAAAACGGCAAGGATTTGAATATATATATACCGGTTTCGTTCGCGGCAATCAATAGGGTTAGGTAAATCACATGCAAGCAAGTAGAGCGCAGCTAAATGAAACTAGCAACTCTGCAGTAGGAACGAGCCTAGAATGTGTATCTTAAACTTCAATTTATTATGACCTAAAACACGAAAAATGGCACTGAGACTATATGTATTCCTCCTAGAGCACCTAAACAACCATTTGCATAATCTGAAGAATACATGGCACCCATGTTTTCTGATCGTCCGATTAATCGCGATTAATCACGATTAATCGTCCTGATCGACACTTAGCACTCGATTAGGGCCTTCGACTCGATCAGAGCGATCAGAAACCTGATCGTCCGATTAGGCCTCTTTGCCGATCAGAACTAAATAGGCAGGGCTATATCTATTTGGGCCAAGCCCATTAGGGTTTCTCTTATATACCTCACCCTAACTCTTTCTCTCCTCACTCCTCACTCCCACTCCAGCCATTAGCTATGTGCAGCTGAGCTGCATCTCTTCCTTGCAAATCAGCAAACATATGGAGGCTGGGACAAGAATATAGAGCCAGATTTCATAGGTAAGTAACCAACTAACTATAAATATAGTATTGATGCTCAATGTCTACTAATATAACTATATAGTATATGGTATATTATATATATATATATATATATACCATACATATATAATATATACTTGTATAGTCCTGCTATGCTGGACGATTATATGGACGATTAGAACGATCAGAGCTCGATTAATCGTCCTGATCGTCGATTAATCATCCTGATCGTCGATTAATCGTCCTGATCGGCACCAGACCGATTAGGAAAGATTAGCCGATCAGAAAACATGGCATGGCACATAGCACAGCAGATACTGATAACAAAAACCTAGGTGTGTCAGTCAGTCGTCCATGCTATTGAAGAATCAACGAGCCTTTAAGCTACATACAGAACACTGAGACCGCAAACAACTGTAACCTAGATGGGGAGAACGAATACCTGATACTGGGCTTGGTTCCAGAAGAGGTGCTGGACGTAGGCGATGACGGCGGCGCGGAGGTGCTCGGAGGCGGCGGTAGGCTGGATCTTGTTGACCACGGCGAGCGTAGCGGTCTCGAAGCGCCGCCACGCGTCGGGGGAGACGGACGCGGGGTCCGGGTGCGCCGACACGGACTCAGGCACTGGCGAGCACTCGCTGATGTCCACCATAGCCGCCTCCGGGAGAGAGAGCCGCCGCTAGCCGCTTGCTTCTTCTTCGCCGGAGCTGGAGCTGGAGGCGCCGCCGCCAAGCAGCCGCTGGAGGAGGGAGGCGGGCGACGCAGGAACCGCCGCCCGTCGTAGCCCAAGCAGCCGCTGGAGGAGGCGGAGACGGCGGCGAGGCGAGGCGATGCAGGATTCGCCGTCGACCGAGCAGGAACGCACGGGAAGGTGAGCGGGGAAGATCGGTACGGTCGAGGGGCCGCGATCTGCGCGCCGCCGCCGCCGCCGGCGCGGTAGGGCAGGGGACGGAAGACGGGGAGAGCGAGCTCGGGATTTGGGAGCACGAGGGGGAGGCGAGCCGCGACCGCGACCGGGGGGATTTTAATGTGAGGAGATCAGGAGGAGAAGGAGAAAAAGGTCAGTTTTTTTTTTTTCCTCTCGGCGGGCGTCCGTTGCTTCGCTTTCCTCCACTTCCTCGCTTGCGCCTGCGCTCTCCGCGGGGATAGAGATGATGATGACGCTGACGAGGCGCCTGCGCCGCGCGTGCGGCTTGCTGCTGCTGCTTTTTGGGGGCTCGGCTGCACGCGCGCTCAATCTCTCCGCCCGCGGACCGCCGCCGGAGGAAGAAGAAGACGAAGAGGAGGCTTCAAGGCAGGATTTGCTTTTCGGGTTTTTTTTCTCTGTCTTTCTCTCTTTTTTTTTTACTTCGATTCGATCGATCCCTCAATTCGGCGGGGGCTCACTCCAGTGGCTTATGGAGCAGCGAGCGATGGATGTTGTTTGTCACGGATCGAGCTCGCTCGCGTCGTGGGGTTGATTGAACGAGGAAAGCATCCTTGATTGGATTGGCTGATTGCAATTGCATTGCCCCCTTCTCGACAGTCCACTGTTCCTGTTCCTTGAAGGAGGAAGAAGTCAAAGCGATTTGAGATTGACGACACACACGTCAAGGTGCCCATCAGGAAAATTGACTCCACATTGATGAGTCTAGATATGGATCGGGTAAAAATGGACCTTCAAATATTAGTATTGCACACTTGCGTATTCCATCTCTTTTTTATTATAAATACGTGTATTTTCTCCGTGAAGGGACCCTTTCGCAGATTTAGAATAAGATGAAATAGATCTGGAGAAAGCGGCCCATCCAAAAAAAAAAAAAACTCCGCATTGACGTAAACCGTAAAAATAGATCTGGTACATTTGATTTTCTTGCTATTATGGGTATTCCATATCTTTTTTTATTCGAAATATGTATATTTCTTTCTCAGCATACCCTTTCGCAGATTTTTTTTATAGAATAAAAAAAAATGAAACACGCATAATGTTTAGAGATTTATTTTTACGAAGTTGATAGATGTTTGGAGTCTTAAATTTGCAAAGCGTATTATTTGTCGTTCTAAATATGTAATTTTCTTATGCCTATCAAAATTGAAATAATACTCTTCCCTCCTAATATTATCTCGAACGCATAAAGTTGGTTAAAATCTTCTTCTTTTTTGTTTTTTCTCCAGAGACTAGAATTGGTAAAAATGTTTTTTACATATGTATACACATTCGAATAGACATAATTCTTGCTTGCATCATCCAACTTAATATAACCTTTATAATGTAACATTTCAACATAAAAATGCACAATTTACCAAAAACAAACAAGCTAATATAACTTAGAAGAAAAAAAATACTTGGTTTTAGTAACGAATGAAGTTTAATTTTCGTAGCATCTGATGTAGTGTTGGATACATCATCATGACATAACAATGAGACAGAGCATGCGAAAAAACAAAGCATTGTAAGTAGTATCCGTGTTAAAGTAGTTATACTTGGGCATTTTCGAAGGATTGAGTTGGACCAGTAAATCTCAAAATTAATATGTAGTCATTACATACATACATCTCATTGTAGACGGACACGGATATATACCATAAAATTCATGTTATTTTATTGCCTATGCTCATGCTACTAGCATTTGCTGGACTACTATTAAATCGCTCATTTTTATTTAAATGGTAGCTGTGTGCATATATAGTAATTGTCCAACAAGAGACGAATGCAGCGGTGGTTTTTAGTTGTGCACAAGGTAGGTTAGCTCATTGTGGACAGCATAGCTAGGCATATAAATTTTCTTTTGTTGTTTTGTTCTTCATAGGAAAATGTCTAGATCAAGAAAATGTGACCACGGATAACATTTAATATTATAATAGATGTGATTGACAAAGACTTTCACCATATTGTATTGGTGTCCTATATACAAAAATGACGCACATATCGAATCATAATTTGTTGTGTGGTAAGATAGGGTCAAGCAACTGGCAACTCTCATTTCTTCACCTTCCTATATTAGTGGAAAAATTCCATAGACTCTACACTTAGCAAGTAGTAGTGACGAATAAATATTCCATTGCAATGAGAGCGAGCACTGCCAAGGCAAGTTGTGGAGAAGTGCACGAGAAAAGAAAGCAGGCAACTTGTGAGGAGGTCTAGTTATATCTCGGCATGCCATAAACTTTGTAGTATCCTACTTTGTTTAATTATCTTTGAACTCTATATGTACTTTATTTGTGGTTGAAATACTTTTAGTTAAATTGTAGAGGAGAAATGAAGATCACACAGGGGCGAGATGCATGTTTGAGAAAATAAAATAGGTAGTAAAGCTGGAGACGACAACACAAAATGAGAACTCTTAGAATATATATAGGTGACTACCTAAATAGAGAAATAGGTAATCTGTTTGAGGTAAGAAATGGTGTTTTACATGACGGTTTCTAGTGACGTTCTAAAAAACCATCATTGAATTGTATTGTGTGTGATGGTTTATTCCTGAGGTGATACATTTATGTCGACGGGTTTAGTCATTGTCATGGTTGGACGTCATAAATCGTATTTCCATGTAAATGATGCAAGAACTAGAGAATTGGATATCGAGTCCAAAACCTAGTATCCCTCATATATATAAGCGCTGGATTAGAGTTCCAAGTTAAAAGCATCACTACTAGAATTAAAATTTTCCTACGGTTTCGTTCTTTCCCTACTGTTTTAAAAAAAACCTAGGAAAAATGTGTTTCCCTAGATTAGATGGCAAAACCGTAGGGAAACTTTTCTTTCCCTAAGAAATTCATATTTTTGTCAAGATAGATTGAAGAAAGAAGGCCCAGTGAGCCACGCTGTCGCCTGTGTGTCCTGCCCTCGGAAATATAATAGAAATTCCTAGAGAAGTGATTAACCCAAACCCTATCTCCTTGTCGCCTAAAAAATTCCCCATCACAATTTCTTCTCGCCGCCCACACCTCTCTGCTCCCTCTGAACACTTTGCGCCGCACGGAGCATGCCGGTGGAATCCGAGCTCGCCGCAGGATCGATGAAGGCACCCGGAACTCCCTCTGTGCTCGCAGCGGACCACTCTGTCCCCCTCCGCGCATCAGATGTCGACGCTCCCTCTGCACGCCAGACGAAGCCGCATCCTCCGTGCGCCGCCGCATGGAGCACGCTACTGCATCTCCCTCCGACCTCCGCGTCGCATGGAGCTCCCTCCGCGCTTGTTGCACGGGTCTCCCTCAGCAGGAGCGAAAGCGACGCCTACGGCGGTGGCCACACGACCAGATCTGAGGTGAGCCTCTTCGCCTCTTGGTTATTCAGCACCGATGTCATGCTATGTGGATTTCTTGGCATCTATAGATTTTTTTTCTGAGTATTACTGCTTGTGTCGCCTCAGGATGGGGAAAACTATTTTTTTTTTCTCCTCCTCAGTTAATTTGGTGGGGAAATAGTTCGTCTAGACTGACCCAAGTGAGACTGCCAATGTTTATTTGGTAGTAAAAATCTTTTCTTTTTTGGCAGATAGAAAGTCAATCTTTTTTTTCAGGAGAGCTAATTAATTGATTTGGTTTTATCCAAGCCAGCTAGAGGTAGCCAGAGTAATATTTCCTAACAAATAGTTGTTTGTTGGATACAGTATTGCATGTTTCCTTCATATCCATCTACGCCACCTATCTCTAATGATTGTTTGACTACTTATACTTGGGTCCAAGTTGTCCTTTTACCTATTTATCTCTTTTAGACATTGATCAAGATCTTGTGATTCCGGATTATTTTGATGACCCCTTAACTATAATCTGTTTGGCATGCCTTTTACCACCACAGATCAAAGAGCCAGTGGGAGGTAACAACTCTATTTTGGATGATGATGACCTGAAGGAGATTTTAGCATCTGAGTTCATGCCCCGTAAAAGGAGGGCTCACAAGGTCAGGGAGCAACTTGATGATGTGTATCTGCGTCGCAGCAAGAGGATTGCCGCTAAGAGAGTTGGTTTCAAAGCCACATCAACACCTGACATTCCCATGGATAAGGACACCATCAGCCCCATCCCTCTTGCCATGATTCTACCCACGGCTCCTTACATGAATCAAGATTTGGCTATGTCTGCCACCATCCTCAATGCAGACAACATTGTGGAACTGGATTAGGAGATGCTTTAGTGCTACCTCAATGTAGCCTCTTTACTTTTGTTTCCCTTGGTTTGCCTTGTCTGTGAACATGCTTAACCTTGTAAACTCTTTATGTTGAATGGTTGGTTGCTACATGTTCATGTGCTACTTTTATTATCCCTTGGTGATGTTAAAGTTTTATGCTCCATGTTTTGTTTCCATCCTCTTTACTTCATACCATATTATTCTAATCTTGATCTCTGAGTGGAAAAAATTGGCTTTTTTATCTTTTCTCGGATTGGTAGTTGGAACTATGTCTGTTATGAATCTTTTTTGACATACCCAGTCTAGTCTTTGTCTTTTTATCAATGTGGTCGGTGCCTGACCAAGATCCAGGTTTTATTGCTTCAGATTTAGTTTACAATGAGTAACAACAAAAGTCACAGAATTTTGTGATGGAATGTGAGAGACATTAATTCTCAAGAAAAATGGGATGCAATCAGGGACAAGATCAGTGAAAGTACCTGTAATATTTTACGTTTACAGGAAACAAAGAGGGACTCTTTGACATCAACTACCTGAAAAGGTTTTGCCCTCGACATTTAGATACCTCTGCCTTCTTTCCCTCAATAGGTGCCTCTTGGAGGCTTTTGAATGTTTGGAACAACAACTTATATCATGGTGATATAGCTCACAGTAACAACTATGCAATCACTATAAAGGTTACATGTTTACACGACCAAAGTCAATTCCACCTAAGAAATATTTATGGACCTGCTCATTATGTTGGTAAATTAGCTTTTGCTACCTAGCTCATCAATTTTGACACTTCTAGTTTTGATGTCTGGTTGTTAGCTGATGACCAACCTCTATAAAAATCAAGAGAATAGAAGAAGACCAAGGGGTCTTGTTGAAATGCAACTTTTTAATGACATCATATCTAATCTAGATCTAACAGATATATCATTCAGTGATAGCAAATTCACCTGGAGTAACATGCAAGTCAATCCTCTTCTAGTTAAGCTTGATTGGGTCCTAGTGTCAGAATCCTAGGGACTCACTTATCCTGCCACTTCAGTTCAACCACTTTCTAGACCAGTGTCAGATCATATTCCTTATATAATCAACATTGGCAATAAAATCCCTAAGGGATGTGGATTCAGATTTGAGAATTACTAGATTGACCAACATGGTTTCCTTGAAACAATTTAGTTACATTGGAATTCTAGTCCTTTTTTGCCAATGCTACCAAAACCCTCTCAGCAAAATCCGAATAGTACAAGATGGCCTCAAAAATTGTGGAGTAAGAATATTTCCAACCTGAACAAATTGATACACAACTCCAATTGGGTTCTTTGTTTACTTGATGGCCTCAAGGATCAAAGAGCCTTAAGTCCTCTTGAAGCAAGTTTTAGAATCTTAGTTAAAAATCACCTCTCCAACTTACTAGAATAAAAAAGAATTTACTAGAGGCAGAAAAGCACAATCAAATGGGTGACACTTGGACATGAAAATGCCTCTTTCTTTCAGGTCATGGCAACTCACAACAATAATAAGAAATATATTGGCAGCCTGACTATTGAGGATGATATCCTAATAATTGATCATGATCAAAAATATATTGCGCTCTAGAGTGCTTTTTAAAAAAAAGACTAGGAATCAGTGATTTTTCTGGTGTGTCCTTTGATTTGGAATCACTCCTGCCCAGAGATGGCCTTGCTTCCTTTTCTGATGATTTTACTGTAGAAGAGATCAACCTAGTTATTAAAGATCTACCCAATGATCATGCTTCTGAACCTGATGGGATCAATGGTCTTTTCATTAAGAAATACGGGCACATTATAAAAGATGGCTTTTGGAGGTTCCTAAATAACTTTAACTCTACATTCATGGATATTAGTTGCCTTAGCGACTCCTACATTGCTCTGATCCCAAAGAAGTGTAACCCTACAAGTGTTAATGATCATAGGCCCATGTCCCTGCTCAATTACTCACTAAAATGCTTAACTAAGCTGCTCTCCACTAGACTGCAGTGAGTCATTGTTAATTTAGTACATCCTAACCAATATGACTTTATTAAAGGAAGAACCATCCAGGACTGCCTAGCTTGGGCTTTTCAATTCCTGTATCCACCACAGTTTAAAAAGGAGATTGTCATTCTTAAATTTGACCTCGAAAAGGCTTTTGACAAAGTGGAACACCAATTTTTTATAGAAATCCTTCAACACAAAGGGTTCCCTAAAAATGGGTTAATTGGATTCAAATGATATTGAAACCAGGGACATCCTCTATGCTGCTTAATGGTATCCCAAGCAAGATCTTCAAATGCCTAAGGGGAGTCAGACAAGGTGACCCTCTGTCACCCTTATTGTTTGCTATTGTCAATTGTTTATGAAGCTTGGCAAAAGGTGTGTTGAAAAATCCCATAAGTGAAGATTTTGGTGGTGATTTTCCCATAGTCCAATATGTAGATGACACTTTGTTGATAGTACTTGCTGATGCAAGGACACTTTTCAATCTCAAATGCCTTCTATGATCTTTCTCAGACTCTAGTGGATTGCATGTCAATTTTCACAAATCTTTCATGGTCCCCATCAACAATGACAACACAAAATTGGAGCATTTGGCATGTACTTTTGGATGCCTCACTGCTAGCATGCGTTTCACTTATCTAGGTCTACTTCTAAGCATTTATAAGCCTGCAAAGCAAGATTTTGCTCCCCTGATGGAGATAATTGAATCCATATTGATTGGTATTAATAAAATGTTGTCATATCATGGCAGGTTAATTTTGGTCAATTTAGTCTTCTCTGCTATGCCCACTTATTATATGTGCATTCTCTTGCTCCCCCACCAATTGTGCAACAGATTGACAAATATAGAAAACATTATCTCTAGAGTGGTGGACATATCAACATAAAGGGTAAATGTTTGGCTGCTTGGGATTTAGCATGCAGACCCAAACATGAAGGAGGACTTGACATCATTGACATCAACATCCAGAATAAAGCTCTCTTGATAAAATTCTTGGACAAGTTTTACAATCATTCTAACACAGCTTGGGTCCATCTCACCTAGGAGAAACTTTATTAAAATAAGAACACACCTCCTCATGCTAGGAGCCCTATTGGATCCTTTTGGTGGGAAGAATCATTAAACTTCATCTGGATTTCAGAAATTTGACTCACTGCCAACCAAAGTGCGGTAACTCTTTACTTTTCCGGTCTGATATCTAGATGCAAAATCATCTAAAGGACTCTTTTCCAAGGTTGTTCTCCTATGCTAAGAAGAAGAAATGCTCCATCTTCCAATTCATGTAGAACAACAATGATAGGAATTTTTTCCATCCCTTCTCAATTGAAGCCTCTGAAGAATTCTAGGAATTACATAATATGTTGTCGTCTTTCGACTGGGACCATAAGAGCATGGATTCTTGGTTATACATTAGGAGCACCCATTATGTTTATATTTCCCAAAAAGGCCTATAAATTGCTACAAGGTATACAAACAACTTCCCCTCTTTTTAGATGGATGTGGGCAGGTGAAAGGTCCTAGATGGCTAGAGGGGGGGGAATAGCCTAATAAAATTTCTACAAATCACTAGAGCAAAATGTTAGATAACACTGAAGCGAAGTTTTTTGCTCTAGCTCTACTAGGAATGCAAAGCCACCTATCCAAACAATTCTAGTTAACTAAGTGCCTATACACAATAGCAAGAACCTAAGACACTTAGCTCAAGCAAGCTAAAACAACTAACAAGAGAGCTAACTAACAAGCTAACTAGACAAGATATGAAAGAGAGTACATGCAAAGATAAGGGTGATTGTTATACCGATGCCTTGTGATCAAAGGATGTCAATATGAAGAATCAATCATAATGAAAACCAATGAGTAGCCGGGAGACAAGATGAACACAAGAATTTTTCTCCCGAGGTTCACTTGGTTGCCACCAAGCTAGTCCCCATTGTGTCGACTACTCAAGTGGTGTTTCGGTGGCTAATTGGCAATTTACAAGCCAAGCCCACTACCCGGGCGCCACAAGAAACCACCCAAATGAGAGTAACTCAATGACACGAGCAATCCACTAGAGTTACCCTTTGGCGCTCCACCGAGGTGGGTACAAGCCCTCTCACAAGTCGATGAAGTCGGCCGCGAACAATCACCAACACGCGCCGAAGCTTCTCCACAATCGCCAAGCCGTCAGGTGTTGGCAAACACCAAGAATAACAAGAAATCCCGCGGCGATGACGATGACCAAGTGCCACTAAGATGCAATGCAATGATCAAGCACTTGGTTCACTCAAAGCAAAGAGAGATGAGTTGGAGGGCTTCTCAAGCAAGCACAAAGAGTGAGAATGAATGGGAGGTGCAAGAGGGGTCCCAAGGAGCCGACCAAAACATATATATAGCCTTCACCAAAAGACTAGCCGTTTTCTCCTCTTTTCTCCATTGTTTGCGTCAGTCCGGATGCAGTCTTCATAGGGGGTCTGGACCATCATGCTTGCGTCCGGACCCTCATCCATTTGAAAACTTCGATTTGGCGCCTTCACTGGTGCTGAGTTGTCGCCTCCGGACGCTGTGAACAGTCGGGGTCCGGACCATCATCGCCTTGGGTCCGGAGTCCAGCAGAGAGCTCCCGGAGGCGTCCGGACAGCGTTCGGACTCTGGTGTCCGGACCATCAACCTGCGTCCGGATCCACCTGCAAAGAGGATCAGAGAGCTCCAGCTCTCCGGACGCGCGTCCGGAGACAGCGTCCGGACTTTGATCTGCGTCCGGACCTCCTGTCTAGAGAAGCCGAGAGCTAGGGTATGCCTCCGGTCGCATCTTCCTTTGTCCGGACCGAGCATCCCCAGCGTTCGGACCTTGCGTCCGGATCACTTTACCTTGTCCAATCGATTTGCTTCTTCTTCTCCAAGTCTTCATGTGCTAACACCATGAGATCCATACACTTGTGCTCTGTGTTAGCCTTTTCTTTTGAAATATCTTGAATTTACTTCTATTTTCATGTCACTTAGGTTCATTTTAATTATGCATGCAATGCAAATCTAGTGGCACATGATAACCGCAATTGACACGAGTTTTCCCTTCTTGATAGTACGGCTATCTATCCTAAATGTGATCACACTCTCTATAGTGTCTTGATCACTAAACCTAAAATGACCCTATAATATACCTTTGCCTTAGGTCCATTTTTGTTTTTCTCTTTCTTTTTTTCCCTAGTCATGGAGCACTTGATCTATCATGATCCTTCATCTAGCTCCCACTTGTCAATTTGGTTCACCCTATCTTGACCATTCACTTAGCAAATAGGGTTAGTCCATAGGTGTCATCAATTAACCAAAATCAAACTTGGGCTTTCAGCAGGTGATAACATGGGAAAGCACAAAATTTTCTTTTGGCTCCTTTTGAAAGAACACAAGGAACATTTTGAGAAGGAAAAACATACACTTGAGTAGTTACTCTTGAGCAATCTGTAATTTGAATGTGGAAGGGACCCTCATACACCTTTTTTTTAATGTCCCTTTAGTCAATCTTGCTGGAATCTCATGGGGATCTTATGTGACCTGACTTTACCACCTCTGGATATGCTCATACAGCAAGGATAAATTTTGGGTCTATAATCTTCAGAGAAGTAGTTATAACAGTGTTGGTCGATCTATAACTCAAGAAATGGACTTGTATTTGATAACAGACCTTGCGACTTGCAGAGCTAGAAGATTCACCTCAAAGAGGAATTTGGCTTGATTTGCATCAAGGCCAAACCAAGCCGTGCAGACAATGGTTGGAGAATATCGCCTAATATCCCCCTTTTTCTCATTTAGCTTTGGAAACTCCTTTGAAATGCACTGCTTGTGCATTTGTATTTTTGTAATTTGGTTTCTTTTTCCATTCATCAATAAAGGTAAAAAATAGGTGGGGATTTTTTCAATGCTAAGCCCTAAAAAAATTGTATTGGATAATTTGTGCAACTAATATTGGAAGCAGATTAACTATATTTTTATAGATTAATCTGGTGCACTGTTGATTTGAAGCATCAATATTACTTAATAATATATTAATATGGTAATCATTTTGCAAAGGAATTGTGAATTTTACCTTTGTCTGTTTTGATGCCAGCGTGGATATCAAACAAGCCTACATGCTCTGCCTATTTTTTATTATTCAGGTATTCATCATTTATTGAACATGGAAGAGTGTTTTTCATATTATTTAACAAGGTTAATCCTCTTACTTGGTCCCTGATGTTAGCTGTTTCGAGTATGATTTAAATTTAAATGGTAGCTTATTATAATATATTTGCGTCAAATAATTTGAGCACATAAATATTCACTCTATCAAACTGAACGCACCGCGTTCTGTAAAGCATCGGGAGGAACAAAATAGAGTAGAAAAACATGCACCGCGGTGCTGTAAGCAGTCCTGGACGGCGTTTCATCCGCGGCAGGCAGAGGAGAAAACGGTCGGCCTCTATCCGCTGGTGGGCCCCGCTGCTGCTGTTTGGGGAGAGAGGGCGCAGAGCGCCAGGTCTTGCTGCTGCTGTACGGCACAAGGGTCCACTGATGTTACTATTTCAATATCTAAAAAAAGTGTCATAATTCACAAATTAAAAGACTAAATTAAATTTCGTTTGTACCATTAAATTTATTTTAATAAATCCTTCAAAACAAGATATCACATGAATATATTTAGATAAAGTGATAAATGAGTCTTATGATTAGTAGTTGGTATAGAGTATGAGATATAGAGGATGATGAGTACGGAAGAAATGTGTATAGAGAAGAGAATCTTGATGACTAGATATATAGAGGATTAGCAGTGCGGATAGTCTCAGTTAGCTGAAAATGGATAATTAGCTGAATCGCTACAACATGAACACCCCTCTTGCAACACATGCATATCAGCTATTAAAGCATCTATAATATGATAACAGTTCTAGAAAAATATTAGTTGATCATAAAAACTTAAATATTAGTGAACTGGTAGTAAATTCAAACCACTCTAACTCTGAATATATATTTAACTATCTTCTCAATCCATTGCTCATAAAAAACTAACTTTGCAACTTGCTAGTTGAACTTACTTGTGTACTATAATTTTTTATTTTTGCTAGTTGAATTTACTTGTGCAATTTTTGGTAGTATTACCATGTTCATATAAAAAAAGATCCAAAATTTTTACTTCGTACTAGGTCCATAAAACCTAAGGACCGGCCCTGTCTGTGACCAAAAATTGATAATCATGTAAAGCATCATTCCTTGTAGCACCAGAATATCTTAGCTTACATATGATGTACTCCCTATATATTCTAAATTAAAAGACATTTTTTGGCTCTTTTAGATATATTTTTTTTACTAGTATTTAAACATAGTGGATATCCAAATATATATATAAAAAATTATATCTAAAAATATCGAAACATCTTCTGATTTAAAAAAGTTGAAACGTCTTCCGATTTAAAAATGGCGGGAGTATCTCTATCTACTCTTTTAACTCTAGAACTATATATATAAATACTCCCAAAAAAATGGCGGGAGTTAAAAGAATTATATTATATAGCGCTTTATGATCTGCTACAATGTACTATATATAACATGAATTTCAGCTATTTTTAATTAGTGCCTATATATGTCTATGGTATTACTTTGCCTAACTATTCAATTCAATCTCTAATTGCTTATATATAGTAGTGATGCGTGTGTGTGTCTATATATATATATATATATATATATATATATATATATATATATATATATATATCAAGTTGTTGCCAAACCAGAGATTAGAGGGGCAACGATGATGGTTTTGTTTTTGGTTTCACATAACGTCATTTGGAGTCTTTTTCTTGTTGTTGGCATGGAAAAATTGGGATCGGCTGATCTTTTTCTTGTTTTTCGACTATTTTATTTGCAAAAGGGGAAGCAAGTGTTTGGATTTGTCATGTGTTCTACTCAGTCAGTACGAAAGTACCAGGAACTCAGCTAGAGACACATGTGTTCAATGATTTATGAAAAGCAACCGCACCTTAGTATAATAGTAGTGAGCCTTATCTGCGGGCCACGATCTAGCAGCCCATCAACCCTATGAATGAAAACGGAAAGTCCGGCCACAAATTCCATGAGGGTCTTCCAACCACAACCAAAATATATAAGTTCTGAGTTCTTTTAGTAATTTTGATATTTAAAATTTAGTATAAATTATCCTTAGTAAATATCTATCTGTCTGATAGTATTGTATAACTACTAAAAGAAGTTCACTGTTTTAGGGCTTCCCCAATGCACCACGGTGTCGTGCTGCCCCAACTTCATTCCACGTGTGCACTGTGTATCCATGTCATGAGAATTGATAGCCTCATAAAGCGAAAGCAGTAGTTCGAACGCGCGTTGGGGGCAAGGAGCCACACCATGGCTATGTTTGGTTGACAAGAGGACCACACTTACTGGCAATGTTTTAGAGAGAGAGAAAAGTGATGGGATCCAAAGGTAATATGTATACATGTAGCTTGTATCAACACATGTGGTTTGAGTGGGAGATACGTACACACCCAAACAAGGCCTTAGGTACGTAGAACGATGCAATCGGAATCCACGAGAGCATATCAAGGAGAGTAGAGAGCTAGAGTGTGTACCAATTCAACATACACCGTGCACTCAGTAAACTGATGAGCCGAAAACTTTCAAATTCAGTTGAATATAAACAAGAGGCAAGCTCAACAGGGTAGCCTATACTATATCTATATGCCTCTTGTGGTGCGCGGATTACTCACCTTCTCACTCCTCACAACTTCTTTCTCTGTTGGCCTACCGTCGTCCATGCATCATAGCTTCAAGTAGCGCTAGCTGGTTAGTAACTATAACTATGTCATTTCTTCATCAAATTGTTGAGCCAACTCCGAGCAACTCCAAGAGCCTCTTTTATATCGTCATATCGTCATACGTATTGATAGGAAACAAACACGATTTTGGCTCCCATGTAACTGCAGTCCATTGTATAATGTGACTGCAGGGGCAATATATGAAAAAGCATGGAGCATCATAAACCATCCATGTATACAGTCCTGGAAAGTCTCTGAAGTGTTAGCAGAATAAGATCTGTACGACAACTCTTGGAAGAAAAAATTCAAGCCATCCCTCCCAACTGACAAAAAAAAAAACTCTGACTTGGCTTCAAACTCCAAAACACTTGGCCGGCTCATGGTGCCTGTACTCCGTTGGAAGCTATCTATTTTATCATGTTCATTGCTATTACTGAACTGGAATACAAAAGTTAGTACACGTTACTAGAACTTATTAACTTTAGGACATCAATTATCCTTTGGAAAATCACATTAAAGATTATAAGCTCCGATGAAATTTGATAATCAGATTAAACAGATGTAGCTTGTACAGTAACAGTACAATGAAAAGTGGCATCCTAAACTTGGTGGAAGCCACAGTAGATGGACAGCAAATTGCAAGAGCTAGACGGCCACTCGCAGAGGTAGATGGTGACCAGGGTATCGATTGATTTGCTACAGTAGATTACCACCAAATCAGTTGCTGATGTAGCTGCCAAAAAGTAAATAAAATACACAGTCATGAGTGTAGCAAATCAACTAAGCAAGTATGAAATCATACCAATCCCAAGCAGGCAGGCCGTTAGACTGTCTCCAACAGCCAATACCCAATGGGTCAACTTCAGACTCAGCGAAGTCGGCCTTTGTCTTGGACAATGAATTTGGAACATCTTCAACATCATAAACATGTTTCAAATGTCTTCAAACGTATCTTGCGACCGTTGTATTTGAATGTTTTAAAAGTAGATCATGTGTTGCATCTTTCCTCCTAGAGCCGACAAGACATCCATACGACGACGCGGCTGAGTCCTTCCGAATCGAAGGCGCTGCACGTCATTCCCCTCTTTTGCCGCTTGGGTAGCGTGGGCCCCACGTGCTGTGCGGAATGGGCGTGAGTGGGGGGGGGGGGGGCTTGCAGACGGAGTGGTAGGATGTGGGTGTGGAGGACATATCCGCGGATGGGAACACATGCTTGTGTTATTTTTTATACTCGGATGCTATTTCCGTCCACCCTTACGTAGGCGTACCGATTTATTTAAGGAATATATTAATTTTGTGACGTGCATGAGTACAAAATTTTACGGGTGCTAGCTAAGCTCTGGTTGAGAAACTAGTCAACCACGGATCGAGTACTAGGTTAAAGTAGGAGCAAAAGGCAATTCAGCAGGTCCTGAGATCTGTTATCCCGAAAATTCACACGCAATAATTAACTTTGCTATTTGCGGCGAGAAACGACATTCGCATTACTATTTCCAATCAGAAATTTTCCAAGTGACAGTCGTCATTCACAGTAACAGTACAGCATGCTGCGTTTATTTACCCTCTAGATTTGCCAGCAGCTTCCTGGCCAGGAGGCGCGGCCACCTTGTCCTCAATTTTTACACCATTCAGATTACCTCGTTGGTGGCTGTGATTTGTTGGAGCGAATCCGGGTTAATTGGTTTCGTACTTTTGTTCAGCTTCGTAAGCTTTTCGTCTGTGTTTTCATATTCCTAACTGATCCTCCGTAGAAGCTGGGACCCACGGTATATACTACTAGCTTCTACTTTCCTTCTCAGCTCTTCTTCTTCCCGACTCTTCTCGTCCCCTCCGCTCTCTCTCTCTCTCTCTCTCCCGATGCAGCCACGGCGGAGCTCACCGGCGCGCGGTCGCCGCCCTTCTCCCCCCCCTCCGCGGCGTGCTACCGGCCTACCGCCGCCGGCTCACCGCGCGACGTGATGCGCAGGCGTAGAGCGGCGGCGCGGGTCGCGGCCACCGGCAGCGGCCGCCACCAGGGCACGCCTGCGGCCGCCCTTCTTCTTCCCAGCTTCTCCTCTCTCTCCCTCTCTCCCGAGGCTGCCATGGCGACGGCCACCGACGCGACCGGGGCGCAGCCGCGGCCGCCCAACTGCTCCCCAACCCTAGCGTGCCGGTGCGACTGGGACCTGCCGGTGGCCGCCGGCGCGGTTTCGTCCGACACTGCCTCCTTGCACTGGTCCGCACGTGCTCGGCGAAACCCTAGCTCCCTGTGCTTTACGGCTTCGGCTACGTCGTCTGCCGCCCCCAACGACGCGACCACGCAGCACGGGCTACCCCGCCTGCACGTGGTCTCCTCCTCGTCGGCGATTGGATCTAGCGGTACTCATACTCTTCTTCTCCTCTGTCTTGTGGCTTCTTCCCTAGGTCTTGTCTCCGTCTCGGATGCGCGGTGACCGGGTGTTCGGATCCTCTCTCCCTACATCTTCTTGCACTGGTGGTTACCCGCCGCTGCAGCCTGTGCTGCCTCACGGCGGCGGCAAACCCAGCACGACCCCTCGGCGTGGGGCCCACGGCGCCGGCAACCACGGCACGAGCGCACCCCTCGGCGCAGCGACCGGGTGAGGCCCCAGCTACTGGTCACCCCCTCGGCACAGCAGCCTAGGCGCGTCAGTTCGTGTTTGGTCCTCCAGGTATGCCAACCCTTTTTGTTCCCCTCCTGCTGTGCGAAATTGAGCACCTGAGCCTGCTTCAGTCCTCAGATCTGATCTAACTACATCCTATCCTATTTTGGCTACTAATCTTGGTGATGTTTGACTTCAACTGTTATGTATCCTATTGCCTACGGATCAATATACAGGTTGTTCACGGTACTGTCTATGGATCGAATACAAATGCAGTTCACAGGATAGGACAAGACAGGGAAAAGATTGGACAAAACAAAGATGAATAGATATAATGCATAATACGATTGGTATTTGAAATATGTTTATAGAGGACTCGCTATGGCCATCAATGTGTCCCATTTAATTACATATTCTATCATAGTTCTTTTGAAAAGTAGTTTACTGGCAGCACCTGCACATATATGAAGTGTTAGCGCCATGCGTTCTTACACGAAATATTTATGAACAAATGCATCAATGTCCTTCTATATAGATCATTAACTTTGGTTTATGGACACCTGGTTTTCCATGCATTTAGTCTGTACCACTATTTGTGGTGAATATTTTTGTTTCCAAAGATTTACGTACTGTATTCACATGATTTGCAGGAAAGCTTATTGCCTCCTAGCCTATTGACTGTTGTTCCAAGAAAATTTGTACAGCAGCGGCTCCATTGCCAGTGCCCACCCCCCGGTGATTGTAATGTTTTAATTAAAAAAAAATCCCTCAAAACCATGCCACTATTTCGGGACACATGTCCATTATATGCTGGTGGTGTTGGGTATTCTACGGATCGCTGGAATTATGTTGAAAGCCTGTTTGCTTATAAAGGGCTGTTCTAGCCATTTGTCGATTCATGTGTGTGTGTGTGTGTGTGTAGCATCTGGTCCTCATCCACCACTCAATGGCTGAGTAGGCTCTGGAAATGCGTATGTAGATGCAAAGTCATGAAAGCTATCCCAACTTGGAACAATGCCTTGCCGAGTTTCACAGCTTGTTTATCAAGTTTTTTAATCACTTTTTCTAGAGGGTTAATTCTTTATCACTAAACGAAAAGTTGCTCCTGTTATAAATCACTGCATTGTAACCTGGGCTGCTTGTGATGTGGTCAGGGTCATGTTAATGATTTCACTTTAGCTTAACTGATTAACTGATGTGGTCTTTTCTGCATTCATTACTTTTGTCATATATCCATTATCTATGTATCTCAAAAGCTAAAATGTCTTATGAGTTTGAATACAGAGAGTAGCTTACAAGGTGGATACACTAATTTTCAAATTACTTTTGCATACCTCTCTCTGTTCAAATCAGCATGCCTCTTCACTTACAGCAGGACATGGCTATTATCCTATTGTTGATTCTAATTTTCCACACAATTGAACTGACCCATCATGACTTCATCAGTGCACGCAACATTTATTTTCCTTGTGCATTTAGCAATGTTTGCTTGTGTTATTTTCCAAAATAGTTATCCCAATTATTTCTACTTATACCAGTTTTTCATGGTTTGTTAATAGTGTCACTGATGGACACTACAGTGAAGGGAATTGTTTGGCACTAAAAGAAACTTTTCGGACAGAACATTATTTTCTCTGATCTAGCGGTTGAGATTGGTTGGAGCCACTTTCGTCTGGAATGACTTCTCATCGTTCTCCCTGGCTTATCTTAATTTGCTAGGTGCTAGTGTTTTAAGTAGAGGGATGTTGTTTTGGCTAGACCGATAGTTTTAATTCCACATTTATTTCAGTTAGCCAATGCGATAAGTTTTTAGAATTGCCTATTCACCCCCCCTCTAGGCTAATTAGGTCCTTTCAGATCCAGCGGATCTATGGCCGGCGCCTCCGGATCCGGCGGATCTATGACCACCGCGAAGGATCCAGCCATGGCCGGCGAATCCCACCATGGCTGCCGGCAAAATCCTGCCGTGGCCGTGCACGGGTGAGAGAGGAGAGGGGGCCGAGGCACGAGCGGGCGGCGGCGCGTGGTGAGCTCGACGAGAGGGGAGGACGCGTGGGGAGAAATGGAGAGAGCGCGTGCGTGCGGGTCGCTCCTCCCCCCCTCGCGGTGTGGCCGGGTGGGACGTGCGGCCGGGTGTGTGCGCGTCGGACGCGCGCGGTGGGCGGTGGGCGCGGCCCAGTGGGCTCCCGACGCGTACGTTCTACGCGTGACGCTCTCTGTAGAGTATTACCGTTTTTTTTATGGAGTGAGCACAGTCCAAAACTGCACCCAGAGGCCAGACGAGGCCCAAAAGGCCAAAAGTTGAGAAGGCTTCCGACGGAATCACGTTCCCAACGATTTGCCGCTGGAGTCAGCACAAGCCGTCCGTACTCCGTACTCCGTAGAGATGAGATTGGAGATGAGATGACTGGTCCGCTGTGCGCTGTGGCGTGCGAGCCTCCTTCTCTCTGCATGTGGGACCCACATCGTCTTCTGGTACGGGGAGAGAAGAGAGAGACAGTAGCGACTAGGGTTCGGACGGACACAGGCAGCGGCTCACCGGCCGACGATCCCCTCCCTCCGCCGACGCAGGCGCGGCCCCGGGCTCCCTCGCTCCCGTTTCTCGCGAGGTGTGGTGGGTGGGGGTGGGGCCCCAGCAGCAGCGGCGAGCACCCTCTTCTTCCCTGACCGCGGCCTCCCCTCCCTCCCGTACGTGCTCCCGCCGCACCGGAGGCGACAAGGGACCGCCCCGCCTACCTGCTCCCGTCGACGCGGAGGTACCCTGCCCTGTTGCCCACTCCGCTTCCTCTCGTGACGCCGTGTTGGAAATGGATGGATCCGTGCGTGCGTGCGTGCGTGGCGGCTTCTCTCGGCAATGGCCGCCACTATTTCCGCGTCGATCTCTAACTGACCGCTCAGCGCCCGTGGGTCCTTTGGGGGCATTGCTTGCGTGCTCGTGTGGAATTCGTGTCGGAACAATAGAGGTTGTAGACTTGTAGCGAGTCGCCGATTCGTCGTTTGTCTTCTGAAAGTGAGCAGGACACAGACTGTTAGTTCTCTTTCAGTGTGCTTGGATAATTGGAATGATCAAAAGTCAGTCCGAGCTTTTTTCCCCTTCTCTTCCTGTTATTGTCTGCAGTCTGCAGTGGTTTAGTTGGTAAAGAGAGGAGGGGCCTTTGCTGCTGGCCTGCTGCTATATGTTCATGATCATGACACAGGGAACCATCATTGTCTTGCTAGGAACTTAATTGACCATAACAATTAGTTTAG
This sequence comes from Microstegium vimineum, assembly GCA_022036555.1. Lineage (NCBI taxonomy): Eukaryota > Viridiplantae > Streptophyta > Magnoliopsida > Poales > Poaceae > Microstegium > Microstegium vimineum. The sequence goes on along the minus strand of CM039132.1, from coordinate 57,984,963 downwards.
TGCTTTGCAGCCATTTTTTACTAGTCAAAACTAAATCCCCCCTGATATTGTTTTATCTACGCGTAGTTTAGTCTGGTGGATTTCTGATCGTAGGCTTATGTGTGCAGCGAGTGAGCCGGCACAAGAATGGATGGGAATGCTGAGCCAATCCAAATTCTCATGGGGCAAGCGTCGAGCAACTGGTGGTGTTAAGAGGGATACAGTGTTCTAATGGGTCCTTCACATTGGACAATGTCAATTATTCGTTGTTTGACTGTGTCTATCTATTTAAGCATGGCGATACCGAACCGTACATTGGGAAAATAGTGAAGATTTGGGAGCAAAATGATGTTAAAAAAGTCAAAATTCTTTGGTTTTTCCATCCTGATGAGATTCAGAATTATTTAAGTGGCCCTGTGATGGGAAAGGAGATTTTTCTTGCTTGTGGTGAAGGTACTGGGCTTGCAGATATCAACCCACTGGTATGTCTCTCATAACTTCACTCCTTATGTTCTGTCTTATTTACTCTTTCTTTATCATCATTCTTTTAAACTTGTGTATTCTGACATAATACTCCCAGGTGTGTTGTATATCTGGGTTCTTCTTAATGCAATGATGTGCAGCTCTTGTGCGTATTTGATTTTGATTGATAAAAACGTGTGAACAATTTGTAAACATCAATTGCAATATTACACATTTCAGAAGTATATTTTTGAAAATAAGTAGGTAATAGCCAAGCCTGATTGAGGCACCAAGGTTTGCCACACTTCACATTCTCATTTTTGAAGCCCGAGCAGTGCTAGCTTGATTGGCATAGCAATCATATAATCATTCTAGATGGAGGTGAACAGTTAAAGCTAACATTTGCCGAGCTATTTATGAGATATGTGAATTTTAAATCTGTCATCTTTCCATTTTTCGATTTCTGTTACTATTAAAAGATTATAATGGTTATATGTTTATTTTTCAATTAGGAAGCTGTTGCAGGAAAATGCACTGTTTTATGTATTTCAAAGGACGAGAGGAATCGTCAACCTTCCCCGCAGGAACTGGAAATTGCTGATTATATCTTCTATAGATTCTTTGATGTTAAAAGTTTAACACTTTCTGATCAGTTACCTGATAGAATTGCTACATTGGCAGGTCAGCAGAGGTTCTATACTTGATTTGTGCCCTCCAATTTTATCTTGTAATGTTTTCAATCGAATTGTATATCTAACTAATGTCCTTGCAGTTGATGTTCTGCTGAATCCAAAAGATGAGCTAGTCATATCCAGTCCTGGTACAAATGTTCCGCTGAATCCAAATGTGGATGAGGGTCTGGTTGCCACAGTCCCTGCACCCCCTTCAGCAGTTAAAACAGAGGATGGAGGTCAGGTTGCTGCACTTCCCCTTCCGCAGCCAGCATTTAAGGAGGTGGATGAAAATCCGCCTGCCACAGTTCCCCTTTCCCACTCAGAGGCCAAGGAGGAACAGAAACCAGCCATTGCCATTCCCCTTTCCCAGCCTGTGGTCAAGAAAGTGGATAAGAAATCAGTTGCTGACACTCCCCTTTCCCGTTCAGCAGTCAAGGAAGATGAGAAACCAGTTGCTTCAGTTGCCCCTCCACGGCCTGCATTTACGGAGAACAATCCCAAACGCAAACAGTTACAGGATGCTCACGCTGGGGAGAGGCTGCCAAAAAAGTTGAAATTATCCCAAGTAACTACAGAGCAGGACATAGCCCCAGCGACTGCTGAACAAAGACCTTTGGAGCTACCGCCAAAGAATATTGTAAATTCTCTGGACTTACTTTTCTTATATCCAACATGCTAGTATGCTACTCCTGTTTTTATGTTTTATTACAGGAATGCAAGTGTGCTCCCTTTTTTATTTAATGTTGCAGCCTTTGGAGAGGAGTCATAACTGCATCTTTCTAAATTGCCCCATACCAAGTTTTGTACTTGCTTACACTTTTCCATACCCATGTTTTTTTATTTATTGGTCTCCCATGTTTCTTTATTTAGTGGTCTGAGAGGTGGAATGACCGAATGAGACATAAAATTACAGTTATGAGCACAGCACAAGTTCAGTAGGGCATATGGTCCTTGTGCTGCTTTCTGTTGATTCATTATTTGCCAATGGTCGTATGCTTTATGAACTTTGAACTGCCAACCTGAGTGAAGTTTTATCCCATACCTACTGCACACAAACAATATTCTTCCTGTTCATGGATCATTTATCTAAACTATTCTTTCTGCTTTTGCTTTATTATATTTTTGAATTGCTATTTACATAGTCTTTACTAATTTTCCATGTTTCATTTTCGCTAACACATTGTGTGTTCTATTTAACAGGACAAAAGCAAATGGTTTAAAATTGTGAGTGACCTTTACTTCCTATGGTCTCTTGTACATTTGTTATGATTGTACTGAAGCATGCCATACCCATGCTTGATTATTCATTAATCATTATTACTCAAAATTGCCACAAACTAATTAATATTTTCTTTTGGCCTTGGATGTTTTATGATGATTTTTTATGGAATTTCAGGAATGGGATGACAGACTAAAGATGGCTAATGATAAGGAGACACTTGTCTATATTCAAAATCTTGATATTCGGTTTGGGCCTGCTGACATAGAGGTAGCAAGTGGCATCCTGTCTTTTTGGTTGTCATAAAGCCCAAGCCACTTTTCCTTTGTATCCCTGGCCTAGTATTTTTCAACTATATGTGAACATCTTCTGCTGTCTGTTCGGTTGCAATTCTACTTCTGCCCACGTAACTTATGATTGTCTCATACAGTTTCTCTTTCAACAGTACATTCATTCCTTTTAATCTCAATGTTCTTACTCCTTCGTTTGTTTTGGGCTTTGTTATTACAATCTGGTTGGTTTCATTTACTCCTACTTTAAGTACCCCTTCAACATTTTTCATGATAACCATGCTTGCAGGAGCTGGTTCATAAAGCATTACAGCTAAGTTGCACTGCGAAGCCCATTAATCACCCCACATTTGATGATCCAAACAATGGTGAGTTGTTCACTAATTAAAGGAAAAAATGCTATATATCTGTTGAATGAGAGACAGTGAGGGTGGGGACCATTCAGGGGGGGGGGGGGGGATAGGTGGTCCAGCGGCGATGGTGGAAGACCACTGATTGGGTGTTGGGTGGGGCTGTATGCTGTGGTGATATACCATCAAAGTGGTTAGCAAGGGAGCGGGCGGCAAGCGTGGATCTAGTCTGGTGAGAGTGGGGCAGGGCCATCTCACTGGAGATAGATAGGAGGCCAATGCAGGCAGGAGATGTGTGACAATACTAAAGGAGGGAGGGCAAATGGCCAGTTGTGGAGGTGTTCACTGGCAATCCATGCTGGTTACCAAGGATGGTGATGACAAGGTTGGGGTGGCAATGCTGTGTAAAAATGACCTGGTATTATCTAGTTGATTTAGTGAAGGGGGGAAGGGACTGGACATCTGAATCTCCATCCTAGCATCCAATGTCTTCTTGCAATTTTACAAGTGGTTTTCTTATCTGGTAGGCAAAGCGTATGCCATATTCAAAACTAAAGATGCTGCTGATGCTGCCATTTCAAAAATCAATTCTGGTTTGATTGTTGGTGGAAGGTATGTGTTTGTAGTTGATGAAATCTACCTTGTATCTTATTCTGTAATGATTTTTTTTCTTTAAGCGGTGTTCTGTTTTGTCAATTGTTGAACTCTCCTGGCAAATAAACTGTTGGAATTTATACATTAGAACAAAGAGTCTGTCTTAGGTGATGCTCTGATACATTGATTCTTCAATCAGTTTTCTAACACAAGCAGCATTTTCCTTGAGACTGCTTTCTTATTGTTTGCATTAGAATGCCTTTCATATGTGCTTGTTGGAAGGAATTCTCAGAGTAGCATTTGTTCGTCTGTAGGCAAATGTGCCAGTAGTCAGCTATATATAACTAACTTTGGATAACTTCCAATATATCAAGACTTTACAAGGGGGCAAGAAACAAAGGGAATCCAATTAAACTATGCAGCTTGGCTGCAATAGAAGAGCTGAATATAATGTGGTTCGAGTCCTCATAAAAAAAACTGAATTACATTCTGCAGCTTGGCTATAATATAAGGATAAATCTTATTTTTGGCCGAGTAGTAGTTTGTTGATAAAGTTTGTCTGGCATGATTTTCTTGGTTGGCTACTGAAAATTCTTGCCTATTGTTTAACTTGCAGACCTCTTTACTGCAGCAAAGGGTTACTTGAGGTTCCGAAACCTTCAAAGAATCTTGTTGGGCACCTCTCTGCACATGTCAAAATTGGTCAAAAGCAGCGTGAAGAGCAGGTGGGCGCTTAATGTTTGGGTTTTTTGGATTCCTACCATTACAATGAATGTTTATAAGCTCTGCTATGTTTTGCATGTCTTTGGCTTGATATTTTACGCAAGTACTATCCTTTTTGCAGAAGAAGTCTGTAGCAACCTCGCATTGTTCCCAGCCCAACACGGTCGAGTATGACTTGGCCTTGGACTGGATGCTTCTTCGGGAAAAGCAAGACCAAAGCTTCAGAATACTTCACAAGGTAGCCTAACACAGTTGTGTTGAAGATATTGTATCCATGCCATTGTCTTGTGCCTCGCATTCAGACATTGATTTGCATGTTGAATCGGTTTGTAGAAGCACAGAGAAGACCGGAAAGGGTTTGCGAGTCTGGGAAGCAAAAGATCAAAGGCAGAGAAATAGCAGGCTGGTTCTTGTACTATATCAGATGGACGTCTTAATTACCACGTTTCAGAGCATGGCGCAGTATGACCGCAAGTTTCTTCTCTGCGGAAGAGGATTTGTGCACAGAGGTTTTCTTTTTGCAACAGCCATTGAGTTCATTGGGTTAGTTCGTGTTACCAGTGACTGCTGATGTTAATTAGTGTTTGGAAAGGAAAAGGAATGAAAGTGTAGGACAGCTTTTAGAAGTCAGAGCAGGCTAGGCATCATCAATAGCCGATGAGCATGTTCGGTGGCCATAAGTTGTTTTAGGCTAACACATATGGTTGGTTCGCAAATTCACAGATTGTAAATTTTTAGTCTTTCTTCTTTTATGAACCATCTGCTCTGCCATCGGATATATTCGTCGATGAAAGGATAATAAGGCGTTTATGATGGTGGAAATTGAGAGTGGGCATGCCAGCATTTTTATGCACGAAATAATAATATGATGGAAGCCGATGATGTTCGGTTCAGGGTTCGTTCTGAGTTGCTTTTATTTATTTATTTTATATATAGCTCTGCTGGTGCTTTACAATATGTTGGAACCTCTTATGTCGTGTGGATCCTCTTGCGTTCGAACATTTTAGAACCGTTCTTCTATACTCTTGCTCTGCGCCTTTTGCACAGAAATTATGCTTCCATTTGAGCACGGCGTTCTTCTGCCTAGGATTTGTGTTTCATTTTAGCCCTACTCAACATAGTGTACACAACTGACGAAACAATTATCAGCTATGTGCCTCTGTCGATCTCATATTTCAAATCACCGGTTGCATTATCGGATGCTGCTAAATTTGCAATGTGATGCAAACTTTCTCGGTTGCGGATTCAGTTCTACATACACATGGAGGGATGTCATTCAATGGACATCCATCATGGATAAAAAAAATGACACCAGGCACAATTTTCTGTTGCGTTAGGACGTCAAATTTCTTTACCACTGATCAGTGACCACAAACGTAACAGAACACAAGTCATGCCCGTTTGCCATTTCTTTTTATTGCCACTGAAAGAAAAGATAGCAAATTATTACTAAAAACAAGACCATGTCATGGTAGTACAGCCTAACACAGAAACCACGCCAATACAGATTGTTCAAAGATTGCATGCTACACATAAGATCGTTACGGTTATGCACATCTAATTCAAGTGTAAATAAGCTAGATCAAGTCTCGTCTCCTCTCATCAAGTCTGCATCCTCCTCACATCTCAATATGGTGAGAATGGCTCTGGACATCTCCTTGGTTGTCCAGGGGCATGTACTGAGCCATGATGGCACGGATCTCAGAGTCCATGTATCTCTGCAGGCACAGGTAATGCAAGAACAAAATTAGATGACACCCCAGAGTTTTCAGAAGGTAATGAACAGAGAAATATCAGCTGATACAAGCTGCTTAATTATTTCTTACCCGGATCCTGTACTTGTACACTGCATATCCTGCAATTCCTGCTGCAACAAGGCCAAAGAAGATTACCCACAAGAAGCCCCAGCCTGCTTCTGATCCTCCATTTTTGCCTGAGTACAACAATCACCCAATTAGAATCACTTGAGTGCCAAGTTCATGTCTATATGACTATATTCAGTATAGTTGCTAGTTTGCTACTTTTGAGCTTTGAACTGTCAAGCTGTCAGAGAAAAAATCCAAAACTACTCATGCGCATCAAATAGTTGAGGTAGCCAGCAACTTCTTCTAACTTATGAATTCTAAGGTTAACTAATTCAACATGAAAACTGTGACTCAATAATAAGCTGATAGTGCACATGTATGAGGGCTACATACTTATGCATGTATCATGCTCCCTCATGTAAAGCAAGCCTCCACTGCAGCCGCACTCATAGCTTCCCCATGTGTTTTTGCATTTGCATTCTTTGCATTGACATGCAGTCTTTTCCTTACATTCATCAATATCTGTCACAACATGTTTCACATCAGCATCGCAAGGGAAGTGCGAGAAGTCCAATGATATATGATATGGCAAAACAGTTAAAGGCAATTCTGAAGTGCATTACAGCAGAAGCTGTGGAGGACAGGCAAGCACTTCTAGAAAGATTAATGGGCCTCAGAAATGTCTCTTACCTTCACATTTGTGCTTACCATCACCCTTGAATCCATCTGGGCATTTGCAGCCATCATCCTGCATATTACAGACACCAGAACCAAATTATCAGATTTTATAAGCACTTTTTACTTGAAAAAAAAATGGACATGATCCTACTGATAATATGGCAGTTTTAAGGACAGCAAAACCTCAACTGACACTTACATTACAGGCAGAGTATGTCCGACCATTCTTGGAATCTTTCCAGCATCCTCCATTGTTAATTTCACATCGCCCAGATCCGGAAGCTAAAAGAAATCACATGTTATAATTCGGAAGACATAATAAAAGAAACTGCCAAAACATGAATCTCCTGATGTCTTGTAGTGTACCTTCACAGTGAGTATAGCCATCACCAACAAATTTTACTCCTTTCACAACTGGACACTCGCAAACTCTTCCACGGAAGGTATCCTGTATATAAACCGAACAAGTATTATATGCATGAACTAAACAGAATAAACATTTGATGACCCAAAATGTTCAATTTCAAGGGAAAAAACTAACACCGCAGGAAGTACCTTGCATGCAGTGATGTTAGCAGCCTTATCTTGCCAACAGCCGCCATTGTTCTCTAGGCACTCATTTGTTTGTATATCTAAGGTTGAAATAGAATGAACATTAAGAGCATGCTACATGCAAATTGCACTTGAAAGTATAAGCTAGATCATGTAACAGCTGAATATGGAAAAATTAGGGAAACCAATGCACCAACCTTCACTCAAGCAAACAGATGGCTCAGTTGTCTCCCTAAAACCAGCACAAAGTGCTTTAAGAACTGCTCCTTTGTCAAGCTTCCCTGAGAAACATAGATTCGGATAAGTTCATCTGGTGATCTCCGCAAACTCCTTATCGTAATTTATGGGGTAGATAGAATAGCACATACCTCTGTATTGTCTATTGTTGATTACCAGAGTTGGTAAGATGGTAACATCACCACGAGAGCCCTTGCCAATCTATACGAAGTGGGTGATAATTATGTGTTCAGATCAACAATAGGATGAACAGAAAAGATCATACAGTCACATTGAAGTACTAACCTGTGCATCTTGTTCAGCTTTCAGAACAGGGTTTTCTTCATCAGCATCTGGATCACCAATACATTTATCTATTGCTTTATGATCAAGGCCTGTAAATTATAAACCAGTTCAGTATAAATACTGCAGATCTGCACCTCACCACAAAACATAGAAAAACAGACACAAATATAACATACCAAGCGACTTGATAACCCCTTCAGCACACTCCTTTGTGTACTTCTTTTCCTTCATTGGGCACCGAATCGCAAAATCAGTAACATAGTCCCACCACAACCAAGGCTTCTTATGCTCCTTAGCAACCTTAAAGACGCAAACTTGGCGCAAGTTCTGGACCACCACGTCTTTGCCATCATATCCTTTGCTAAAATCCTGTTCCGGGTCAGGTGCACAGTATCTCCCATGGTTGATGCACTGGGACTTGCACTGCTTGCTCAGAATGAAGGCCTCTGGGCAATACCAGGTGATGTAGTGAGGAGTGAACTCCGTATAGCCCTTCTTCTCAAGCACCTGCGCTGCTCCTTTGAAGCTCTTGACGAAATCAATCTGGCTATCGCACTTTGGGCCACATTCATCGTTGCTGTTGGTCCAAAACTCATACTCAACACGCTCATCAGGATGGGGCAGGGCCTCCCTCCAGTCCAGATTCACATTAACCATGTCACCGTTGTCAATTGCTTTCTTGAGCCTATCCCCAAAGCTCTTGGTTATTAACGCCGAAGGAATAGTAATGTTCTCTAGATAGTCCGTGTTGCCACTCTCCTCAGGGTTGTCCATTGTAATTAGAGGTTCGTCTTTGTCATCAGCGACAAGGATCGCAGCTGCTCCTGCTTTCTGTGCATTCCATGCCTTCTTTGCAAAGTAGCAATCTGTAAGCAACAACAAACATTGTATTGTATTATTATATATATGCAAATCCATTGTCTATTTTAATTAACCCTAGTAAGATGCAACATCTGAGAACAGACAGCAATGAGTGTTAAATAGCTAGCAAGTTGGCTAAAAACAAAAACCAGTGGAACACAATAGGACAGTCTATAAAACCAAGGCAGTGACAGTTAGCTAAGCTCTCAGGTTAAATTCCCTTTCTGCACACATCAAGGTCTTTGTACCAAAATCAGGTCAACGCATGTTCAAAGTAAAGATCTAATCTTCAACGCATGCATCTACCTGAAGACCACACGATTAATAATAAGGGCACAGAAAATTGGGCAGCTGTGGTCAAACCTTCCTTCAGCTACACTCTATCCAATCCAACCCAACGGAGCATACAAAGTCTTCCTCGCTACAAATAGAAATTAGTCCAGTAAACGCAAGTCCACCCATGGGTGACCTAACAGAGACCAACCGCCAGTCCGGTGGCCAGGAGGAGGAGCAATCGCGTCGTGCTATGGTGTGCTGAGATTCACCTCCCCTGTCGACGAGCAAGAAGGTGGGGAACGCCCCGGGCTTGGCCTTATAGGAGATGTCGAAGTCATCGAAGCTCTTGCAAGCCTTCCTATTGGCCTTAGGGTAGGCGACGAAGCCGACCATGGTGCCGCCGTACTGGGGCACCCCGAAGTTGCCAATGGCGCACTCGTAGGTGCCCTTGAGGTCGTCGGGCGCCGTCACCTTGAGGCTGTTCTTCTCCACCACGAACCTCCCGTCGCAGCATCCCACCAGCAGCAGCAGCAGCGCCGCCGCGCTCACCAGCCGCAGCGCCGCGCCGGCGGATCGGGACCCCATGCTCCCGCCCGGGCGTCCGCGAGCACCGGCTACTGGGGATTGGATTGGAACTACTGGCGGTGGTGCGTGTCTGCGGCTCGATCCGCGCTCGATTGATCAGTCTTGCAGCCGTGCGGATTCCGGAAACGGCGGAGGGGAGCGAAAAGATTGGATTTTTTTTTACGGCCGGGGTAGGGGTAGGGCGAGAGAGTTCTACACTGCTCGGGGGATTGAGGAGTTGGAGTGGGAGGGGTTTGGTTTGGTTTGGGGAGAAGTGGAGAACCGGAGAAGGGAGAGAGAGGTGGCGAAGGACGCGGTGTAGAAAGCCTCGTGGTGAACCAAAACCAAAAGCAGAAGAAACACGTGAACAAAGCTAGGCCAGCACGTTAGTATGTGGTTTCTTTTCCTTCACAGTGAAGCAGCTTGGGAAAATAATGAATTAACCAAGGTGATATGTGAGTGGAAAAGTCTAGTTTAGAGTGTGTTTGGTCAGGCCTCTGGAGGCTCCGGTTATTTGAGACTAGCTACCGTAGTAGAAAGTTGTTTTTCTCTCTTCTCGCGAAATGAACTTAGAGTTAGAAGAAGTCGCGTTTTCTGGCTCCTTTGGCTCTAACTCTAGCACTGTAGTGTAGAGCCGGAGGCAGAGAACTCTCTCCTAAAAGAACCTTAGTATATTAAACTATAATCTTGAATGAATCTGCTAAATTTTAATACACCATAGATTATAGACTCTAGTAGCTTAAAAAGCTATGTTGTAATTAGAATGTTGTTTGAATTCTAGACAGTAGAAGCCGAGATAAATTGTTTTTTTTATAATCTTACAAAACGTTCTTTTGACTTTTTATGCTATTATATATTATTGTAAAGGTGAAGAGAAGGTCTAAAGAAGCTAGCTCACCACCGTATCATATTCCATAAAGTGAACTTCTTTAGATTTGGTTAGAGCATCTCCAAAAAGTTCTCCAAGAGTTCCTAGTAAAGAAACATAATCTAGATTTCTTTGACAAAAAAATAGAAAAAATCATATCCAAGAGTTTCCAATGCACCTTCCAATCTTTTGGCACTTAGAAAAGTCACCGAACATGCGGATATATCTGCGCTTCTACCACGTGCGTATCCTTGGCCAATCTAAAGGTGAAAGAGCGTGGGAAAGATAAAAGGCATGAAAGGATTCCTGATGCAAACGCATAAGAGAGAAACAATACATAAAAATGGTTATGATAATTTCAAAATTGTATAGGATTACTAACGTAAAATTGCCTTCTATATTATATTTTAAGTGAATTATTAAAAATTATTGGAGATGGTCTTATTTATTTCTCCCAATCCTTTTTGGTGAGTTGAAAAACTCTATAGTTTTGGGAAAAGATCTTGGTAACTCTTGAGAATGCTCTAAGCTGACTAAAAGGGACATATATTTTGAGTCCTATATGGATTCTTAAAACTATCTACCATGGTTCCCTAAAATCGAAGCAAACTTTGTAATGTTTGAGCATGGAGTATATGCAGTTATTTTCATGACTATTTTTGAGTGCTTTTGTAAGCCTAAATTTAGGACTGGTGAACTATAATAAAACTCTATTGGTCTTCTTGTTAGCACTTTTTTATTGCGCATGTGCCTATGCCAGTCTCTCTCATTGTCTTCTCCTTCTTACATTTGCCTGCTATTAAACTTGAAAGAAACTAGTAGCAAACATACTCATGCGTCATAAAAGGGACATGCAATTTATTGTGTGATGCTCATGATATTGATAATGAGCTGGATATTTTTATTGGATTTAATTTGGGCTTAGACTAACTTAAAATAAGATAAACTACAAGGTTCATAATAAATAATCATGTTTAAAAAATTTGATAAGAGATAAACTTAGCTTAAATAGGTGGCTTTGGCTATTGTGGGGGAGAAACGGTAAAAGATGACAAAAAGTCCCATCAAGGAGTTTCGAGACAAAAAAAAAGAGTCTAACTCCCATGTAAAGTCCCTCAAACTCACCCTCGCTAATTTTCGTTGCATTTCCCCTTGCTTGTCAAACGCATTTTAGGGGGAAAAAAGTCAAAAACCGATTAAACACCAAGGTCTAGCGGGCACATTTTTGGGCCTTTTCTACTGGGCCAATAACTTGACAGATTCGTTCCAAGTTCACTATCAGGCCAGGTTAGTAGACCCAAATTTAGATACAAATCATGCACGCATGTTGGGTCGTTTGTATTTCACTGGCCCAATTTCTTATAATCGAAGGGACACTGGGCTAGGCTTTCGCGCTGTTGGACAGCAGGCAAGCTGGCCAGCCCGCTCTGCCGATCAGATGACTGTAACGTTTTTCTTTAGGTAGCTGTAATTTCCTCTAAAATAGCTCTAGCTGTCCCTGTGAGTCGGTGCAAAGTTTCGCTAGCCGCCAGGCGGAATCTAGGCGCCGACCCCTAGCCTAGAGCCTAGGCGGGATTAATTGCGCCTAGGTGTTCCTAGGCGTTTTTCTAGGCGTTTTAATTTATATAAATAAAAGAAAAAAGTAGGAGATCTATGGACCTAAAGTTCAAAAAAGCCCATAAAAAAGCCCACCAGCCCATCTTATCTACCCTCCCACCTTATCCATCCGCCCTATCCGGACTCCTCTGTAACGATCTCAATTTTCCTCGAAGGGAAAATCCACAGATGCGAATTATAACACGATAGTCCCGAAGATCATCCCATCGCATTATCAAATTACAACCGATAATCATAGTCATACACGAATTTTGAATTTAAAGAGTACATTAAGAAGTCTAATTTATTTATTACATCGCCTCCTGGGCGGAATCACACTAGCACGCAGAAGAAAGAACAACGAAGGGAAGCGTAGATCTTCAGCATCTCCGACTTGAGCGCAACACGAAACCCTACTCCTCCGGGTCGACGTCCTCGAACTCGCCCTCCGGCTCGTCACCTGAATCCAAAATCTTTCAGTACGATTTGTACTGGCCACTGGCTCCCACCCTATGCTTTGTGTATTGCTTTGTGGGAAGTGGTATGCAAGGGGTAGAGAAAAGAACCTATATCTGGCTGTAGGTTTTCCTATGCAGGTTCATTATTAAGTAGTATAATAACATAATATAAGTTGTTTCTCAAGTTTTAACACATTTCTCACACATCCATCCTATCCACACACATCTCACCACACACTCTCACACTCTCTAGGCGACAAGACGACTCCCTCTCGTCATTGCCTCAATGACTCACAGCCGGACCTACAAAACCCAGGGGGAGAGAAGAAAGGACTCATCTCACTACTCAAGAGAAGCGTAGGTCAAGGGAATGTCCATAACCGGGGACACGACTATACATATAGATCGATCAACTCTACAGAGTGTGTACACCTGTACCCACAAGATCGCCATCATCGACGTAGCGCTACGCCTAGGCCGATAACGGGCTGTCTCCTGATCCGGAACGACACCATCCTACCACTCAGCCCTGGGGCTCCCCGGCGCACCGGCAAACTGAGACTGGGAGACGCAACACCTGGCCAACGTGGTACTACGCATCTAGGATGGTGCGGTCCCCACGACGGCACCACCCACCCTTATCACCTAACAACCTGGCAGTAATGGCATCGCCCAAACCGAGCAACATCCGCACCCCGCCCATTCAGGGACGAGTGGTGTGCACGAAGGTTCCCAAGGTTCCGGTCCACTTGAATATCAGGTCCTAGGTGGGATCAGATAGGTCATCTCCTCAAGCGGGGTCCTCCCCCGTGCCATCACAGCACCACTATCCCGGGGCTCGCCCCGGGATCTCCTTCAAAACACATGTACCCGCCACAGGTACCTCTCCTGGGGATGCCCAGGTCGCACCCCGGCAAGACTCGTCCCCTGGACTCGTCGTAGAACCTGTCCGATCGACTCGACCCTCATCACACACCCAAGACACACGCCAAGATCTCCCCAGTTATTACCATCATATTTTAGTGGCACACCGTGCCTAATCCACACACAAGCAAATCCTCTAATCAAGGTAAAAGTATGAATAGAGCATGTGACATGGTATAAATAAGCGGTGTCTATCCTATAAGCGGGTGTGCAGGGGATAGGTTGCGACAAGGTAATGGCTTTGCAAACAATCTACCGTGCAACCTATTCAGAGCAAAATGCGTAAAGTAAAGCGCTAGCAATCTACTCAGTAACATGATATGTCTATTAGGTTCTACGATGGTGGGTGGGACATGGCACCTGTCCAATCGTCGCCGACATCCTCGGTGTAGTCTGGGTCCTCCTCCTCAGCTATCGGCTCCTCCGAGTCTGATTCGCATCACAAACCGCGACTTAGACAAAACTACGGATAATCACAAAGACGCAAATAGAGAACGAGAAGACCCGAATACACTCAAACACAAGCCTATGACCTAGGGTTTGATTTTTGAAAGATTTGAACACCAAGTTTGTATTTTTCCGAAAATGTATGAATTTATTATGATTATTCTAAGGCTTCTCAAGTCAATTTTAAATGGAAAAAGGTGACAAGAGGGGATTTGTGCCGGCTGGCTGCCTTCTTGGTTTGGCGGCGCGCTTGCGGGCTGCTGCAAGGTCCTGGCCTGCCTCCTGCTGGGCCGCACTGGCTCTGAGGCCCGATGGCGCACGACCCAGCCTCCCCCTCCCTCATCTTTCCTCCTCCCTCCCTTCCTTGGGCCTGCACCGCGCCGTAGGCCCACTTCCTGCTCCTTCCTCCTAGGGCCTGCTGGTGCCGTGGCCCATCTCCTCCTTGGCCTGCTCTTCCCCATCTCCCCTCTGCCTTGCGTCAGACCGCAAGCACGCGCGCCGGAGCGCTCGGGCAGATCCTCTGCTCCGGCTCTGCTTCCCGGCCGGCGTTGAGGCTCTGCCTCCGGCGTGCCACGGCAACGCACACAGGACAGCTCTGCCTCCTCCTCTGATTAGCGGCCACGACCAAGCTACTCAGTCATCGTGGGGGCTCCAGGGGTGGCGTGGGGCTCCCGTTCAAGCAGCGTGGGCGCCGCGGCGCCTGGTGTCCTGGCTGCAGGTCGGTGAGGGTGGACAGCTAGGGGTGCCCTTGGGCTCGACCGCCAGTGCGGCGCAGAGTGTGTGGCTGTGGCGCTACTCATCGGTCCTCCCTCGGCGAGCGAGGTGACCGGAATACGGGCGAACGAACGCGGCAAAGCAGAGGCGGTGGCGCACGCGGCGTACATATGCCAGCTCCGAGGCGTGCACGGCGAGCGCGGTCCGTGGCTTCTTGAAGGGGCACTGGAGGTGTTCTAGACCGCCAAGGACATGGCGGTGGTGGTGGCACCTCCGGCGAGGGCCACGGGGCTCTAACGTGGTGGGCACAAGACCTTGCCATGGCGGGTTCTGGCCGTGGCGAGAGCGTGGTGTGTGACAAGGTGGCGCTTGCAGAGCTCGGCCGCGCCAGCGAGGCGAACGCGGCGAGCTCAGCCCAAGGCTTTCTGGTGACTGTGAGCGCGTGTTTGCGGGTGCTCTGGGTGGTGCGGTCGCGATAGTGCTGACGTGAAGGCCTTCGGGGTTCAGCGCAGTGTAAAGGGAACCTCGCCCCGACGATGGCCGATCGTGGCAACTACGATTCTGTGCGGCAAGCTTGGCTTGGGAGACTTACCGTGGGGTTCGGGGCGGCAGGATAGCGGTGCGGTGGTGAGGTGTTGCCGTGACGAGTTGTTGCCGAGCCGTGCCATTCCGCAGCGCCGACGAGGTCGTCGACGGCGTGGCTCCTTCCGACGGCTCGGGTGGCGACACGCGGCGAGCTCCTTTGCGGACGACTGCTCCCGCCTCCTCTTTCCCCCTCTCCTTTCCTCCTTCTCCTGGGGGCTCGGCGGTGCCGAGGTGCGGCGGCGGCTAGGATGAGGCGCGACGTGAGGGGCTCTGGTCTTTTATAGGTCAAGCCGACCGCGGCGGCTGGCGAACGACGGGGATGGGCGCGGGGGTACGTGTAGGGCAGATAGGGGGGGGGTCGTGGCTAGGGTTTTGGGGGAGCGCGTGCGAGTAGGAGAGTCGCGGCGCTCTTCAGGTTGAATGCTGCTGGTCAAAAGTGCAGCGGCGGCATCACGGTGGTGACGGAGGCATTGTCACCGTGCCAGCTACAGGGTTTGGCGGCGAGCGGCAGCGGGCGGTTAAAGGTGCGGGGGTGGGTGCGGCTCACCCGAGGCCTTCCCTGGGGACGGCGAGGCTGGCGGGGGATGGCCCTCCCCTTTTTCTCTGCTCTGGCGCGGAGGAGGAAAAGCAGAGGAGGGGGGCGAGGTAGGGGATGACGCGTGGGTCCCCGGGCCCACTTGTCTGCGAGGTGGAGAGGGGCAGCGCGGGTGGTGACGGGCTAAGGCGCGTCGCGCGGTTGGGCCACATTTTTGCTGGGCCAACGCGCAGGCGGAAGCGGGAGCTGGGCTGGTGCGGAGCTGCTGCTGGGCCAACGCTTGGCCGGGCCGGGCTGCGGCTGGGCTGGAATGGTTGGCCTGCAAGCCAAGCCCTCTCCTTTCCCTTTTTTTTATTTCAAAAAGCAACAAGTTTAATTAGTTAAATTGTTAACACTCCAAACTCCATAAGAAGCAAAACAAGGTTAAGTTAAACACATGCCATGCAACTATAATTAGCACTATTAGGCTCTACTTGTGCAACTAACTTAGGGGTTTCGTAACGCACAAACACCAATTATGGGCTATGCAAGAAAATTTTAAAAACTTGTGATTTTTGTGTGGTTTAAACCTTCCCCCTCATTGGAATCTCTTCCCGAGATTTAAGGCGAGACGTACCTTTTGAAGAGGTAGGGGTACAACAACCGGAGCTCGGACTCCTTCTCCCAAGTGGCTTCACGCTCAGTGTGGTTGCTCCATTGAACTTTGCACATGGGTATGGTGGTGCTTCTGGTTTCTTTGGTGGCCCTATCAAGAATCAGATCTGGGTGCTCCTTGTACTCCAGGATGTCTTGCAGATCGAGAACCTCAGAGGAGATCTGCTCACTGGGTAGCTTCAAGCACTTACACAGCTGAGACACATGGAACACTAGGTGCACTCCCACGAGTTCTTCGGGGAGCTCCACCTTGTAGGCCAACTTACCAATCCTCTCACAGATGCGGTAAGGTCCTACAAACCTTGGTGCTAGCTTTCCTTTCACGTGAAAACAGGAGGTGCTCCGAAGTGGTGACACTTTGAGATACACGAAGTCCCCGACTTCAAACTCCAGATCCCTCCTCCTTTTGTCAGCATAGCTCTTCTGTCGACTCTACGCGATCTTTAAGTTTTCTCGCACCTGAGCGACCCCTTCTTCGGCATCCTTGATCTTTACAGGGCCAAAGAAAGATCTTTCTCCTGGTTCAGACCACATCAACGGGGTTCTGCAAGGTCTCCCATACAAGGCCTCAAATGGAGACATCTTGAGACTAGCTTGAAAGCTGTTGTTGTAAGAGAACTCGGCATGAGGTAAGCATTTCTCCCAATCCGAGCCATACTTCAAGACACAAGCTCGGAGCATGTCCTCCAAGATCTGGTTCACCCTTTCTATCTGACCATCAGTCTGAGGGTGGTATGCCGTGCTATAGTCCAGCTGAGTACCAATAGCCTGGTGAAGTGATTTCCAGAACCGAGACACAAACTGAGTTCCCCGATCGGATATGATGCTGGTGGGTGCCCCATGCAGTCGTAAGATGTTCTCAATGTACAGATCTGCCAACTTGTCCGAACGGTAGTCAGTCTTGATAGCGACAAAGTGTGCCACTTTGGTCAAATGGTCAACTATCACCCAGATGGAGTCGTGCCCCTTTTGTGATCGTGGCAAACCAACTATAAAGTCCATAGCAATGCTATCCCACTTCCAGATAGGAATTTCCAATGGCATCAAGAGTACGGAGGGTCTTTGATGCTCGACTTTGACTCGATTACAGATGTCGCATCGAGCCAGATGGACTGCAATCTCGGCTTTCATGCCTTTCCACCAGAAATGCTTCTTCAAGTCAGCATACATCTTGACACCCCCTGGGTGGATACAGTACTTGGAGTCATGTCCTCTGACAAGATCTCATCATGCAAGGCTTGATCGGCGGGCATGCAGATCCTTGTCTTGTACCAGATGGTTCCCTGATCATCCTCCCTGAACTCCGGGCATTTGCCTAGCCCCATTAGATCCCTGATTTCTTGCATTTCTGGGCATTTCTGCTGTTGCTTGCGTATCCAATCCATGAGGTCATACTGGATGCTAAGCTCGTGCAGCAGGTTTGAGGGTATTATCTCGAACTGGAGATCCTCCAATTCCCGGTTCAGCTCTGGAGGTAGGGTGCTGGTGATCATGGTGTGAGCTCTTGCGACTTAGGGCATCAGCGACTATGTTGACTTTCCTAGGGTGGTAGAGTATCTCCAAATCGTAGTCCTTGATCAGCTCAAGCCATCTTCGCTGCCTCATGTTCAGATCTTCCTGAGTGAAGAAGTACTTCAGGCTCTTGTGATATGAATAGATCTCGCACTTGTTCCCAATCAGGTAGTGCCTCCAAATCTTCAGAGCGTGCACAACAGCTGCAAGCTCAAGATCGTGGGTCGGGTATCGTTGCTCATGCTCCTTCAGCTGGCGAGAGGCATATGCGATAACCCTTCCATGTTGCATCAGGACACAACCTAGGCCTTGCCTCGAAGCATCACAGTATACGACGAAGGCTTGCCCAATGTCAGGTAGTGCTAGCACTGGAGTGGTAGTGAGCTTCATTTTGAGGGTTTGGAAGCTCTCTTCGCACTCGGGCGTCCACTCAAACTCATTAGTCTTCCTTAATAGATTTGTCATGGGCTTGGCTATCTTGGAAAAGTTCTCGATGAACCGACGGTAATAACCCGCCAATCCCAAGAAACTCCTGATATCAGACACACTGCGGGGTTGTTCCCACTC
The DNA here is from genome assembly GCA_022036555.1 of Microstegium vimineum. Lineage (NCBI taxonomy): Eukaryota > Viridiplantae > Streptophyta > Magnoliopsida > Poales > Poaceae > Microstegium > Microstegium vimineum. Next base: position 57,966,554 of record CM039132.1, on the reverse strand, counting down.
CTTCACAACCTCAATCTTGGCCGGGTCTACTGCAACTCCCTCAGCGGTAAGTACGTGACCCAAGAATGCGACTTCTTCAAGCCAAAACTCACACTTGCTGAACTTGGCATATAGCTAGTTCTGCCTTAGCTTCTCGAGCACGGCTCTGAGGTGAAGCTCATGCTCCTCTGCGGTGGCTGAATAGACTAGAATGTCATCAATGAACACCACCACGAACTTGTCAAGCTCGTTCATGAACACCTTGTTCATCATATTCATGAAGTATGCGGGGGCATTTGTGAGGCCGAAGGACACCACAGTGAACTCATATTGCCCATATCTTGTGACAAAGGCTGTCTTAGGAATGTCCTCGTTCCTGATCTTCATCTGATGGTATCCAGAACGAAGGTCAATCTTGGAGAAGAACTTAGCATTCCTTAGCTGGTCCAACAAGTCATCTATCCGGGGAAACGGATACTTGTTCTTGACTGTGACCGCATTCAGGTTCCGGTAGTCAATGCACATCCTCATGGAACCATCCTTCTTCTTCACAAACAACACAGGGGAACCCCAAGGGGAAGCACTTGGCCTGATATACCCCTTCTTTATTAGCTCTCCCAGCTGCTTCTTCAACTCTCCCAACTCATCTACCGACATGCGGTAAGGCCTCTTGGCAATAGGGCTTGTACCTGGCAGGAGGTCGATCACGAACTCGACATCCCGATCCGGTGGCATTCCCGACAACTCCTCTGAAAACACATCTGGGTACTCACATACCACTGGCACTTCCTCCAACTCCTTGGCTTCAAGGGTACACAACATAGAGACAGTTTTCCCCTTGCTGGGCTCACATCGAACCACTTGGACACTCGGGTGTGTGATCATCACGTACCTGGGTGAGCATGATATCACACCCTTGTGTTGAGTCAACCAATCCATTCCCAGGATAACATCCAATCCTTCAGAGGGTAGTAAGGTAAGATCAGCTAGAAAGGTGTGTCCCTCAATGGTAATGCTCACATCCTTGCATCTGTGGGTGCATCTGATGTTTCCCAAAGGTGAGTGGGTGTCTATGGGTACCTGACGAGGGGTTACTAGGGGACCATACTCCCGTACGAACTTAGTAGAAATATAAGAACAAGTAGCTCCTGAATCAAACAACACGGATGCCTTGGTACCGTGTACTAAGAACATACCGTACAACACGTCGGTAGCTGCCTGAGCGTTCTCAGCTGTCAGGTGCGCGAGGCGGCCACGGGTAGGTCCAGTAGCTCCCTTGTAAGGGGTGCCCTGGGCCTGCCTAGCGGGGGCCGGTGTCGGTGGAGAGGTCGTCTGGTTGGGGCAGTGGGCGATCCTGTGACCTGGGAGGCCATAGCCAAAACAAGTGAAGGGCACACTGCCTGTAGAGGTGGGCGCAGGTTCCTTCCACGTGCTGGTACCTGCCGCGGGGTGACTCAGCGGAGGGCGGGCCGGAGCGGGGTGGTGGTAGTTGGCGGTGTGGGTACCACCTCCACGGCTCGAGCCACGCACAACTCCCTAAGGAAGACGGGGGCAAGACGAGAGCTGCCCACTCACTCGTGGCCTCTGGCGGGCCGAGGAGCGAGAGGTAGCCTCTGCACTGCGCTTCTTCTCCTTGAAGAACACGTCAGCCTCCAGACGGTCCTTCTCAATCTCCAGCATCTTGTCAATCATCTCCCTCAGGGTGTAACTGGGGTTACCCGAGAGAACCAGCTTGAGACGGGGGTTCAACCCCTTGTGGAAGTAGTACATCTTCTTCTTCTCAGTGTCACTCTCAGAGGGAGCATACCGCATCATGCGGGTGAAGCGGTTCACGTACTCGTGAATCCTCTCAGAGCCCTGAGAGATGTTGCGGAACTCCTCCGCCTTGGCTTCCATAACACCATCAGGGATATGGTACTCACGGAAAGCCTCAGTGAACTCCTCCCAGGAGATGTGAGCAGGGTCGGGGTGGGAGTCACTGAAACTGTCCCACCATGCGCGCGCGGCCCCAGTGAGCTGGTGAGCTGCGACCCCAACGCACTCCTCGTCGGAGCAAGTGGTAAGGTCCAGCTTCTTCTCGATCTCCCGCAGCCAGTCCTTGGCGGCAATGGGATCGTTGTCAGTGCCGTCGAAGGTAGGCGGCCTCAGCTTGAGGAACCCTTCCAGCTTCCTCTGGAAGTCATTCTGGAAGCCTCCATTCAGTCTTAGTAGGTTCTCAACGAGGGCCTCCATGATGCGAGTCTGGCGATCCATCACCTCTGTCAGAAGCCAAGGAGGTGGTGGTGGTGGGTCTGCTCCAGCCAGAGCATCCTCCGCGGGCGGGGGAGGTGGTGGTGGAAGGTCCTCCCTAGGTAGGGGTCTTCCAGCAGGTGGTGGGGTAGGAGCGCAGGGTGCCTCCTCGCTGAGGTTGAGGGGGATGACTGAAAGGTCCTAGATGGCGAGAGGGGGGGTGAATAGCCTATAAAAATTCTACAAATCACTAGAACAAAAGGTTAGATAACACTTAAGCGAAGCTTTTTGCTCTAGCTCTACTTGGGGTGCAAAGCCGCCTATCCGATGCAATTCTAGTTAGCTAAGTGCTTCACAAACAATAGCAAGAACCTAAAGCACTTAGCACAAGCTAGCAAGAACAACTAACACAAGAACTAACTAGCAAGCTGTTGACACCGTTTTTCGGCATGTGTCAAATGAGCTAAGACTTGCATTGATCGGCAACTATTTTCTATCGGCATCAACAGGTTATCGGTTAACGTTACCGATGAGAATGAATTCTGCAAATGAAGATAAGTTTGTTGCCGATGGAAGCTGAACAACAGCAGTGGTTGCCGATAAGGGTATTGTCGATAAGGATGTTGCCGATGGGAGTGAAGAATGGCCGATTGGGATATTACCGATAAAGAGATGATGCCGATGAGCATAGGATGACGTGGCGGTTGATGTAAGCAAGGATTACCGATGACAATAGAAAGAAGTTGCGGATTGAAGAGTCTGCCGATGGAAAGTTTCATTGAAGAAAAGACATAAGGAAACTGGTGATCTTATACCAGTATTATTATAGAAGTTTGAGTCCGACTCTTGCATGAGTCATTTATTTTTTCCTTAAAAATAGAGATGTTTGTTTAGGAAAATATTATTGTTATTTGGGTCTGACTCCTGCGCGAGTCAATTATTTCCTTTAAAATAGGGGTTTGTTTTGTTTAGGAAAGGTACGAGTCGTGTCTGTTTACAACTCCTATTGCTGGAGTATAAATATGTACCTAGGGGTCGTGAGAAAAATAGAATCAATACATCAAACAAATCAATTACTCTTATTACTTTTACCGCAATTTACCCTTTTATTGCATTAGTCTTAGTTTATCTACGAGTTCTTCAAGCTTCGACGGGCTACATCTCCTTGATCTTCGTCAAACCCTTGCAAATTCTGCGTGGTAGTAATTTGAGCTTTGACATCCGGGCGCATCGCTGTTGTCTCGTTCAACTCTGCTCTAGTTATCCTGATCAAGTCTGAGTTTTGACATCTGGGCGTATCGCCGTTGTCTTGTTTGGATCTTGTTCTAGTTATCGTCCTTGTCGATTAACTAGTCAAATCGACTGGCACACCTTTGGATATCGAATTTGGGTAATAGCCCGAGGTGTTCGCAAATCCTGACGCTTTTTCTGTCAACACCTCTTTTGGCACACCCAGTGGGACCATTATACATCTATCATGGGTGATAACTCCGACGTTAACCAGAGGAACGTCATCGAAGTCTCCATGGCCGATCTGAAAGATGATCAAAAGTTGGCTATGGAGCGGGCTATGGAGGAGTACAAACAGTTATATCTGAAGTCCTTCAGCCTAAGCAGGAGCGGTGAAGCCATCCAGAAGCAAGATCCGCCGTTGCCACGGCAGGTCACGTATGATGCCAATCCTGGTAAGTTGCAAGAGATGGTTAATTCTGCCTTAAATCAATCATTAATTAGCCACTCCAATGTGCTGTCCAATACTGTGTACAATGCTGTTATGCAATCTTTCAAAGAAGGACAAGCACCTCAGTATGTTGGTCCAGCATATCATCAACCTGGATTGGCATCTATAAACCCATCGGCTGTTCCAATGGCGTCTTCTACTCCCATGGATCCGTCTGCCGATGTGGCTACACCACCAAGGCCAAGTCCTGAAAGCGTCACCAAGCTTAGTGCAGATCCGGTGGCATCGGCAATGACAGGACCTGCTGTCTAGAATCATCCAACTCCCGTCAACTGGTGGGGATACGGTATGCCTTCAAATCCATCTGTTGTTTCCAATCTGGTGCAGGGAGACAGTTCAGCTTGGAAGGGTTCCATGACATCGACAATGCAATCACAGCCGACGATCTCTATGATGCATTACTCCATGTCTTCTCCAACTGTGCAAATGCCATCAGAAGACCTCCAGGTGGTGATTCCTAAAGTACCTTTGATGCCACCATCAGCAAACTCTCTGCCAATGCAACACAGTATAGCAACTGGAAGTCAACTTATGGTGGTAAACCCTCAAGCCGGAGTACTAGCACATCAAGGTAACCAATTTGTTGATTACTCTAAGATGCAGGAACAACAGATGCCAGTCAGCTATCAGCCATCGGCAAGTCACATGCCGGTGATTTATAGTCCTGGATGGACCAGTCAGCCGCCGGTTCAACAGCCTGGCGTACTAATGTATTAGTATGGAAGTTCAGTAAACACTCAGAGTGGACCATCGGTACAACAACCGATGAATATGATGACTCAACCTAATCCAGTAAGTGTGCAAAATTATCCATCGGTAAGTCAGCCGATACATAATGTCCAGATGACTGGTGCTGCGCTCGTGATAATTACTCTGCATCATCTTCGACCAAGACCTGAAGGGGCGCATCAGCCGGCTCCACCAATCAACAATCAACCAATGAGTCGGCAGGAGCAGGATACATATTGGACCGATAAGATCGCCGAAGTGATGAAGGAACAATTCGGCATTAAACCCAAGGTTAATACATATTCTTATCGGACGCCGTATCCTCCGGCATATGACTTAATTCCTCTCCCAAATCGGTTTAAGGTGCCTGATTTTACCAAATTCTTTGGCCAAGATGACACGTCAATGGTGGAGCACATCAACCGTTTCATTATCCAGTGTGGAGAAGCTGCCAGCAGGGAAGAGCTGAGAGTGAGATTGTTCTCATCATCATTGTCTAGATCGGCATTCACATGGTTTATATCATTGCCTCCAAACTCTGTAATCACATGGGTTGATCTGGAGAGGCAGTTTCACAAATACTTCTTCGCTGGCATACACGAGAAGAAGATTACAGATTTGGTTAAGCTAAGGCAACGTAATGATGAATCGGTGGAAAGCTTTGTCCAGAGACTGCGAGACACGAAGAACAAGCGCTACAGCTTGATGCTTGATGATCGACAATTGGCGGATTTGGCCTTCCAAGGATTACTGCCGCACATCAAAGATAAGTACGCGTCTCAAGAGTTCAAAAGTCCGAGTCACCTTGCGCAGAGAATTGCCGATCAGGATATCAAGACTTTTGAGCCTAGAAAAACTTGGAATAAGAAGGTGACCTTCATAGAGCAAGAAGAAGATTCCGATGAAGAGCTAAGCATCGGCGCTGCCGAATGGGTGAAGGATAAGAAATCTGTGTCTTGTCCGTTTGGCCAAAAGGAAGCTGAAAGGTTCACCTTTGATATCACCAAGGCTGATAGGATGTTTTACTTATTACTTCAAGAAGGTCGAATCATGTTGGCGCCTAACCAAGTAATTCCATTGGCCGAAGAGCTCAGAAAGATTAGGTATTGCAAGTGGCACAATGCAACTTCGCACAGTACCAATGACTGCAAGGTATTCAGGCAGCAGTTGCAGTTAGAAATTGAATCTGGACGAATTAAATTTGAAAATTCTAAACCTCTGAAACTGATGAAGATTGATCAGCACCTATTTCCAAATAATATGGTGGAAACTAGTGGAAAAACTAAAGTGCTGACATCGGAAGCTGCCAGGAAGAATGCATCGATAGATCCTGACCATCAAGTAGCTGAACGTGATGAGAGGAGGTCTGCCGATGATAGAAAGGGAAAGAAAGTTGCCGATGAAGGTAGCAGTGCCAAGAGGGCTCCTGGTGTTATAATCACGCATAAGCAGCCAAGGCGAGAGTATCGGCAATCACAAGAGGAGCGACATCGGCAGGAAGAAAAAGAGCACCAAGAGTGGCTTCGGCATAAGGACCACTGGAAGTGTCCCTTCTTCGTTCATTGCTGGGAAGAAGGCATCAAGCTACCTACTGCCGATAATTTTCCTGAATGCAATGGGTACTATCCTACCGATCGGTCAGAAAAGAAGCCTTGCTTTGACGATCGGACATCCAGGTATGCTAGGCCGCTCAGAGAAAAGAAGTCGACACATGACCGACTGGGCGGCAAGCTCAGCGCGTATAACAGACTTGGCAGGCGTGTTGATCAAGGGGAGCTTGAGGAGATGGCCAATGCAAGAGTGCCTGATGAAGAGATATTCTCCAGAGATCCGAACACAAGGGATAGTGCCGATACAAGTAGTGGAAGGCAACACCAGCCTGTTTGGAAAACCAAGCTTCCTCAATGGTGCCCTAAGGGTCTGACAAAGACTCAGAAAAGAAGAATTCAGCGCGAACGCCAAAATCACGTGTATGATAATGAAAATCCTTCAAGGGAAAAACAGTGGAGGCCAAAGTGCAAGGATAGGGATCCATCGGCAGAAATCAATATGGTCGTCATATTGCCGATGGAGTTCATGGCACCTGTCAGCGACAATGAAGAGGCTGCTGAAATGGTGCAATTGATGTTGGATCCGATGGCAACTGTCTTTGAGAAGCCTGGCGATGATGAAAAGCAGCACCTGAGGGCTCTGTTCGTTAAGGGCAAAGTAGATGGACAACCTGTGACAAAGATGCTGGTGGATGGTGGGGCGTCAATCAACATAATGCAATACGTCATGTTCAGGAAGCTTGGGAAAGGCGATCAAGACTTAGTCAAGACGGACATGAAACTTAAGGATTTTGAAGGCAATGTGTCGCCAACTATGGGAGCTGTATGTGTTGAATTAACCATCGACAGTAAAACTTTGCCGACAACATTTTTCGTGATCAGTGGCAAAGGTACCTACAACTTGCTCCTAGGAAGGGATTGGATCCATGCCAATTGATGTATTCCTTCTACTATGCATCAGAGTCTTGTGCAGTGGGTAGGAGACAAAATTGAAGTCGTCCAGAGTGAGACCCCGTCAATCATTGCATCGGCAGAATCGGAGACTTATGAGCAAACTAGATGCATATCAGGTGAAGCTTGGGACACAGAATTCCTCAAGGTTGCCGATTACCGCATTACATCGATCCAAGCAGTCGGTCCTGAAGAAGAGTTTTAATGGATCGATTCGCCGATGATGGAAAACTGGGACAGGGGTTCACATCGGCCGACGATTTATTAGAAGTAGATATCGGCGATGGTAGTAGGCATAGGCCTACTTTTGTTAGTGCTAAGTTAGATTCCCAATGTAAGCAACAATTGATTGACTTATTAAAGGAATATAAAGATTGTTTCGCTTGGGATTATACAGAGATGCCTGGTTTAGACCGATTAATAGTTGAACATCGGTTGCCTATCAAATCTGGTTTCCAACCACATCGGCAACCTGCGCGCCGATGTAATCCTATGGTGTTGCCTGATATTAAAGCTGAAATTACAAAATTAATTGAAGCTGGGTTTATTCGGCAATGTCGATATGCCGATTGGATTTCTAATGTGGTTCCTGTGTATAAGAAGAATGGAAAACTTCGTGTTTGTATTGATTTCAGGAATCTCAACAAGGCTACACCGATAGATGGTTACCCGATGCTCGTTGCTGATCTGCTGATTGATGCTGCTGCTGGACATCAAATCATTAGCTTCATGGATGGTAATGCCGGATATAATCAGATATTCATGGCTGAGGAAGACATATCCAAGACTGCTTTTAGATGTCCAGGTCATGTTGGTTTATTTGAGTGGGTTGTCATGACTTTTGGCTTGAAGAATGCCGGTGCTACTTATCAAAGAGCAATGAATTTTATCTTTCATAAGTACATCGGCACGATAGTCGAAATCTATATTGATGATGTGGTGGTCAAGTCTGGAAATTTTGAGAAGCATCTTGCCGATTTGCGGAAAATCCTGGAATGCACAAGAGAGCATGGGTTGAAGATGAATCCTAACAAGTGTGCATTTGGTGTGTCGGCAGGTCAATTTCTGGGTTTTATGGTGCATCAGAGGGGCATCGAGATCAGCAGAAAAATCTATTGATGCAATTAACAAAGTAGTTGCCCCTACAAACAAGGCTGAGCTACAATCCTTGATCGGCAAGATTAATTTCATTAGAAGATTTATATCCAACTTATCTGGTAAGATTAGATCTTTTAGTCCATTGTTAAAGTTGAGAGCCGATCAGGAGTTTATATGGAAAGAGGAACAACAGTTAGCCTTGGAGGAGATCAAGAAATATTTGGTAAACCCTTCAGTCTTGGTTCCACCTCAACACGGGAAACCTTTCAGATTGTATCTGTCTGCCGATGACAGTGTTATCGGGTCGGCCTTGATTCAAGAATTTGAAAGGAAAAAACGTGTGATTTATTATTTAAGCAGAAGGCTGGTGGATGCCGAAACCAGGTATTCGGCCATAGAAAAGTTATGTTTATGCTTATAGTTCTCTTGCGTAAAATTAAGGCATTATTTATTATCGGCTGAGTGCACTGTTATCTGCAAAGATGATGTGGTTAAGTACATGCTGTCGATGCTGATATTAAGTGGGAGAATCGGCAAATGGATTCTAGCACTTTCAGAGTTTGATCTGAAGTATGAATTAGCTAAAACAGTTAAGAGTTAGGTGATGGCCGATTTTATCACTCAGCATTGCAATGTAATAGGCTCTATAGAGGTTGCTCCTTGGACTTTGTTCTTTGATGGGTCTACATGCAAGGAAGGGGCAGGTATTGGTATTCTCTTAATTTCACTCCGTGGACGGAAATATGAAGTTTCTCTGCCGATTGTTGTTACCTCAACGAACAATCAGGCTGAGTACCAAGCTCTGCTAAAAGGGTTGGAGTTACTCAGGGAAGTGCGTGTCGATGCTGTTGAAATCTTCGGTGATTCCATGTTAGTAATTAATCAATTGATTGGGACATATGAATGCCGAAGTGAAGCTTTGATTGCAACCCATGAAAAGTGTTTGCGGCTATTAAAAGAATTTAAAGAGTACCGCCTTGAGCATATTCCCAGGTTGCATAATGAAGAGGCTAATCGGTTAGCACAGAACACTTCAGGATATCAGCCGATTCCAGAAGTCATGACATCAGTGATAGTTGCCTATGACTGGAGAAAAGAAATTGCCGATTACTTAAAAGATCTGTCTAGGAAGGTTGAAAAGCGTCTAAGGTTTCAAGCTACCAAGTATGTGATCCTTGATGGTGAATTGTATTATCGGACGATTGATGGGGTTTTGCTCAGATGCCTTGGTAAAGAGGAGTCAAAAGAGTTGATGAGCGAGATCCATGAAGGTGTGTGTGGAGCACATCAATCAGCATTCAAGATGAAGTGGATGATTAGGCGGAATGAATATTATTGGCCGACGATTCTTGAAGATTGCTTTAACTATTTTAAAGGTTGCCAGGATTGTCAGAAGTTTGGTAATGTCCAGAGGGCACCTGCATCGGCAATGAATCCTATAATCAAGCCTTGGCCGTTTAGGGGATGAGCTATTGATCTCATCGGCCAAATTTATCTACCGTCAAGTAAGGGGCATAAGTTTATACTCGTTGCTACCGATTACTTTACGAAATGGGTTGAGGCGATTCCTTTGAAGAAGGTGACATTGGCAAACATGATAGATTTTGTAAAAGAACATATTGTTTACCGATTCGGTATTCCTCAAACTATTACCACCGATCAAGGAACTATGTTCACATCGGGAGAGTTTGATGAGTTTGCTGCTAGTATGTGGTTCACGGTATTGAATTCTTCTCCTTATTATGCCCAAGCTAACGGTCAGGCTGAGGCGACTAATAAAGGAGTTATTAAGCTTATCAAACGCAAGATTGAAGAAAACCCTAGGAGATGGCATATAGTGTTAAATAAAGCCCTATGGTCGTATCGGATGGAGTGTCATGGTGCAACCAAAGTTTTGCCGTATCATTTAGTCTATGGACATGATGCTGTCCTGCCTTGGGAAGTTAAAACTGGTTCTAGGCGATTGTTTTCTCAAGACCAGTTGACAACCGATGAATATAATACTCTTATGAAGGATGAGTTAGAAGACTTAGCAAGTCATCGGTTGAGGGCTTTGATCAGCATTGAAGAAAATAAGAAAAGGGTTGCCGATGGTATGATAAGAAGGTAAAGGTGAAAGAATTTGCCGATGGTGATTTGGTGTGGAAATAGATTTTACCGATTGGGACTAAGAGTTCTAAGTTTGGAAAATGGTCTCCTAATTGGGAGGGTCCATTTCGGATAAATCAGCCTATTCCTGGTAATGCATATATTTTGGAAACCCTCGAAGGGGTTGTGTTTCCCAGAGCAATCAACGGTAGATACTTGAAGAAATATTACCCTAGTATTTGGGTAGATGCATAGAGTACCCGTTGGAACGCCGATGAGGAAAGTCATACAAGACATCGGTAAAAAGTATACTGGCATTGTATTACAAGCAAGAATCAAGTATCAGTATTACACTCGCCGATACAATGGGTTGTAACAAATTACAACAAGGATTGAATAGCTGATATCGCACGCAGGCAAATTTGCTCTATTTGTTCCATCTCCTTGGCATCGTCATCGGCGGATCCTTTTATTGGCTTGATCTTTTTCTTCATCCGGAGGGCTTGGCGTGCGTCGGCATCTCTTTCTTGTCGTAAGGCTTGGATGACGCTTGGGAGTTCGGACTTCTGTTCATTGGCTGCGATCAAGGCTTCCTCGACCTCTTTTAGCTCTGCTAATAGTTGTTCCTTCTTTGCCGATAGATGGGCGATGTCTTGATCAAGCTCCACGCCAGAAGCTTCTGTGCGACCTATGTCCTTGTGTTTTTCATCGGCAGATCGCTTGAATTGAAGCATTCTCTCTTCAAGTTCTGATTGAGCAGTCCTATCGGCTATATGACGAGAGAGCCTTTGATATTGGAGTTGCTTGCTTTCAAGAAACGCCGTCTGGAAGAGTATTTCTTCTATATTGGCAGATAGATGACCTTGAATGTCTTTGAAAGCTATCCTTACTGCCGTGGAGTCTTGGACAAGGTGAGATGTGTCTTGTTGCAGTAAAGATAGCAATGCTTCGAGCTTGAGCTTAACTTTTGCCGATAGAGCTGGAGCAGAGCTTTCTTCGTCTTCGTCTTCATCGGGGAGATTGATGGCGAAGGAAAATAAGCTATTCGCTGGAGTAGAGCCTTCTTCATCTTTGTTTTCATCGGGAAGGTTGACGGCGAAGGAAAATAAGCTGTCAGGAGAGTCTTGGGCCTGAATAGAAGGAAATTAGAGTGTACCGATCACAAGTTTATGTTGCAAGTTTTATGACAGTCGGCTTACCATCTTGAAGCGGATTTCTTGCCTGGGACTTGGGAAGACAGCCGGCGTAGTATCGTCTTGAAGATCGGCAGCGGTTGCCGACGAACCTGCCTCCGCGGGAGGAACGATTGGTGCTGATGGTGCTGTTGTTGGTGCTGCCTCTGCTGTGGTGGCTGGTTCCTGTGGCGATGTTGCCGTCCTATGGTCAGGAGTTTCATTCGGTGTAGGTGCTGGTACCGATGCCGATGCCGTTGCAGCTGGTTCCCGCAGTGGTGGTATTCCCTGGTCGGGAGTTTCGTCCATCGGCTGCTCAGGAATGGATGCCGACGGTGGTTCTGCTGTTGGTGCGTCAACAGTTGGTGATGCAACCGGAGTTGGTGGTGTAGGTGGAGTGGCTAGCCTCAGGCGTCTCTTCTTCCTCGGAGCAGCAGTTGGTGAGCCGGCGCATTTCGGCTGAAAAGCTTGGGGGGCATCGGCAACATGAGTTGGAGAAGTTTGTAAATTCGGAGTAGCTGTCGATGACCTCGTTGCCTGAAGAAATTATTTGGTAAAGTTATATGAAGTGAGTATTGCCGATGAGAGTTTGTAATCGGTATGAGTGAAATAAAAACTTACTGCGAAAGCTCGCGCCAAGATGGCAGCAGCAGCCGATGGAGTAGCAATGGTCTTTGTAGGTGTTGACTTAGGCTTGAGGGTAACCTTAGGTACCCTTTGAGGTGTGAAGGCAACCAATGTAGGAGCCTTGTTACCGATGATTGATACGGGGCTCATCATTCGAAGGTTGAAGTGCTTGCCGCTGTTGCTTGTTCGGGGGATTGGATCATCAACCTGTTAAGAAGATGGTCAGATGCCGATAGTAGAAAATAATGAGAAATACATTTAGAGTTTAAGAACTTACTGCATCATCGGGAATGATGTGATCGGCATCGATCAAATGCCGATAGTAGTGCGACGATTTGGCGAACAGTTGGCCTCTCCATTCTTGCCACCAAGATTTGTATAACTCTGTCATAAAAGATGTTAGTGCCCAGGAGGATAGGTCGATGTTTGATGTATCGACATGGGGAGAAAGGTTAACAATCCTGTTCCAATCCATGGAACTGGAGATAATTTCTCTTGGCTTTATCACATTGGCGAAGCTGGGTTTAATCGGTAATTGGCCGAATGCTAGCTGCCTTGATGCTGCCGATGGATAGTAGAATTCATAAGATGAAGAAGAATTCTTCCCGGTTCCAAAGATGTTGACTGGAATGGCTCGGGGAACAATGATGTCCTTCATGATTGTTTCATTCTGTGGCACGTTCCAATCGGTAAGGTTGAATAACAATGGGAAGTTGTTATCATCAATGTAAGACCACCAAAGCCGTTCTGAAGCAGGGATCCCATTATAAAGCTTTTGAAAGAATCTGCTGAATTGGTCTGCATTGGCATTGATTCCTGGAAGCACTATGATAGCCTCCCCAAAATTGAGTGGGGGACGAGTTGCCGATTTATCATCATCAAATACATAATCCTCCGATATGTCCCTTGGAAACTGCTGACTGAATAAGTCAAATTGGAGGACCTTGTACATGTGTGCGTTCAACCACATATTTATAAACCACCAAGGACCTCCAAGGTTGCCGATGGACTCGCCTAGCAATAACTTCCTGGATACTTGATGCAGGAGGTGGTATACTGATCCAACGAGGTATCGGCCGAGAGGAAGTCTTGCTCCATCGGTTAGAAGTTCGGCAATGGAGAGTCTAATGCATTGGTCCAGGTTACGCTCTGACCAGTAAACCTCTTGTGTTCTAATTATTCTGAGATACCAATTCTTCCATCCCTTGGTGGGTTTAGGCCATGAACGGAAAGCATCTTTCCATAACCCTAGACTAAAGCATTCGGATCTGAAAGGGATGCGGTTGGTTTCCGCATTAATTAGATTGGTGGGATCGGGGTTTCCCATTGGGCCTAGACAGTTGAAGTTGGATTGTTCAATGGGGATTACAACCTTGTTGTACATTTCCTAGGTTTTAGAAAAAATCAAAAAAGGAAAGGGGGGAAAAGGATTACAAAATTGATACGGAAGAGAAATTTGCAGAAGATAGAATGAGAAGGGAGTGAATTTACCTTGGGAACTTCGAAGTTGATCGCCATTGAAGCTGTTCGTGCTCTGCTTGAGGAAGATGCCGCTACTTGGGTTGTTGTAGATGTTCTTCGGAACTACCGCCGAGGTTGAAGATGAAGGTAGATGGGGAATGCAGGCTCAGGGTGAAAAACAGATTGGATGGTGGTAACTTTTATAAGCCTGGTCAGGGGCATTTTGGAGTTTTATTTGCACGGAGCAGGAATATGGAAGGGTATGCAATAGGAATGCGTGGCAATCGAGGAGATATGATTGGGCTTGCAACTGTTCGTGCTACGGTCGCGGAATTTTGTTGATAAATTGCGATTTTTACGCGCGGTGATCGAGGAGGTCATGCAAGTATCTTGGAGGGAAAGGTTACAGTAGAGAAAATTTCAGCGCGTAAAATATTCTACACTCCGAAATTAGGGGGCATGTGTTGACACCATTTTTCGGCATGTGTCAAATGAGCTAAGACTTGCATTGATCAGTAGTTGTTTTCTATCGACATCGGCAGGTTATCAGTTAACGTTACCGATGAGAATGAATTCTGCAAATGAAGATAAGTTTGTTGCCGATGGAAGCTGAACAACAACAGTGGTTGCCGATAAGGGTATTGCCGATAAGGATGTTGCCGATGGGAGTGAAGAATGGCCGATTGGGGATATTACCAATAAAGAGATGATGCCGATGAGCACAGGATGACGTGGCGGTTGATGTCAGCAAGGATTACCGATGACAATAGAAAGAAGTTGTGGATTGAAGAGTCTGCTGATGGAAAGTTTCATCGAAGAAAAGACATAAGGAAACTGGTGATCTTATACCAGTATTATTATAGAAGTTTGTGTCCGACTCTTGCATGAGTCATTTATTTTCCTTAAAAATAGAGATGTTTGTTTAGGAAAATATTATTGTTATTTGAGTCCAACTCCTGCGCGAGTCAATTATTTCCTTTAAAATAGGGATTTGTTTTGTTTAGGAAAGGTACGAGTCGTGTCTGTTTACAACTCCTATTGCTGGAGTATAAATATGTACCTAGGGGTCGTGAGAAAAATAGAATCAATACATCAAACAAATGAATTACTCTTATTACTTTTACCGCAATTTACCCTTTTATTGCATTAGTCTTAGTTTATCTACGAGTTCTTCAAGCTTCAACGGGCTGCATCTCCTTGATCTCCGTCAAACCCTTGCAAGTTCCGCGTGGGAGTAATCTGAGCTTTGACATCCGGGCGCATCGCTGTTGTCTCGTTCAGCTCTGCTCTAGTTATCCTGATCAAGTATGAGTTTTGACATCTGGGCGTATCACCGTTGTCTTGTTTGGATCTTGTTCTAGTTATCGTCCTTGTCGATTAACTGGTCAAATCGACTGGCACACCTTTGGATATCGAATTCGGGTAATAGCCCGAGGTGTTCGCAAATCCTGACGCTTTTTGTGTCAACACAAACTAACAAAACAAGATATGAAAGAATATAAATGCAAGAGAGGAGGTGATTGATATACCGATGGCTTGTGTAGAGGATGTATCAATGAAGAGCCAATCACAATATGAATACCAAGAGTAGCCGGGAGACAAGATGAACACAAATGATTTTTCTCCCAAGGTTCACTTGGTTGCCACCAAGCTAGTCCCCGTTGTGTCGACTACTCAAATGGTGTTTCGGTGGCTAATTGGCATTTCACAAGCGAAGCCCACTACCCGGCGCCACAAGAAACCACCCAAATGAGAGTAACTCAATGACACGAGCAATTTACTAGAGTTACCCTTTGGCGCTCTGCCGTGGTGGTTACAAGCCCTCTCACAATCACCAGGATCAACCACGAACAATCACCAACTCGTGTTGAATCCTCCTTCTTGCTCCAAGCCGTCTAGGTGTTGGCAAACACAAAGAATAACAAGAAATCCGCAGGAAGAACGATCACCAAGTGCTTCTAGATGCAAATCACTAAGCAATGCACTTGAATGTACTCTATCTCTTTTGGATTGAGCAAAGGATCAAAGAGATGAGTGGAGAGGGAGGTGCTCATCTTTAGAGGGTCTCAAGGTGTTCAAATATGCGAGAGAGAGAGAGATCCTAGAGCCGGCCAACACATATTTATTGACCCCCTCAGAGTCCACTAGCCGTTACCCTGTTAAGTTGGCGACGGACGGTCTACACGGGGGCGACGGACGGTCCGTCGCCATCGTCCGACGCCTTGTCAGAACTAGCCATTGGGCTCTGTTTCGAAATCCTTTGGGCGACGGACACTCCGTCGCCAGCGTCCGACGCCTTTCCTCAAAACGCCCATCTATAGAGTCCTCTGGAAGACCGACGGACGCTCTGGTGCAATGCGACGGACGCTGCGCCTCAGCGTCCGACGCAAAGTCGCTGCTCTCGGGTTTCTGAGAAATTCCCAGAAAATAGTTCTGGACACTCCGTCGCCGAACCGACGGACGCTGCACCTCAGCGTCCGACGCCATTTGTCTTTGCCTCTGGAGCTTCTCTGTGGCCGACGGACGCTATGTTAGCAGCGTCCGACGCCCTTCTCTTTAGCGTCCGACGCCCTCTGACTTGTCCAAAAATTGACTCTGATTTTTCCAATCCTTGCTCCATTGTGCCAAACAATTATGGTACTTCCTTAGAGAGATGTTTAGCATATATTTTATGTCTTTTAAGCAAGACTATGTTACTAGGTGAATTAATGCACATGCAAAGATGACAACACCTAGTAGCACTTGATAACCGCAATCACAACGTTTTTCCCTTCTTGATAGTACGACTATCTATCCTAAAGGTGATCACACTCTCTATAGTGTCTTGATGACTAAACCAAAAATAGCCCTATAATATACCTTTGCCTTGGGTCCATTTTGTTTTTCTCTTTCTTCTTTTCCCTAGTCATGGAGCACTTGATCTACCATGATCCTTCATCTAGCTCTACTTCTCAAGTTGGATCACCCTACCTTAATCATACACTTAGTACTAGGGTTAGTCCATGGATGTCATCAATTAACCAAAACCAAACTTGGGCTTTCAATCTCCCCTTTTTTGGTAATTGATGACAAACTTTCACAAATGAATATATATGATGAAAATTTCCACTTTGGTAGTATTAGCTCCCCCTACATATGTGATATATGAGTTTGGTTCATTTTGATCACATATGCATGAATGAAAATTGTGGGAGAGTGAATGCTACCAAATGATGCTAAGTTGTGTAGGATGGACCTTTGAAGCGTGATACCAATCGGAGTGCAATATAAACCATCCTTAGCACCATGAATGCCTAGAAACCACTTGATAACACTTGGAAACACTTTGAGAGAACTAGATACCACATGAAAATATTAAGACCTAATCATGCTAGTTCTTCAAACACAATACCATTTAGTTTCTAACATTCACCACACAAGCATATTATGAATCATAAATACATATGCATGCAAGCACTTATGAATGCACAAAGATATGCAACAACTTATTCATAGGCTTGCTCCCCCTACTTGTATGCTTTCAATTTTAAATTTTCAAAATTATTTTTTTTGTCTTACTACTTACTTCTCCCCCTTTGTCATCTATTATCATAAAAGATGTGCTCAAAGGCTTGATTATTGGAGAGAAGTGTTAGTTGTGGTTCAATCTAGAGTATTTGCCCCAAACTATTTAACTCGGTTTAAACCATGGACAAGCTTGTTCACACATCCTAGAATGGTTATCTGGCCCATGTTGAGCTAAACATTTGAAGTTCATATTCTAGATCAAACACTAGGATTGCAAGCCCACAAATGTCATATGCTACCACTAGATCAAGTCAAGCATAGAAGCAATAGTGGTACCATATAAGCATCAAGTTCAATTGATTTTCATGAATGAGCCTAATGAATTTATGTCTAGATGCACTAACAAATCCTAATATTAGATGAATGACATGTCAATCAACTTGTACCTTGCATAGCTTGAAGGAGAGGCATGTCATATATATGGGGTGCATCAACACATGTTTGAGTAATCAAGAATGTTCAACTCATTCCTTATCTTGCAAAACCTCTTCTCATCAAGTGGCTTGGTGAATATGTCGACAAGTTGATCATTGGTGCCAACACTTGTGGTCTTGATATCACCCTTGAGTTGATGGTATCTTATAAAGTGGTGCCTAACATCAATGTTCTTGGTTCTTGAATGTTGAACCGGATTGTTGGTTAGCTTCACCGCACTTTCATTGTCACATAGCAATGGCACTTGCTTGAAATTGATTCCATAGTCATTCAAAGTTGCCTTCATCCAAAGTAATTGAGCACAACAACTACCCGCACTTATGTATTCGGCTTCAGCGGTAGAGAGTGCAACACTATTTTGCTTCTTTGATGACCAAGATACAAGTGACATGCCTAGCATTTGACATGTACCCGATGTGCTCTTTATATCAATCTTGCATCCCGCATAGTCGGAGTCCGAATATCCAAGCAACTCAAAGTTAGACCCCTTGGGATACCACAATCCAACATCTTGTGTATGCTTCAAGTACCTCAATATTCTCTTTGTGGCCTTCAAGTGACTTTCTCTTTGTGAGGCTTGGAATCTTGCACACATGCATACACTAAACATCACATCGGGCCTAGAAGCGGTCACATAGAGTAGGCTTCCAATCATAGACCGATACAACTTTTGATCCACCATGTTGCCACCAGCATCACTATCCAAGTGTCCATTAGTGCCCATTGGAGTGCTAATGCCTTTAGAATCTTCTAAGCCAAATTTCTTCATCATATCCTTGATGTACTTGCCTTGACTCACAAAGGTGCCATTTTTCATTTGTTTGATTTGGAGACCAAGGAAGTAGCTAAGTTCACCAATCATTGATATTTCAAACTCATTTGCCATCATCTTGCCAAATTGTTCACAAAATCCTTGATTGGTTGAACCGAATATGATATCATCCACATAGATTTGGAGCACAAATAGATCCTTGCCAAGCTTCTTGGTGAAGAGAGTAGTGTCAACGTTTCCCATGATGAACCCTTTGGATAAGAGGAAGTCCCTCAATCTTTCATACCATGCTCTAGGTGCTTGCTTCAAGCCATATAAAGCCTTTCTCAATTTGTACACATGGTTGGGCTTCTTGTCATTTTCAAATCCGGGAGGTTGGTCAACATATACTAGCTCATTGATGTATCCATTCAAGAAAGCACTCTTCACATGCATTTGGTATAGCTTGATGTTGTGTGCACATGCATAGGCCAATAGGATTCTTATTGCCTCTAATCTTGCAACCGGTGCATAGGTTTCTCCAAAGTCAACACCCTCAACTTGAGTGTATCCTTGAGCGACCAATCTTGCTTTGTTTCTCACAACTATACCATCTTGGTCTTGCTTGTTTCTAAATACCCATCTTGTACCAATCACATTGTAGTTCTTGGGTCTTTCAACTAGTTCCCAAACTTGGTTTCTAGTGAAATTGTTGAGCTCTTCATGCATAGCATTGACCCAATCAACATCTTGTAGGGCTTCATCTATCTTTGTTGGCTCTATGGATGATACAAAGGAGTTGTGCTCACAAAAAGATATCAATCTTGATCTTGTTTGAACACCACTTGCAATATCACCAACTATTTGATCAATGGGGTGATCTCTTACAATGTTGGTTGGTTGGAGGATAGGAGCTTGATTACTTGCACTTGTTTGAGATGAGCTAGCAACTTGTTGATCTTGCACTTGAGAGTCACTAGCTTGCACATTGGGTGAGTTAAACACTTGATCTTTATCATCTTCAATGTCAATTACTTGCCTAGGCCGAATATCACCAATATCCATGTTCTTCATAGCTTTTGACAATTGAGGACCACTCACATCTTCTAGATTCTCATTTTCAACTTGAGAGCCATTGGTTTCATCAAATTCAACATCATGCACTTCCTCAAGTATACCACTAGCCGAATTCCACACTCTATAGGCTTTGCTTGTGGTTGAGTAACCAAGTAAGAACCCTTCATCGCACTTCTTGTCAAACTTCCCAAGTCTTGTGCCCTTCTTCAAGATGTAGCATTTGCACCCAAAGACTCTAAAGTATGCAATGTTGGGCTTTCTTCCATTCAATAGCTCATATGGTGTCTTCTCCATCAATGGGTGACAATATAGCCGGTTGCTAGAGTAACAAGCGGTGTTGATAGCTTCGGCCCAAAAGGAGTGACTCACATTGTACTCACTAAGCATAGACCTTGCCATGTCAATCAATGTTCTATTCTTCCTCTCAACAAGGCCATTTGATTGAGGAGTATACTTGGCCGAGAATTGATGCTTGATTCCAAGCTCATCACATAGCTCTTCAACTCTTGTATTCTTGAATTCACTTCCATTGTCACTTCTCACTTTCTTGATGGTAGTTTCAAACTCATTGTGACATCTCTTGACAAAAGTCTTGAATGTGGCAAATGTTTCACTCTTGTCATTGAGAAAGAATACCCAAGTGTATCTTGTGAGATAATCAACTATCACAAATCCATACTTGTTGCCTCCAATACTTGTGTATGTTGTTGGGCCAAACAAGTCCATGTGCAACAACTCAAATGCTCTACTAGTGCTCATCATGCTCTTCTTGGGATGGGTGTTACCAACTTGTTTGCCGGCTTGACAAGAGCTACAAAGCTTGTCCTTCTCAAACACAACATCTTTCAAGCCTCTTACTAAGTCATGCTTGATCAATCTATTCAATTGCTTCATCCCAACATGACCAAGTCTTCTATGCCATAACCAACCCATACTTGATTTAGTGAGCAAGCAAGTTGACAATTGAGCTTCACTAGCATTGAAATCAACTAGGTAGAGGTTCTCATATCTAAAACCTTTGAAGATCAAGTTTGAACCATCCACACTAATAATTTCAACATCATTTACTCCAAATATGCATTTGAATCCAAGATCACACAATTGAGCCACAGATAGCAAATTGAAGTTCAAGCTCTCAACTAACAAGACATTTGATATGCTCAAGTCATTGGATATTGCAATCTTACCAAGCCCCTTGACCTTGCCCTTGCCATTTTCACCAAATGTAATACTATCAATGCCATCATTGGTGTTGGAGTTGATTGATTTGAACATTCTAGAATCTCCGGTCATTTGTTGAGTGCACCCACTATCAAGCACCCAATGCCTTCCTCCGGCTTTGTAATTGACCTACAAAACAAATTAGTTCTTCTTAGGTACCCACACTTGTTTGGGTCCTCCAAAGTTAGTGACCAAGGATTTTGGCACCCAAATAGCCTTCTTCTTTGGGCCAACAATGGATGTGCCAACATACTTAGCCATGATACCCTTAGCACTTTTGGTAAGCATATAACAAGAATCAAAGTGCATAGAAGTAGATTTAGCAAACTTGGTTTGGCTCATGTTAAGTTTGCAATATTGGTCAACATGCCCCACTTGCTTGCATTTGTTGCAAAAGTGACCATTGCTCCTCACAAAGCTAGGCTTTGGAGTTACAAAGGCCGCCTTGCCTTTCTTGGGGGTATAGCCTAATCCCTCTTTGTAGTGGGAAAATCTTTGGCTACCCAAGCACTTTAGCAAGCGGGCATCTCCACCATATGCCTTACCCAAAGCATGAGTGAGTTCATTAACATCATGTTTCAATTTTTCATTTTCACTCACTAGTGTAGCATCAACCTTTGAGCTCTCACTAGTGGATGTGCTACATTGTGTTTCGGTTGGGGTGACAATGATAGGAGTGAAAAATGATTCATCTAGAATATCACAAGTAACTCCAATATCACATGATGCAACAACCTTATCCTTGTTTTGTTCAAGGAGGGAGGAATGAGCCTTTTCAAGCTTGTTGTGAGTCCTTTCAAGCTTCTCATGGGCTCCCATTAGCCTCTCATGAGAGCTATTGAGTTCATCAAAGGATTGTTCAAGAGCCTTAAGCTTCTTGTTCAATTCTTTGCACTCCTTCCTCTTTGTCTCAAAGCAAGCATAAGTTTGCTTCATCATATCTACTAGTTATTCCTTAGAGTACTCCTCCTCATCATCACTACTACCATCATCACTATCACTATCATCACAAGATTGTACCTTAGATGGCTTAGCCATGAAGCATGATGGATTATCGAAGATGGAAGGTTTATTGTTGATAGCAATGCTAGCCAATGCCTTCTTCTTGGACTTCTTTCCTTCATCATCACTAGAGTCATTATCGGAAGAGTCACTACTATCCCAAGTCACCATATACGATTCACCCTTCTTCTTCTTGGTGAAGGATAGCTTCTTGTACTTCTTGTCATGCTTTCCCTTCTTCTTCTCATCATCATCACTATTGTTGGGGCTATCCGCAATCATGTGATCGGTGCTCTTGCACTTGTAGCATCTTCTCAGATGCTCTTTGCTCTTGAAATTATCTCTTCTATTTCTAGCACCATAGCCCTTCTTTTTCATGAACTTGCCAAATTTGCGCACAAAGAGAGCCATCATCTCATCATCCATATCACTTGCATCTTCATCATCACTTGACTCTTGCTTCTTTGCTTTGCCCTTGCTCTTGGATGATGATGCCTTGAATGCTAAGCTTTTCTTTTCCTTCTTTTCTTCCTTGACCTCTTCTTCACTTTCTTCATTGTATTGCTCTTCGGTCATGATTTCTCCAAGCACTTCATTTGGAGTGATCTTGTCCAAACCGTCTCTCCTAATTATTTGCCTCAAGGTTTTGTATTTCTTGGGCAAACAACCAAGAAACCGGTTTGAGAAGTCTTCATCCTTGACCTTCTCACCCAAACCCTTGAGATCATTGATGATCACTTGGAGCCTATGAAACATCTCCGGGATTGATTCATCTTCTTTCATCTTGAAATGAGATAGCTTGTCGTTGAGCATGTATAGCTTTGAGCTTTTCACTTTTGCGGTGCCCTCATATGTATCTTCTAATCTTGTCCATACTTCACTTGCCTTCTCAAGATCTTTGATTTGTTCAAACACCTTGGAATCAATGCCATTGTAGATCACATTGAGAGCCATAGTGTTGCTTTTTGCTCTAGCTCTACTTGGGGTGCAAAGCCACCTATCCGATGCAATTCTAGTTAGCTAAGTGCTTCACAAACAATAGCAAGAACCTAAAGCACTTAGCACAAGCTAGCAAGAACAACTAACACAAGAACTAACTAGCAAGCTAACAAAACAAGATATGAAAGAATATAAATGCAAGAGAGGAGGTGATTGATATACCGATGGCTTGTGTAGAGGATGTATCAATGAAGAGCCAATCACAATATGAATACCAAGAGTAGCCGAGAGACAAGATGAACACAAATGATTTTTCTCCGAAGGTTCACTTGGTTGCCACCAAGCTAGTCCTCGTTGTGTCGACTACTCAAATGGTGTTTCGGTTACTAATTGGCCATTCACAAGCCAAGCCCACTACCCGGGCGCCAGAAGAAACCACCCAAATGAGAGTAACTCAATGACACGAGCAATTTACTAGAGTTACCCTTTGGCGCTCCGCCGAGGTGGGTACAAGCCCTCTCACAATCACCGGGATCAACCACGAACAATCACCAACTCGTGTTGAATCCTCCTTCTTGCTCCAAGCCGTCTAGGTGTTGGCAAACACCAAGAATAACAAGAAATCCGCAGCAAGAACGATCACCAAGTGCTTCTAGATGCAAATCACTAAGCAATGCACTTGAATGTACTCTATCTCTTTTGGATTGAGCAAAGGATCAAAGAGATGAGTGGAGAGGGAGGTGCTCAGCTTTAGAGGGTCTCAAGGTGTTCAAATATGCGAGAGAGAGATCCTAGAGCCGGCCAACACATATTTATAGACCCCCTCAAAGTCCACTAGCCGTTACCCTGTTAAGTTGGCGACGGACGGTCTGCACGGGGGCGACGGACGGTCCGTCGCCATCGTCCGACGCCTTGTCAGAACTAGCCGTTGGGCTCTGTTTCGAAATCCTTTGGGCGACGGACGCTCCGTCGCCAGCGTCCGACGCCAGTGTCCGACGCCTTTCCTCAAAACGCCCATCTACAGAGTCCTCTGGAAGACCGACGGACGCTCTGGTGCAATGCGACGGACGCTGCGCCTCAGCGTCCGACGCAAAGTCGTTGCTCTCGGGTTTCTGAGAAATTCCCAGAAAATATTTCCGGACGCTCCGTCACGGAACCGACGGACGCTACACCTCAGCGTCCGACGCCATTTGTCTTAGCCTCTGGAGCTTCTCTGTGGCCGATGGACGCTACGTTAGCTTGGCGTCAGCGTCCGGCGCCATCGTCCGGCGCGTCGGACAGCGTCCGACGCCCTTCTCTTCAGCGTCCGACGCCCTCTGACTTGTCCAAGAATTGACTCTGATTTTCCAATTCTTGCTCCATTGTGCCAAACAATTATGGTACTTCCTTAGAGAGATGTTTAGCATATATTTTATGTCTTTTAAGCAAGACTATGTTACTAGGTGAATTAATGCACATGCAAAGATGACAACACCTAGTAGCACTTGATAACCGCAATCACAACGTTTTTCCTTTCTTGATAGTACGGCTATCTATCCTAAAGGTGATCACACTCTCTATAGTGTCTTGATGACTAAACCAAAAATATCCCTATAATATACCTTTGCCTTGGGTCCATTTTGTTTTTCTCTTTCTTCTTTTCCCTAGTCATGGAGCACTTGATCTACCATGATCCTTCATCTAGCTCTACTTCTCAAGTTGGATCACCCTACCTTAACCATACACTTAGTACTAGGGTTAGTCCATGGATGTCATCAATTAACCAAAACCAAACTTGGGCTTTCAATGGCTCCCATGCGTCCATGACCACGACCACGACCGCGACCACGTGCGACCGGTGCGGGGGAAGGGGAACGGCGACCCAAAAGTTCATAATGGCAAGTCGACATCCTTCTGCAAGGCATAAGGGTTAGGCGATCGTGCATCGATTATTGTTTGGTTAAAGTAATTAACTACTCATACACTCAAGCAAAGAACCATAACAACCATAAAATGCGATAACAAGCAAGCATCCATTACATGGGTTCATTACATGGCGACATCCCCAGCAGCTATGCTAGAAGATTTGCGAGAACGCTCTACACGCAGGTAGGCTCAAAAGGTGGACAATCTACTCTACTCTCTGAGTGAGTCATGTCTCACGGTCACGCAGGACCAACTCAGCTCTACTGCTCCTACATTATTCATGAAACATGACTGAACTAGACTGAGTAGCTGATATCGTTGCTATCGATGGGGAGACTGTGGCTGGCCCATCGCCGCGATCTGCTCAGGAGTCTTGTGGAGACACGGGACGTACTCCACGGCGTAGAGAAACTCCTCCATCGGTGGTGGCTCGGGGTACCTATGAAAGTAAAAAGTTCAAACGCTTCTCTGATATGTAGCCACGAATTCTTCAAGCCACAAAGTCATGACGCAACCCACTTCAATAAACCGACATGACGTGGACAGCCTAAAAACCGTACTTGGAGATGTCTTTCTCAGCCTTATGAATATCTGATTATATTCCAGCTTACATCCATGAAGCTAGATTTGATGTTCCCAGCGCATTGCATTTCGATCAGCAGATCGGGCAAGGGGCATTCGGGTCAACCATTCTCAGTGTAGCCTTGTGAGAATTCTGAAAACCATCAAACACGAAGTTTTCACATTCTTCTTATAACAGGAACCACATTAGAGATCCAATCAGCTTATGTCGACATTGCGAAGTTAACCCAGGCTTCAATTACACATTGTAAGTCAGCTGTTAATGTCATGCAACACCGATAGGCATTACATCGGCGCACAGTTGCCGATTGTGGTTGGAACGTAGATTTGATAGGCAACGTTGTTCAACTAGATCGATGGGTCTAAACCAGACATCTCCGTATAAACCCAGCAAAAAACGCTTTTATTCTCTTAGTAAGTTCAATCATTGCTTATGTACCGGGAATCTAGTTTAGCCTAACTAAGTAGGCTATGGCTTACTACCATCGCCCGTATCTTACTTCTATTACAAATCATCAGTACTGATGTTGAACCTGTCCCAAGTTTCCCCATCATCGGCGAATCGATCCATTAAAAGTCTTCCTCAGGACCGACTGTTGGAATCGGTGTTGTAATGCTGGTAATCGACAACTTTAAGGAATCCGTATCGCCAAGCTTCACCTGATATGCCTCTGGTTTGCGCTATAGTTTCCGATTCGCGATGCGTTTTCAAACGATCGATTGGGGATCTCGCTTTCGTGTGACAGTTCAATCTTGTCCAGCCCATTGCAACAGATTTTTGTGCGCATTGTAGTGGATACAGCAATTAGATGGATCCAATCCCTTCCTAAGAGCAAGTTGTTTGGTACCTTTCGCACTGTTCATGCGAAAAATGTTGTTGGCAAAGTTTTTATGTACCGATGGTCAGATTCGACACTCACGGCTCCATAGATGGTGAACATTGCCTCTTCAAAGTTCTTGAGCTTCATGTCTGTTTTGATAGTCTGGTCACCTGTCCCGCGGCTTCCATTGATCATTGACATACGGCAATTATTATTGACTGATGCCCACCATTCCACCAGCATCTTGTTACCGGCTGTCCATGCTTACTTGCACTTTAACGACAGAGCGCCTTAGGTGTTGCTGCCTTTCTCTTCCGCAGGCTTCTCTAAAAACAGCCCCGCCATCGGATCCAACACCTAATTGTGCCTATTTCAGCCAGCCTCTTATGTCGCTGGATTGGTGCCATGAACTCCATCGGCATCTGACATACACCATAGATTTCTGCTCCGATGGCTCCCTATCCTTGCGCTTTGGCCTCCTACTTGCTTTTCCCTTGAAGGAGATTTGCATGTCATATAATCACTGTTGGCGGTTGTCGCTGGATTCTCTTTTTTGAGGTCTTGTCAGGACTTGTAGGGCGCCATTGAGAAGCTTGGTATACCTAAAAGGCTGGTGCTGCCTTTCACTGTTGCTACTGCACCACTCCTTATGAAGTTCACCTCCTCCCCTGCGCGCCCCCCCCCCCCAGAATCTCCCCATTCCTTCCCCTCTTCGTCGGGCGTCTTGCATTGGCCATTTCTCCAGCTTCCTGCCTGACTAACGCGCCTGCCATGTTCTATCATGTGCGATGAGCTGTGCCCCTAGTCTCGGTCATGTTGGTTTCCTCTCTTGAGCGGTACTAACATTACCGGGACGTGCCGCACTTCCTGTGATCGTCAAAGCAGGGTTCTTTTCTGATTTTCGGATCGTTTAGGTAGTACCCTATTGCATCTGGACCAATTATCGATGTAGGTAGCTTGATGCCCTCTTCCCAGCTATGAACGATAGAGGGACACTTCCAGTGGTTCCTTTAAGTTTCGCGCGAGCCATTTGGTCTCTTCCTCTCTGTTTGCCGATATCTGCTCCTCTCGCGATTGCCGATACTCTTGCCTTAGCGGATTATGCGTGTATTATAGAGCACGAGGGGCTCCTGTTGGCATTGACTACCTTCATCTTAGGCAACTTTCTTGCCCTTCTGTCTTGGCAAACTCCTTTCATCACGATCAGCTATCTTGATGGTCAGGATCTACCGATGCATTCTTCTTTTGCAGCTTCCGATATCATGCACTTTAGTTTTTTGATTAGTCTCCACCTATTATTTGGAAACGGGTGGCTGATCAACCTTCATCGGTGTTCTGGGTTAGAATTTTCAAATTGAATTGTCGTCAGATTCAATTTTGGACTTGATACTGCTGCCTGAATACTTGCAGTCAGTTGGTACTGTGCCGAAGTTGGCATATGTGCCACTTGCAATACCTGATTCTTTCTGAGTCTGTCAAGTCCGGAGTTGGAGATATCTTGGTTGGGCGCCAAACGTTGATCCGCCCCTCTTGAGAGTAGTAATCAAGCATCTTGATCGCTTGGTGATATCAAAGGTGAAACTTTCGCTTCCTTCTGGCCCAAACGGAAAGACACAGATTTCGTATCCTTCACCCATTCGGCGGTAGCGCGCGGATGCTTTAGCTCCTTCATCGGAATAAACCTCTTCTTGCTCGTAGAATGAAGCGTCACCTTTTATTCCAAGATTTTTCTAGGTCAAACGTTTTAACATCTGATCGCAATCCTTGACCAGATGTCTTAGGCTTTGCAAATTCTCGAGACGCATACTTACGCTTTGGTGGGCCGGTTGTGGCAGGAATCCTTGGAAGGCCTGAATCTTGCCAATTGCGGATCATTCAAGCATCAAGCTGTAGCACTTGTTCTGTTTGTCTCGTGTCTCTGGACAAAGCTCTCCATCCGAATGTCATCATTTCCGTTGCCTTAGGTTAACCAAATCGGTATGAAGTAATCTTCTTCTCATGTTATGCCAGCGAGAAGTATTTATTGAAACTGTCCTCTCTTAGATACTGCCTCTATGATTACAGAGTTTGGATGGGCAATGATATAAACCTGTGTGAACGCCTAGATCCAGACGAATGTGTGTTATGGAACAATTACACCTCAGCTTGCTTCCTGCCTGGCAAGCGTTCTCCACACTGGATAATGAAGCGTTGATATGCGTCCATCGTTGAGTGTTCATCTTAGGCCAGAGAACTTTGGTGAATTTAGGCACTTTGTACGATTTGGTGTGTGCATGTATGTTTTGTTTATATACGTCAGCGTAGCTCTTTTGGTCTCAGTTACTACTTAGTCGGGGTCCTTGTGGCTTAGCTTTTCTATTTTGGTGTATTCGAGTTTGTAATTTATAGGTGTTGTTGATTTTACTGGATGGTTCTGCTTTCTGCTTTTTAAAGCGTTTTTAGTTTACTGGGAAAGGGCCAGATATATGGTATTAAGATGGGAATTTAATTAATTTTAAAATTGAGAATAATTAATAAATTAAGTCTTAATAATATATTATTAAAAAATAGAAATAAATTTAAAAGGATGGAATAAAGAATAATTAGTATAAATTATAGATAATAAATTAAATGTAATAGATTGAATT
The DNA here is from genome assembly GCA_022036555.1 of Microstegium vimineum. Taxonomy (NCBI): domain Eukaryota; kingdom Viridiplantae; phylum Streptophyta; class Magnoliopsida; order Poales; family Poaceae; genus Microstegium; species Microstegium vimineum. The sequence goes on along the minus strand of CM039132.1, from coordinate 57,938,002 downwards.
AAAAAAAACGATATATGAATGTAACTAATAAATTTGTAATATTATTAAATTGATTATAAACATAAGATAAATTTAAATTAAATAATAAAAAATAAAAAATAAAATTAAGATAATAATTAATTATTAATAGAATTATATTAGTATGAAGCTGAGAGTAAGAAATAATAATATATAATTATATAACCTTAATAAGATATTAACTTAGTATATTAAATATAAAATTATAAAAATTAAATATAAGAATTAAATGAGTATAATTTAATATATAAATTATAGAAGTATTCAAAATTATATATTATTAATAGTATATATTATTAAATAAAATTACATAAATCATTATAAATGATCAAATTAAGAAAATTTATAACTTATAATAATATTGATTTATATATAAATTAATTAGGTTAAAATGTATGAAAATTTAAAATTAAGAAATTATATAACTTAAGTATATGCCGGAGGATACGGTGTCGATAAGAATATTGTGATTAACCTTGGGTTTAATGCCGAATTGTTCCCTTCATCACTTCGGCAATCTTATCGGTCCAATATGCATCCTGGATCTTGTGATCATGGTTGAGTGTTGGAACTGGTGGAGCTGGCTGATGCGCCACTTCAGGTCTTGGTAGAAGATGATGTGGAGTAATTGTCACGGGCACAGCACCAGTCATCTGAACGTTATGCATCGGCTGACTCACGATGGATAATTTTGCACACTTACTGGGTTATGTTGTGTCATCATATTCACCGGTTGCTGTACCGATGCTCCACTCTGAGTGTTTGATGGACTTCCATACTGATACATTAGTACACCAGGCTGTTGAACTGGCGGCTGACTGGTCATCCAGAATTATAAATCATCGGCATGTGACTTACCGATGGCTGATAGCTAACCGACGCCTGCTATTCCTGCACCTTAGAGTAATCAACAAATTGGTTGCCTTGATGTGCTAGTATCCCGGCTTGAGGATTTACCATCATAAGTTGACTTCCAGTTGCTATACTGTGTTGCATCGGCACAGAGTTTGCCGATGGTGGCATCAGAGGTACTTTAGGAATCACCACCTGGAGATTTTCTGATGGCATTTGCACAGTTGGAGAAGACGTAGAGTAATGCATCATAGGGATCACCGGCAGTGATTGCATTGCCGATGCCATGGAGCCCTTCCAAGCTGAACTGTCTCCCTGCACCAGATTGGAACTAGCAGATGGATTTGAAGGCATACCGTATACCCACCAGTTGGCAGGAGCTGGATGATTCTGGATAGGAAGTCCCGACATTGCCGACGCCACTGGATCTACACTAAGCTTGGTGACGCTTTCAGGACTTGGCCTTGGTGGTGTAGCCACATCGGCAGACGGATCCATAGGAGCAAAAGACGTCATTGGAACAGCCGATGGGTTTATAGATGCCAATCCAGGCCGATGATATGCTGGACCAACATACTGAGGCGCTTGTCCTTCTTTGAGAGATTGTATAAGAGCATTATACACAGTATTGGACAACACATTGGAGTGGCTAATTAATGCTTGATTTAAGGCAGAATTAACCATCTCTTGCAACTTACCAGGATTAGCATCAAACGTGACCTGCCGCGGGTAACGGCGGATCTTGCTTCTGGATGCCTTCGCTGCTCCTGCTTAGGCTGAAGGACTTCAGATATAATTGCTTGTACTCCTCCATAGCCTGCTCCATAGCCAGTTTTTGATCGTCTTTCAGATCGGCCTCGGAGACTTCGATGACGTTCCTCTGATTAACGTCAGTATGATCACCCATGATAGATATATAATTGGTCCCACTGAGCGTGCCAAAAGAGGTGTTGACACAAAAAGCATCAGGATCTGCGAACACCTCGGGCTATTACCCGAAATCGATATCCGAGGGTGTGCCAGTCGATTTGACCAGTTAATCGACAAGGACGATAGCTAGAACAAGATCTGAACTAGACGACGACGATACGCCCGGACGCCAAGACCCAGACTTGATCAGGATAACTAGAGCAGAGCTAAACGAGACAACAGTGATGCGCTCGGATGTCAAGGCTCAGATTACTCCCACGCGGAACTTGCAAGGATTTGACGAAGATCAAGGAGATGCATCCCGTCGAAGCTTGAAGAACTCGTAGATAAACTAAGGCTAGTGCAATAAAAAGGGTAAATTGCAATAAAAGTAAATAAGAGTAATTGATTTGTTTGATGTATGATTTTTTTTATTTTTTCTCACGACCCTAGGTACATATTTATACTCCAGCAAAAGGAGTTGTAGACAGACATGACTCGTACCTTTCTAAACAAAACTCCTATTTTTAAGGAAACAACTGACCCGCGCAGGAGTCGGACCCAAATAATATTTTTCTAAACAGACATCTCTATTTTTAAGGAAAATAAATTACTCATGCAAGAGTTAGACTAAAACTTCTATAACAATACTGGTATGAAATCACCAGTTTCCTTATGTCTTCCCTTTGATGAAACTTTCCATCGGCAAACTCTTCAATCCGCAACTTCCTTCTATTGCCATCGGCAATCCCTTGCTGACGTCAACCGCCACGTCACCCTGTGCCCATCGGCATCATTCTTATCGGTAATATCTCCCATCGGCAACTCTTCACCTCCACTGGTAACTTGTCTTTACTAATTAACTCCTATCGGTAAGAATCGTCCAGCTTCCATCGGCAACAAACTTATCCCTTTCGCAACATTCACTTTCATCGACAACACTAACCGATGACCTTCCGATGCCGATGGAAAACGACTTCCGATCAATACAAGTCTTAGCTCATTTGACACATGCCGAAAAATGGTGTCAACAACGGCTATACGTATAGATCGATCAACTCTGCAGAGTGTGTACACCTGTACCCACAAGATCGCCATCATCGACGTAGCGCTATGCCTAGGCCGATAACGGCCTGTCTCCTGATTCGGAACGACACCATCCTGCCACTCAGCCCTAGGGCTCCCCGGCGCACCGGCAAACTGAGACTGGGAGACGCAGCACCTGGCCAACGTGGTACTGCGCATCTAGGATGGTGCGGTCCCACGATGGCACCACCCACCCTTATCACCTAACAACCTGGTAGTAATGGCATCGCCCAATCCGATCAACATCCGCACCCGCCCATTCAGGGACGAGTGGTGTGCACGAAGGTTCCCAAGGTTCCGGTCCACTTGAATATCAGGTCCTAGGTGGGATCAGACAGGTCATCTCCTCAAGCGGGGTCATCTCCTTATTCAGAGCAAAATGCGTAAAGTAAAGCGCTAGCAATCTACTCAGTAACATGATATGTCTATTAGGTTCTACGATGGTGGGTGGGACGTGGCACCTGTCCAGTCGTCGCCGGCGTCCTCGGTGTAGTCTGGGTCCTCCTCCTCAGCTGTCGGCTCCTCCGAGTCTGATTCGCATCACAAACCGCGACTTAGACAAAACTACGGACAATCACAAAGATGCAAATAGAGAACGAGAAGACCCGAATACACTCAAACACAAGCCTATGACCTAGGGTTTGATTTTTGAAAGATTTGGACACCAAGTTTGTATTTTTCCAAAAATGTATGAATTTATTATGATTATTCTAAGGCTTCTCAAGTCAATTTTAAATGGAAAAAGGTGACAAGAGGGGATTTGAGCCGGCTGGTTGCCTTCTTGGCTAGGCGGCGCGCTTGCGGGCTGCTGCAAGGTCCTGGCCTGCCTCCTGCTGGGCCGCACTGGCTCTGAGGCCCAATGGCGGACGGCCCAGCCTCTCCCTCCCTCATCTTTCCTCCTCCCTCCCTTCCTTGGGCCTGCACCGCGCCGTAGGCCCACTTCCTGCTCCTTCCTCCTGGGGCCTGGTGGTGCCGTGGTCCGTCTCCTCCTCGGCCTGCTCTTCCCCATCTCCCCCCTGCCTTGCGCCGGATCGCAAGCACGCACGCCGGAGCGCTCGGCCAGATCCTCTGCTCCGGCTCTACTTCCCGGCCGGCGTTGAGGCTTTGCCTCCGGCGTGCCACGGCAACGCACGCAGGACAACTCTGCCTCCTCCTCCTCCTCTGATCAGCGGCCACGACCAAGCTACTCAGTCACCGGGGGGGGGGGGCTCCAGGGGTGGCGTGGGGCTCCCGTTCAAGAAGCGTGGGCGCCGCGGAGGCCTTGGTGGTTCTCAACCCGCGGCGCCTGGTGTCCTGGCTGCGGGTCAGTGAGGGTGGACGGCTAGGGGTGCCCTTGGGCTCGACCGCCAGTGCGGCACAGAGTGTGTGGCTGTGGCGCTACTCATCGGTCCTCCCTCGGTGAGCGAGGTGACCGGAATACGGGCGAACGAACGCGGCAAAGTAGAGGCGGCGGGGCACGCGGCGTACAAACGCCGGCTTCGAGGCGTGCACAGCGAGCGTGGTCCGTGGCTTCTTGAAGGGGCACTGGAGGCGTTCTAGATCGCCAAGGACATGGCGGTGGTGGTGGCACCTCCGGCGAGGGCCACGGGGCTCTGACGTGGTGGGCACAAGACCTTGCCATGGCGGGTTCCGGCCGTGGCGAGAGCGTGGTGTGTGACAAGGTGGCGCTTGCAGAGCTCGGCCGCGCTGGCGAGGCGAACGCGACGAGCTCAGCCTAAGGCTTTCTGGTGACCGTGAGCGCGTGTTTGCGGGTGCTCTGGGTGGTGCCGTCGCGACAGTGCTGACGTGAAGGCCTTCGGGGTTCAACGCCCTGGAAACGAACGAAACCTCACCCCGGCGATGGCCGATCGTGGCGACTTCGATTCCGTGTGGCAAGCTTGGCTTGGGAGACTTACCGTGGGGTTCGGGGCGGCAGGATAGCGGTGCGGTGGTGAGGTGTTGCCGTGATGAGTTGTTGCCGAGCCGTGCCGATCCGCAGCGCCGACGAGGTCGTCGACAGCGCGGCTCCTTCCGACGGCTCGGGTGGCGACACGCGGCGAGCTCCTTTGTGGACAACTGCTCTCGCCTCCTCTTTCCCCCTCTCCCTTCCTCTTTCTCCTGGGGGCTCAGCGGTGCCGAGGTGCGGCGGCGGCTAGGATGAGGCGCGACGCGAGGGGCTCTGGTCTTTTATAGGCCAAGCCGGCCGCGGCGGCTGGCGAACGGCGGGGATGGGCGCGGGGGTACGTGTAGGGCAGATAGGGGGGGGGGGTTGTGGCTAGGGTTTTGGGGGAGCGCGTGCGAGCAGGAGAGCCGCGACGCTCTTCAGTTTGAATGCTGTCGATCAAAAGTGCAGCAGTGGCGTCACGGTGGTGACGGAGGCATCGTCACCATGCCAGCTGCAGGGTTTGGCGGCGAGCGGCAGCGGGTGGTCAAAGCTGCGGGGGTGGGTGCGGCTCACCCAAGGCCTTCCCTGGGGACGGCGAGGCTGGCGGGGGGATGGCCCTCCCCTTTTTCTCTGCTCTGGCGCGGAGGAGGAAAAGCAGAGGAGGGGGGGGGGCGAGGTAGGGGATGACGCGGGGGTCCCCTGGGCCCACTTGTCTGCGAGGTGGAGAGGGGCAGCGCGGGTGGTGACGGGCTGAGGCGCGTCGCGCGGTTGGGCCGCTTTTTTTGCTGGGCCGAACGCGCAGGCGGAAGCGGGAGCTGGGCTGGTGCGGAGCTGCTGCTGGGCCATCGCTTGGCCGGGCTGGGCTGGAATGGTTGGCCTGCAGGCCAAGCCCTCTCCTTTCCCTTTTTTTATTTCAAAAAGCAACAAGTTTAATTAGTTAAATTGGTTAACACTCCAAACTCCATAAGAAGCAAAACAGGGTTAAGTTAAACACATGCCATGCAACTATAATTAGCACTATTAGGCTCTACTTGTGCAACTAACTCAGGGGTTTCCTAACGTGCAAACACCAATTATGGGCTATGCAAGCGAATTTTAAAAAGTTGTGATTTTTGTGTGGTTTGAAAACTTGGGTTGTTACATCCTCCCCCTTCCCCGCGCGATATCTCCTCCCGCGACACAGCTGCACCCGCACGCCGCAACTCCGCCGGTCTCCCTCCCTCCCCGCTCGTCTCTTCTTCCTCCTCCGCCACCTCCACCGCCGCCTCCTCCCTCTCTCCCCGCGCCGCAGCTCCTAGACGCCGGCCGCATGCCGCCACCGGTCAACTCGCTGCCGCCTCCACCTCCTCCCTTCTCTTCCTCCTCCGACGTCGCCACCACCGCTCGAGCGCCCGTCGCCGCTTGCAGCTCTTCCTCCCCCACCGGCGACCTCTGCCAGGTGCTCCTCCACCCCCGCCGGAGCTGCTGCCGAGCCGCCGCCGCCTAGGGGTCCGCCTACACCCATAGGCGAGGCGGACAACCCCCGACTCGCGCGTAGTCGCGCCTAGGCGAGCTCCTAGCGGAACTTTGAGTCAGTGTCACACCGCGATGGTTGGTCATGCTCTGTGTTCTTTTTCCTCTTGCATTTAGCTCTTTCTTCATGTCTTTGTTTCTTTATTAAACATATTATAGATGCAAATGATCACATATGTACATAGCATAGCATTTTAAAAAAACGCGACCGGAGGGGCGACACTCCCTCCCGTTTTTCATTAAAAGAAAATGACTTTGGACAATCCTGATTGCGCCAGCGATAGAAATTTTATCGTGCATCACCTTGGATTCGAGCCCTGAGTGGACGGCATCTCTACTGGATGTCCTATCATTAAGCTTTGTTCGCTTAAACTACTATCAATTTATTTTAGCTTATTTTCTCTCATAAAACATTATTCAATCAGTCGGAATCAGCCGACTTATGTAACCAAGCTCATATACAACATACTAGCATTCACGTTTAGGATCACACCGCATGTACACCTGCTCTACCCGACTATCTTTACGAATATTTTAATAAGACTGACAAAGTATCAGACCCAGTAATAAGATCAGCCTTATCAATTGGCAAAGCTGTTATAATCGCCTCGCTTACTCTTTGAAAGATTAAATCAGATTGGTGAAGTCATTGTCATCTTTTTCACTATTGATAGACATGCATGTCAGCTAGATCGATCTCGTAAAGCTTTTGCCGTGCTTAATCGAGAGATTAGACAGAGCAAAGTTCTTGCCTCTTATTTAAAGAGAAAAAATAAGAAAGAAAAAGGTGGACGATGCAGTCTCTGGGCCCTTGGATCGATCGTGGAGCAGCGTGCTTTCACATGACAAAAGTGAAGACTCGATCGAGTGCAGGGCTCGAGTCTGCTGTCTAGCAACCCGCGGGCCGCTAAGGAGAGAAGAAAAGGAACTGCAGGTCCAGTAGTATATATATATATATAAATTAATAATTTTATAAAAAAAACAAGTATGTAGTGTGGATGACTACCGGTATAAGCAGCCGTCGTATAGATTCATTCTACACACTGCTTGATTTATACTACTTACTAGTATAGTAGTATATTGTACATTTGTTTATTTGTATATGTAGTATGCACAATAATTATCAGGACTTCAATACTACAAATGGGGCTTTATTTAGTATACTCTCTCTCTCTCTCCATCCGATCCGTTCAAAAAATCTAGCTATGTATTTTGTCCGTCCCAAAATATGTCATTATTTTTTTTGAGTCAAAACATCTAAAGTTTAACTAAATACATTTATGATATCAAATAAATATTATTACATTCTTCAATAATTATATTTTCATAGTATACTTATTTGATGTCATAAATCTTTGTAATTTCTTTTTATAATTTTGGTCAAACTTGAGATGCTTTGACTCTCCAAGAAAATTAAAATGGCTTATAATTTGAGACAGAGGAGTACATTATTAAGGGATGTGGAGCAGCGAGCCATCGAGTAGCCGAGTAGGAAGTAGTAGCTGTGTACTCGATGGAGGAATCTGAAGTACCCACTACACGAAAACGGCGAGTTGCCGAGTGCAAAATAAGTTACCGAGTGCCAGATATCGGGCACTCGGTAACTAATTTAGTTGTCAAGTGTCACACTCGGCAAAAAAAAAACACTCAGCAATTAATTAAATGCCGAGTGCCTAGCACTCGGCAAAAATAAACACTCAGCAACTTAATTCTTTTTGCTGAGTGGCGACTCTCGGTAAAAAAAATACACTCGGCACTTTACCACGAGGGCTAACGCCATCCCGCTCCGTTTAAGTTACCGAGTGCCTGCCGTTTGGCACTCGGCAACTAAATTTATGTTGCCGAGTGCCAGCCTAGTCAGTTGGCAACTTAAATTAAGTTGTCGAGTGCCACAGACACTCGGTAACTTAATTATTTTTTTTTGTTTTTTGGCTCCCAATTTTTTATGTGTGTTTAGTGAGCTATTGTAAACAACATGTTCAAATTTGGAAGCTTTTCATTGCTTTTTGGTATTTTTCCTTAGTTTATTTTGTTTTCTTCAATTTTCCCGCTTAATGATCATTTGAACCGCAGGTGCATGAAATAATAGATTTCTTTCGTTCTAAAAATGGTAGTCTTGTTTGTTAGTGTAAATGATGGCTAAATCCATGGCCTGCCTCGAAAGTTCGATCAGTGTGGTCACGGGACAACGTCGCCAACTTCGGTGCTTGTAGTTTTTTAACTTCGGTGCAAACAAAATCCGAAAATCACGAAACTTGTGCACGCGTCATGATCTCATGTGCGTATGTTGTGGTAAAAATTTGAAAAAGTTTCGAGCACGTCGTCACGTACGTTGTTCACAAACTTCAAAGTCCACATATGATATCACTTGTTCGCCCGCCCTGCCCTGCCCTGCCCTGCGCCGCCGAGAGCCCACCCCGCGCCGCCACTCAGCAGCCCCCACCCACCCCACCACCAGCAGCCCCACACCTCCCACCTAGCAGCCCCCCACCCACTCCCTACCCACCCAGTAGCGCCCCCACACCGAGAAGAGCGGAGTAGAGAGGAGGAGGGGAGAAGAAGAAGGAAGAGAAGAAGAAGAAGAAGAAGAAGAAGAAGAAGAAGAAGAAGAAGAAGAAGAAGAAGGAGAAGTACTTGCGGCCTCGTCCCGTCAACCTCACGCCGCTGCGGGCGCCGCCGGAAAGGTATACACAATAGTAGTAGTAGTAGTAGTTTGTAGTATTAGTTTGTAATAAGTAGTTTTACTAGCAATGTTAGTGTTAGTAGTTAGTAGTTAGTAGTTAGTGGTTAGTAGTACTTAGTAGTATAGTTAGTTATAGTTAGAAGAAAAGAAAGAGGAGAGTAGTAATAGCTAGGAAGCCATTGTTTGGTATTGTTAGTAGTACTTACTAGTAGTTAGTAAGTAGTGGTTAGTAAGTAATAATTAGTAGTGTTAGTTGTTGACACAAAAAGCGTCAGATCTGTGAACACCTCGGGCTATTACCCAAAGCTCGATGTCGAGGGCGTGCCAGTCGATTTGACCAATCAATCGACAAGGATGATAACTATGACAAACTGAACGAGACGACAGCGATGCACCCGGACGTCAAGGCTCAGATTGATCACGGATAACTTAGAGCAGAGCTAGACAAGGCAAACAGCGATGCGCCCGGATCGCCAAAGCCTAGAGGTACTCCCACGCGGAACTAACAAGGACTTTGACGGAGATCAAGGTGATGCAGCCCGTCGAAAGCTTGAAGAACTCGTTGATAACTACAACTAATGCATAAGAAGATAAATTGCGATAAAAGTAGGATAAAAAGTAGAATTGGTTTTTTTTTGATTGATTGATATCTATTCCATAGCCCTCGGGCTCATATTTATACTCCCGCATGGAGAGTTGTACAAAGACACGACACATATCTTTCCTAAAAACAAACTCCTACTTTAAAGGAAACTGACTCGCGCAGGAGCCGGATAATAATATTTATTCCCTAAACAAACACACCTATTTTAAAGGAAAATAAGCGACCCATGCAAGAGTCGGACGCAAACCACTATATTAATACTGGCACAGAACACCAGTTTCCTTATATTCTTCGATGGAAACTTTCCATCGGCAGATCCCTGCAACTTCCTTCTTTGGTCACCCGTAGTCTTCCGCTGCCACCAAGTGCTAAATCACGCCCATCGGCATCGGTAATACTTTTCCGATCGGCAATCGGCAGCATCTTCTTCATCGGCAATCGGCAACCATCTTCCATCGGCAATCGGCAATAAACCTTTATCGGCAATCGGCAAGACCCCTTCATCGGCAATCGGCAAAGACTCCTCATCGGCAATCAGTTCCAACAAGACTTCACCGATTTGGTCGACAAGGCTCATCAGCTTCCATCGGCAAAACTCATAGCACCCTCCTATCGGCACTATCAACTCCTGATACCGATGGAGAACGGCCGCTGACCAGTCAAGCCTCAGCCCATTTGACACGTGTCAAAAAACGGTGTCAACACATGCCCCCCAGTTTCGGAGCGTATAACTTTACGTGCCGAAATTCTCTCCACTGTAGCCGTTGCTGTAGCCGTTACCCCCGAGATAAGCGTACGGTTTCCTCGATTCCCCGCGTGTGGAACTGCAATTTAATAATAAAATCCCTCGATTGTAGCACGAACAGTTACAGACCACCTCGATCACCGCGCGTATCTGCCGCGGGCGCCTCCACATCCCTGCACGGTGTGAAACAGAACCCCAAAATGCCCTTGAACAGGCTTATAAAAATTACTGGGGCCCATACCGTCCTTTTTACCCGAGCTCATTTTCACTTTCACCTTCCTGCCCTCATCTTCAACCTCCGGCTGCCCTGAAGAACACAAGCTCGAGCAACAGTACCCTTCGCAATCTAAAGACGAACCAAGCACTCCTCTCGACTCCAATGGCGATCCAGGTCGACATCCCAAGGGTAAGACTTATCCTCCTCCCAATCCAGCTCCCTGCAATCCGCACGAATCCGGATCTGTCTTCGTCCCTTCCTGACTGCTCTTCGCCTTCTTCTTTGAATCTTAGGAACTGTACAACAGGGTAGTAATTCCGCTTACCGGTTCTACCTTCAGTTGCTTAGGCCCCATGGGGAACCCAGATCCCAGCTATATAATCAATGCAGAAACCAACCGGATTCCGTTTAGATCTGAATGTTTTGGTTTGGGATTGTGGAAAGATGCATTCCGATCATGGCCCAAGCCCACCAAAGGGTGGAAGAACTGGTGCCTCAGAGTCGCTAGCGCGCAGCAAGTTTACTGGCAGGAGCGCAGTCTGGACCAATGTATCAGGCTGTCTATTGCCGATATGGAGAAGAATGAGAACATGTTAATAGCCGCCTCTTACTTCTGGTCAGACACTTTGAATGCCTTCTTATTCCGCCATGGACCAGCCACCCCCACTCTTGCCGATGTCCATAGGCTGACCGGTCTAGACATCTCCTCTGCCGACACCTTCTCCTTGTTCAATAGGAAAGCTGAACACAGAGTAAATACCCGGAACATCGGCGGTTGGACGGGTTACATTCAGGAATACCAGAAGACGGGATCGGTAAACCAGAGAGAGCATGCCACTTTCCTGAACATGTGGCTAGATAAATTCATCTTCTGCGGCAGGGCAGTCGGACCCACTACCATGTACCTCCCAGCAGCTGAGATGCTTGCCGATGGGACAGGGCTTCCCTTGGGCAGATATCTTCTAGGATCAGTATATCGTCTCCTCCATCAAGTATCCCAGAAGTTACTGCTAGGTGAGCACATCGGCAATCTTGGAGGCCCTGGTGGTTTATCAACATGTGGCTGCACGCGCATATGCAGAAAGCGCTCCAGCTTGACTTGTTCACTCAACGTTTCCCGAGAGACATACCAGAAGATCACCAGTGTGGGGAGGATGAATCGGCAACTCGCCCTCCACTCAACTTTGGAGAGGCCACTATTGTGTTGCCAGGGACCGATGCCGATGCGGAGCAATTCGGCCTCTTTTTTTAGAAGTTCTACAATAGAATTCCTGCCACAGAACGGCTCTGGTGGCCCTATACCGATGTAGATAACCAGTTCCCATTGTTATTTAATCTTACCGATGGAAATGTAGCTGAAAACCAGATAATGATGAAGGCTAGCATCACTCCTCGGGCTATCCCAGTGAACATATTTGGATCGGAAAAGAACGCCCCTCCATCATTTGAGTTTTACTACCCATCGGTAGCGGCAAGACAACTGGCGTTCGGCCAACTACCGATCAAGCTCTGTTACTCCAAGGTAGTGCAGCCCAGGCAGACATTCTCCAGCGCTCTGGACTGGAACAAGGTTGTCAACCTCCCCGCCGATGCCGATATATCAGATCTTGACCTGTCCTCCTGGTCACCAACCTCCTTTATCACAAACGAGTACAAGTCCTGGTGGCAAGAGTGGAGGTGTCAATTGTTCGCCAAGTCATCGCACTATTATCGGCATATGATCGATGCCGATCATATCATCCCCGACGACGCAATAAGTCCTCATCCTGATGCATTCCTCATTTGTACCTTCGCCATCGGTATTTGACCTTCTTGTGTTTGACAGGTCGATGACCCGATTCCTCCGATGAGCAAGAGCGGCAAGCCTTTCAAGCTTCGAATGATGAGTCCCGTATCACTCATCGGCCATAAGGCTCCTTCGTTAGCTGCCTTCATCCCACGACAGGTACCCTCACCGACACCTGCAAAAGCCAAGGCTACATCGGCCGCTGCTGCTGCCCTGACGCGGGCGTTTGCAGTAAACTCATCTTCACTCATACCGATTATATATTGTTTAATCGGCAACATCTACTTCGTATAACTTGCATTGAATGTCTTCAGGCTATAAGGTCATCGGCAACTGCTCCGAGCAGACAAGCACCTTCAAGTCCAGCTGCCGATGCCCCCCAGTCTTCATCGAAACGGGCTGGATCCTCTGCTGCCGCACCCAAGAAAAGGAGACGTTTGAGGCTGGCTAGCCCATCTTCGTCATCGGCACAAGCAGCACCACCAACCGTCGGCGTGTCATCGGTGGAAACTCCAATGGCTCCCATCCCGGATCAGCCGATGGACGACGTCGTCGGTCAGGAGGCAGCCTCATCCGCTGCAGAGGCAGAGGCAACATCGGCACTATCAGCCGGAGCTTTCGACGAAGAAACCCCCATGGTGGCGGCATCGGCATCGGTACCATCAGCCGATGTCCCTGATGAAGCAGCTGTACCTACAGCAGCCGAAGCAACATTATCAGCACCGTCAACCGAAGTCGCCGATGAGACAGTCCCGCTCGTCGTAGCGGCAAAGGTAACATCGGCATCAATACCAACTGAAGATCCCGATGAAAGGGCAGCATCAGCGCCACAACCAAGTATTATGCCGGAAGCAACATCAACGACAATGCCGCCATTGCCAACGACGTCGATTGTTCTTCTGACAGAAGCCCATCCATCGGCACTTGCTGCCGATGTTCAAGACGAGGCTGGGCCATCTAGAATGCCAAGCCCTTGGCAAGAAATCCGCTTCAAGATGGTAAGTCAATCACCTGAAAACTCAATAGTATAATTTTAGAATCGGCATATTATAACCCTTCTGTTTTCAGGCCCAAGATTCCCCAGATAGCCTCTTCTCTTTCAGTCTCAATCCGCAGGATGAAGATAGGCGCCAAGATCCCCTCCGATCAGATAGTTTATTTTCCTTCTCAGTCGATATACCCGATGACGAGGAGGAAGAGAGCTCTGTCCCAGCTTTACCGGCAGAGATTAAAACCAAGCTTAAGGCACTGCTTTCTTTGCTGCTACAAGAGACATCCCAGCTCATCCAAGACTCATCGGCAGCAAGGATTGCTTTCAAAGATATCCAAAGTCATCTCCCTGCTGACGTAGCAGAAGTCCTTCTCCAGGCAGCCTCTATCGACGTCAAATAGATTCAGTACCAGAGGCTCGCTTGTCGTATTGCCGATAGGGCCGCTCAAGCCAAGAGCGAAGAAGAGAAGCTTAAATATAAACACCTTGCCGATGAGAAGCACAGAAACATCGGTCAAGCAAAAGCTTCCATCGGCAACCTAGACCAAGACATCTCCCGACTATCAGCAAGGAAGGAGGAGCTATTGGCGGAGCTACACAAGGTCGAGGAGGACCTGACTGCAGCTAACCAACATAAAACTCAACTGTCTGATTCCATCAAGGTTCTGCAGCAAGAAAGGGATCAGCATGCCCGGCAAGCCATCTTATGGAAGAAGAAGATCAAACTGGTTGAGGGCTCTGCCGATGCCGATGCCAAGGAGATGGACGAGATAGAACAGATTCGCCTGCGCGCGATAGACCTTATTCATTCCTTACTGTAATGCATATTGTATCGGCAAAAATGTAATCCGATACTTAATCTCGTCTTGTAATATAATATTTGCATGTTTTTACCGATGTATTACAATTTTTCTCATCGGCATTCAAACGAACACGTCGTACGTCAACCCCTTCGGGAACTTCTGGCATGTATGCTCTGCTAGAGGTAGACTGTCTTATCCAGTAGGAACTTGATTAGAAAACCCCCAGGCCTAGAACTCAATCCTGATCGGTAAAACCAATCTCCATTCTAGAGTACCACCGGCAAACTTGTTTACCCAGTCATCGACAATCATTACCGATAGCATAACTCATCAAATCAGCTAAAATGTTGAGTGATCCAACTCATTAACTAACCCTGGTACTCAGCCTGATTGTAACAACAATCGGCAGCGAGACTTCATATTTCCACCGGATAAGAATCAGGATAACGCCGATAGACCTACCGCAAAGCATGCACCCCAGGACGTGCGCAACACATACTTAGTTATCATGCGCAGGCGCAACAGAACCATTCTCACATCCGTCTTCTGGCATCGGCATCGGTAATACTTTTCCGATCGGCAATTGGCAGCATCTTCTTCATCGGCAATCGGCAACCATCTTCCATCGGCAATCGGCAATAAACCTTTATCGGCAATCGGCAAGACCCCTTCATCGGCAATCGGCAAAGACTCCTCATCGGCAATCAGTTCCAACAAGACTTCACCGATTTGGTCGACAAGGCTCATCAGCTTCCATCGGCAAAACTCATAGCACCCTCCTATCGGCACTATCAACTCCTGATACCGATGGAGAACGGCCGCTGACCAGTCAAGCCTCAGCCCATTTGACACGTGTCAAAAAACGGTGTCAACATTAGTAGTAGTTAGTAAGTAGTAGTAGTATGTAGTTGTTGGTGAAGGTGCCTATATGTTTAGTGTATATGTGGTTGTTGGCCTTCGTGCCACTATTTTGTGAATATGTGGTTGTTGGCCTTCGTGCCAATGTTTTTTGCAGGTTTGGTAACCTCCCGTGCAGGGGAGGTGCTGTCAAAATTTTCAGTTGATACTGATCAATTGTTTTTCTTGCAGGAGGACCCGTGGGAGGGACTCGGGGGCGTTATTGGAGAGGGAGTAGGGCTCCTTCCTCTCAAGAAGAAGATAACCTTCTCAAACATGGTGTGCCCGATTTCATTTCCTGGTTCGATACGAAGGTACCTGGTTGAATCTTTGACATCTCACTTTGCTCCTACGAGCGACTAATGTAACGATCTATCCGGCCTCACCTTGCAGGCTCACAAAGATAGGGACATGAATGTTGAGTTGAAAGGGCTCGCGAAAGGGTTCTCCTATAAGGTCAAGACATTCAACGTTTATGATGTGAATGGCTATCGATTTCACACAAGAAACTATGAGGAGAGTTGGCCCAATCGGAAAACCACAAATACCGGAGTTCGTACGCCCGACACCGATGAGCGCGACTACTGCGGCATAGTAGAAGCCATATACGAGCTCTCCTTTGAGTGTCACAGAGGTCCTAATCCAGTCGTATTCAAAGTCCATTGGTTTGATCCTAATGTCACGAGAACATCTCCTGAGATTGGACAAGTCGAAATTCGACAAGATTCTATCTATCAAGGAGAGGATGTCTATATTGTGGCTCAACAGGCCACACAAGTCTATTACCTCCCATGGGCGTGCCAAAAAAACCCCAATCTTATGGGTTGGTACCTTGTGCAGTTGGTATTGCCGCACGGTAAATTGCCTGTCCCAAACGATGAGGATTACCACTTTGACCCAAACGCAGAGGATTACCACTTTGACCCAAACGCAGAGGAGTTCTATCAATCAGAGGGGCTAGAAGGGAGGTTTGACATAGACATGTTTTCGCTGATGGCCATGGAAGTTGACAATGACATTGATCGGGACGATAGAGATGAGGACAAGGGAGAAGAGGTGCAAGATGTGCAAGACTAAGAAATGCTTGAGCGCTTATAGTTAGGCGTTGGCCATGATGACAACGATGGAGATGAGGAAGAGGGAGAATATGTTTAATATGATAGTGATGATGACACCTATGATCCAACAGCTACCGATCATGAAGAATATTTCTAATTCATGTAATACTATATTATTATTATTATTATTGCAATTATGTTTGGTTCATTTTACATCTCTTTATAAATATTTGTAATTAATTGTGCTAATTGGTTTACTCTTTGAAATTGCAGGCACTCGACGAAATGCCTGGTAGAAGGGCTACATGTCGTTCACTCCAAGAACTCTACACGACGACGCCCGTGGCGCCCGCGGTGGAGACCTCGCAAGCGAGGAGACCTCACGGCCGACCCCGCGGCCGGGGCGGCCGTGGCGGCCATGGGAGGCTGACTGTGCAGTCGGCTCCCACACTGGCCATGGACGAGGACGACCAGGCGGCCGGGCTCCACATAGGCGGCGGTGACGCCCCAGAGCAGAAGGTAGGAGAGGGCTCTACCTCCTCGTCGATAGTCTGGTTGCATGGGCCCACGAGGCTCCTTCAGCGCCCAATCCTAGCTCCCCACCGCCCGGTGATGAGACCCTCGAGCGACGAGTAAGTATTATTTCAGTACTATTTCATATGAAGTATTGAAAATCAAACTACAGACTAACATTTTTTGTTAATGACTCTTGCAGCAACTGGGTAGTTGTGTCTGGACAGAAGGGCCGTCACATCAATAGCATTCTTGGCCTTCTGATTCGGCTGCACTACCCTGGACTGGTCGAGTACAACGGGGTGACGACACCGCCCTGGACGTGGGCCCACTTCTACACAACTGAGGACAGCGAGCACGGATCCGTTGTGGGACAAATCAAGGCCGAGTTCTGGGTGAGTCTTCATCGCACTAAATTTGTCAAAACTACGCATTCATTGGTCGTTCTTGATATAATGAAACGATACATGATGTCTGTATGCAGGACTTCTACACGTGCGAGCCAGGGCACGAGGAAAAGGTGTCGCAAGTGCAGGACAAGGTCTGCAAGGCTCGACTCTCGCACTTGTACCACGAGACGCGGCTCCAGTGCATTATCAACCACCACGCCGACGTCCTTGGCGAGAAATTGCCGAAGAGCCAGGCTAGGACCATGACGCTCACCAGGGAGCAGTATGAGTTGGTAAGTATGAAACATCAATACTACCACCCTACATGATTGGTATCTTCTGACGTATCAATAACTTGATGACATGCATCGATGTCCTGATTGGTGTGCCAGACACCCCTTCTGCTGGGGCGGTATTGTGGACAGGTGGCTCTTGCCCGAGTGAATGGAGAAGAGTCAGGTCCGTCGTGACTGCCGCCTGGAAATTATTGGGACCCCACACCACCAGGGCAACCAGAGCCTCTCCTAGTACGCTTCGAACTGGGTAATCTTCTTTGTCTTTTCATCTTTATTTTTTTATTACAACTCTCAATTCTCATTACTTCTAATCATCTTTATGTTTTCCTCGCAGTCCGGGTCGCACCAAGGCCAGGAGTGCAACGACTTCATGGTGTTCAACTTGTCACACAAGGGCAAGGCGACGGACCCCGCGAACACCTACAACCCAGCGCACGGGCCCGAGCTGTACACCAACCCCAACGCCCATAGCAAGGTTACCGAGTACATCTCAGCGGCTCGCCAGTGCCATGGGGATGCCTTCGATCCGGCCACCGAGCCCCTGGACCTAGAGATCGTGATGAGGCTAGGAGGAGGAAAGCAACACGACCGCTACTAGATGGCGAACAACGTGCTCGACTCCGGCTCTATTCCCAACCTTGCGGCCATTCGAGCAAGGAGCACGAGCTCGTCCCTCCCCATACGCCCTCGGCAGCTGAGCTCACAGCAGCAGATCTCGGATCTCGCGGTTAGGTCTCGTTCATTGCTTTTACACATCTATCTTGCATTTGCATTGTTTAAACATTGTGGGTGGCCTGTGAGCAGGCCAACGTGCGGAGGTTGGAGGCGGCGTAGGCGGCGGCGGAGGAGGCCCAGCGGTTGGAGAGGGAGGCTGTACAAGCCTAGAGGGCGGCCGAGGAGCAGAGGCTGCGGGACATGTTCAGCTTCATGGCCAACCTACAAACAATTCCAGGTGTGGTCGTGCCCGAGTCGCTTCTCCGCCCAGTTGTGGCTGTGGCTCCTCCTCCACAGCCTCTTATTTTCGGGACTCCGGTAAGTATGTCTGGTAGTTTATTCCTTTAGCTTGTGCGAATTTCCTATAGGTACTCATTAATTGACTTCTTCTTTGTGCAGCAAGTGTCTATGAGTTCGAACCCGACGGTTCAAGGCGGTGGTCTCTCTCCACAGCAGGGGTGGCCAACTGACACTCCTCCACATGCCGGGTTGCCAGATGGCTCTTCTTCATGGCCCGGCGGATGAGGATGGCAGTAGGTACTTGTCCTTTGTCTATTTTCATGTCCCTTAGACTTGTATTAGACTTAGACTTGTGTTCGACTTAGACTTGTGACATATTCGTAGCTATGTGATGGATTATGGATTCTATGGGATGGATCTATGGACTCCATATGTGTATGTGATGTATTATGGACTTATGGACGTTTGTGATGGATGTTTGTGGGCTATATGCGTATGATGGATTGTGAAAGATGGATGTGAGGATATATATGTGATTTGAATGGTGGATGTGATATATATGTGATTTGAATGATGAATGTGATATATATCTGTCTATTTTTGTCTCTGTATTGTTGGAAATTAAAAAAACAAAAAAATAACAATTTTTTTATTTGCTGAGTGCCACACTAGGCAACTAAATTAGTTGCCGAGTGCAATTGCCATTGCACTCGACAACTCTGGGAAACAGAGAGCCTAAAAATACCAGTTTCCAGAGTTGCCGAGTGCAATAGCAATTGCACTCGGCAACTAATTATTAATAAAAAAATAAAGAAATTAGTTGCCGAGTGCCAGGTGGATGACACTCGGCAACTATTTATTTAGTTGCCGAGTGTCAGGCGGCTGGCACTCGGCAACTAAATTCTGGCAGAAAAAATAAAAAAATTTAGTTGCCGAGTGCCAGCCGCCAAGTGGATGGCACTCGGCAACTAATCCGTCAAGGTTGACGGCCTAATTTTAGTTGCCGAGTGCTTGGCCTGACACTCGGTAAATAAAATAACACTCGACAATTTAGTTGCCGAGTGCCCGAAATCTGACACTCGACAACTAAATTAGTTGGTGAGTGCGGCACTCGGCAAACCAGTTGCCGAGTGCAAAAGGCTAGCACTCGACAACTCGGCGATTTCCTGTAGTGAGCGCACGCGCGTGTGATGAATGCTGCATGCAAGCGCGTTTAATGCTGAGAGGCTCGAGGCGTGCGGGAAACGAAGGCAGGGGCAAACGCGTCCAAACAACGCCCCGCTGCAGTACAACGTCCACCTTTGTGAAACTAGCCTAGGAGGCCAAAATGGCCACCAATTTGAGTATGGAGGGAGTATATTGTAGTGATGCCCGTGCTTATATTCCTTTTTTTCCAGCTATTTTTGTTTTCCATTTCCCTTTCAATTTCTTCATTTTTTTGGATTGTTCAACAATATTTCATCGAAGAATTCTCCTCTTTTAATTTCTTCCTTGGATTTTTCTAGGTATATAGCTTTTGCTAAGAACCTAAATATATACTTAGAAAACTCTCTACTAAAACGATTTGTGGAACCTAAATAGCTTTTGCTAAGAATCTCTACTAAAACTTTAGGGACTCTCCCCATGTCATTGCCTTTGCTAAGGACCATAGCATTGCTTACAACTAGGCTGACTTTACCATTTGTGGAGAGGTACAATCAGTTATAACGTGGGATGTACCAAGTAAAATTTAGTACCTAGATACCAAATCTTAAGTTGTAATTGTGGTACCTCCATGGCTCTAAATAGCTTACTATTGGTCTACTTCAACATGCTATAGCTCCACTACAACATTTTCAGAGGTATACCACTATGATATCGTCCTACACTCTACAGACTTAATTTCGTTAGTTAAATGCCGTTCTTTGCTCAATATGACTCTCTCTCTAAGATGTCTTGATAGAGAAAGGCCCGCTGCCTAGGCCCCGCGTCGCTCCCACCAGGGGCGACATGGGCGGCGGCGCCGCCTCCCACTCCCCGAGCTCCCTCCTCCTGCATCCTCCTGGCCGCTGCCGGAGTTCGACGCTGGCTGTCCGGCCAAGGGCAAGGATGGCGGCTAGTGGCGTAGCCAAGATTTTAATTTAGGGTGATCTAGTTTAATATTTTTTAATAATATAGTTACGTTAACATATCAACAAACATCTTCGATTTTTTTTTGCTACAACATACAGAGAAGCTAGAACCAATGAAACAAAAAATAGTGATTTTGATGAATCCTGATTCATTTTAAAAGAAAAATAGCTTTTTATTCTAGTGTACCAAGGAGCTGACATCGAAGTCAAACAAAGATCTATCAAGTAAGATCTAAATATATCATGCAAAAATATAATTTAACGAAACATAAGATAAATACATTTTAAAAGTCTTATAAGTATTTTTAAAATAAAAAATACTTAAAATCTAAATATTTATATACTTTGCTCAAAATTCTAGGGTGGTCCGTGGCCCACACGGACCACCCTCTAGCTACGCCAGTGATGGCGGCGGCAATGCTTCTTCCTCCCTCCCCCCTCTCTCTCATCCCCCTCCATCCCACATGTCATGGCCACCTACGGTCGGGATCCGGCGCCCGAGGTTCTCCCCTCGCCCGGCAGCCATGGTGACTTGCCTGACCCACGGCCGCCCCCCTGGCGGTGGATCTGAGCGGGCGGATCCGGCCACCTGCGGCCGAGATCCGGCGTCCGAGGTCCTCCCCACGCCCGGCAGCCATGGTGGCCGGCCTGACCGCGCCCCCCGGTGGCGGATCTGTTGCTTAGTGTGGCGCCGCCGGCCTCCTCGACGGGGCGGCGGGGTGGTGGCTGGCTGCTCTGCCTGTTGGGCGTGCCTCCTCGACGTCATGAGTAAGGCTACGAACGTCGAGTGGAGGTGCATCGGTGCCGCCGTGGTGGCGTGGCCGGTGGCGGTGTGCTTGGTCTCATGCTTGTTGCGCCGTGGTGGTGTGACTTGCGGGGACCAGGTGGCGTGCAAGCTTTGCCATGGTGGCATGGCTGGTGACGCCGCCGCTTCCTGCACAACACTCTATTCTTGGGCCATGCTCTAGCCGCGTGGCCTTCTCGGCCTATTGTAGGGTTCCGGAGCCGACGACGGGCAGGGGTGAAAACCCTGCCGGGCTTCTCTGGCCAAACTGACGACGTTGGCGCCCCGGCGTCATCACCTTCTTGGAGGCGTCGTCCTCAGTCCGTCTTCGGTGTCCGCTGAGGCATGTGTGGGAGCTGCGTTGCGCCTATCTACACTTCATGTTTCCCCTCACCTTGTTATGTCTAGTTAGTGCTAGTGACAGCCGTAGACGTTTATTTAGGGGGTGCTTTGCCGCCGGTGTTTCTTCAGAGAGGTCATCCTCGCCCGTGGTCTTGAGCATAGTGGCTCTTAGTGACTCGGAGGAGTAATCGAAGTGCGGCTCCGACCGCCGAAGTTGTGTTTCCAGCAGATGCTTTGCCGCCGAGGTGCTTGCCGGTGGATGCTTTGCCGCCGAGGTCGTCGTCCTTTCTGGCAAATGCTTTGCTGCTAAGGTTGCTTGGACGAATGCTTTGCCATCTAGAGGTTTAGTGGATGCTTTGCCGCTGTTATTATCTATGGCTCCTACCTCTACTGGCATTTAGGTGTTGAGATTTTTTGTTTTAAGCTCAGCTGCTAGGGTTGTTAGGTGTAGCCCCCCCACCCCTCTTGTTCTTGCTTTCGTTAAGTGTTGATGACTTTGTTGGTAATCTATGGATTACTCGCGAATCCTTTTGTATCAACTATATGTAGGTCTATTGACCATTCTCTTCTGCTTAATGAAACACACAGGCTATATGCCTGATCGTGAATTTTTTTTGACTCCCTCTGTTATATATGTTGTTTACTTAATAAAACGATGCATTGAACCATTGAATAATTCTTAAGTTGTTTGATGTTGAATGTTGTGAATATGAATGTTAATTACAATCATGGTTAAACTGATCAACTTGCTATGAAGTAAAGAACCTAGAGATATGTTATCCTAGAGGCTTGTATTTGAGTATTGGTGTCCTTGTAATTTTGTTAGTTCTATTGGAATGTTATTGGAATGTTACCAAAACACATAAGGTGCCAGAAATTATATATCAAATGATATTGGAATGTTACCTTTCCAGATCTTGAATAGCAACCACCTTTCCGATGGCTCCCGACCCGCTCCCTCTCCCAGGCGACGGCGGCGGCGCCACCACTACCACTGAACCCATCATCCTTCCTATCTCTCCCACCTCCCTCCAACCACAGATCCAAGCTCCTCGTTGCCTGATCTATCGATCCATGGGGATCTTGTGAGCCAAAGTCTGGAGTCTGAGCGACCCGGCGAGAGAGAGCCCCTCCACTCGACCTCGCCGGCATCCCCTTCGTTGTCGGCGTCCTCCGGCACCAAGCCCCGTTGCCTGCCCCTAGTCCTCGAACACCTGCAGAAGCTCGGGCCCGCTACGCCCCCCATCCTGACCTTTGACGATGTGGAGGAGGTGCTGCTCGACTATGGAGATGCGGAAGAGCCGGAAGATTCTGATGTCGACCGTGCAGCAGCCATGGATGGTGGAGACGACGCAGATACGCCTGATCTTCAACTTTTGCAACCATCAACAACTCCTGCTCCTGGATTGGTGGCCACCTCGAGATCCACGACTCCGGTTGCCGAGTCCGGCGAATCCGACGTCGTCGACCACCACACCACTGTTGTCAAGGAGGGAAGCCGCCCGCCACCCGCCCTGAGCCCCAGCAAGCCTGAGCAGCCTCAACCTGCTACACCTACCAAGTTGAAGTCGGTGCTCATCATCCCTGACCGAGTGTCCACGCCTCCCGGTCGTCAGCGCAAGCGTGGAAGGGGTTGGATTTGAAGCCCCTTCCCAATTCAGCCTCTGAGGTGTAGTGCTCCAAGCAGCCGGCCATCTCATCTTGGATGTGTAACTCCGCTGCAAACGGACATTTGGAGCTTGGAGAGCCATCAAGCGTAGAAGAGATGCAGCCCGAAGTCCTTTATCCAGAGTGGCAAAGGGCGAGGAGAAAACACTAGTGGAGGAAGCCTGCAACCCAGGAAAGCGCTGTGCTCGAGATCAAGCAGAAGGACCCAACCATGTTGAGCAAGACGGGCGCCAGCAGAGCTAGCACGGCTCGGGATGCCTTTTTAAAAAGGCTTGCCGGACATTGTTTCTTGTGCCTCACCTCCGACCACCGTGTGGCTCAGTGCATA
Organism: Microstegium vimineum; assembly: GCA_022036555.1. Lineage (NCBI taxonomy): Eukaryota > Viridiplantae > Streptophyta > Magnoliopsida > Poales > Poaceae > Microstegium > Microstegium vimineum. The sequence goes on along the minus strand of CM039132.1, from coordinate 57,914,592 downwards.
GACCCAGTCCGGTGTCTTAGCTGCAAAGGATTTGGCCATATCTCCCGCTCCTGCCCATCCCGTTGCCACTGCCCTACTATCTTTGCTGAGCTCCAAGCCCGCCTGCAGTTCCCACCACAGAGCATCCACAGTCGCATCGCCTTCCCCCCGCTCCACCACAAGACCACCGCCAAAGCTCCAACCCAAGGTCCTATGCTGCATCCACCAGCCACGCTAGCAGACCCAGTGATGGATGATCGACATGACTCGTTCGTTGCGCAACATCGCAATCACAGTGGCCACGGAGGCCAATCGCCTAAGGTTTCATGATGGCTACCACCCCAGCACCACTGAGGTGGTCGACGCCTTGAGCGTCCAGCTCCAGGTTTCACGCAATGACATCCACATCACGCGTCTCAAGCTAGGGGAGTTCATCGCAATTTTCCAGCTACCCCCGGACCATGTCCGCACCTGCTCGCCGCCAGCTTACCGTCAGGCAAGAGTGGCCAACATGGAGCTGCTGGATCGCGGACGTCCCTAGAGCCGCTCGCCGTCCAGATTGGCGCGCAATAGGGACTACCTCTGTCATACTTCCAACGACTGGGAACGTCGTCGTTCTCGCCCCCAGACGGTCGGCGGCCTCCGGTGAGCCATGACCCGCTACTTGACATGTGCAGAGCACGTGGGGACTTCTTGTACAGGGAGGATGATCCAATGATCCAGGAGTCTCTTTTTCCCTGGACAAGGGCGGCTGGACAGCCAAAACTACTCGTCGGGCAGCAGCGGGGAGGCTCCTACGTCACCGGTGCACGAGCCTGACAACATGGAGGTTGTCTCCAGCAATGCCGCTCCTGCATCCTTATCCTATGGACTTGGTGGCTACGATGATGAGGGCACGCAAGGGCTGGGAGTACATGCCTTACAGGATCCGACACCGCGATAGGACTACAAAGACATGGTTGGCGAACAGGAGGTGGGGGAGCAGGAGGCGGATGGGCAGACTGTTGCTGATTTTTGCAGCAGGATGTTCAAGGAGCTCTCGGCACCTTTGTTGCCGACACCGGAGCCTCCTAAATCTCGACCAACCCTACCCCGTGTACGCAAGCCGAGGAAGAAATTGTCAGCAACGCGCTCGAGCTTGCGCCTGGCTGCCAAGCCATCTACGTTGTCGGTGGCTGAGCGCGCACAACACAAGCTAATGCGTGAACTGGAGTTCATCAACCCCCAGATCTCAGCGCCAGATGAAGCAGGTGACATACATTGACATGTATGGTGGTGATCTCCCAGAGGCCAGCAGGGCAGCAACACATCTCGACAACAAGAAGCTGTCGGAGGCCTTAGCGGCGATAGTTGAGAAGTCTGATGCGGCGAAGATGGAGGTCCAATGAGTTTTGTTTCGGCCAAAAAGTTGCAGCGTCAGTTGATCAATGTTGCCTAGCTTAGCGCCAGCGTCAGCCGACCTTACACTGATGGAGTTATGGTTGTTTGTCCTCTGTGAGGTGTGTACGGGGAAAGAGGAGGGTTTGCTGGAAACAAAGCTCGAGGTGACAGATGTAGTGTTGAGCAGTGCAACTGGTCCAGCAAGCGGGATAACTCAAATGCTGCTGATGGTCGCCAAACCGTTAGTGAGTAATTAGTCTCTGAAATCCTAAAACCTCTGTAGCTTAGGCTATAGTAGGGAGCGCCTCTCGCGCATGTAATCATCCGTTGTATGCTAACTTCTTTTTATTAATCAAAGCCGGATAATCGGATCTTTAAAAAAAATATATATCAAATGATCATTTGTTTTACATCTCATGTACTCCTATTTTACTAGATTTATTTGTTCTGAACACTGGACTGCTTTCAGCTTGTTTTGCTTATTTCAGTTTATTCTCTCACAGAACACTATTCAATTAGCCGGAATTAACCAGACTTTTGTACCAGCTGTCCAGAGCCACACAGGAAGATCAAACTATACTTCTACTCTTATAAATCTTGTTAATTAGGTTTCAGATCCAGCTAGCACTAGTAGTCCATGAAGAGGAAACGCTCGAGATCATGGAGAGGGTCATCTTCAGCCGCCGCCACGTCCCAAGAATACCCATCCCAGCTGGTCTCGCCGGAGATGCACGAAGCTGAAGCCGACGGGATTTCACCATCGTCGTCTCTTAAAGCACCACAGAACTTCTGCTCCATACTTGCACATAGCAGCTCTTGGCACTGTGGCATTTGCTCACAAGGAAAGCATGCAGAAGCAGGCTCGAGCTCGACCAGAGGAGGCAGCTGCAGCAGCGGTGGTTCTTCTTGCTTCATGTTCATGGCCATGGCAGCAGCAGCATGCCCAGTTGCTTCTTGCTGCTTCATGTTGCAGCAGCCTGCTAGCAATGCAGCGAGGTTGCTGCTGCTGCTTCTGCCGGTGTTGTTGTGTGCTGCAGCTGCAGCAGCTTTGGCACTAGTAGTGTTGCAGGTGTGGTCGTTGTTGTAGGTGACGTGGAACATGGGAGGGTCGTCGTCGCTGTTGTTGGTGTTGGTGTTGTCCATCTGCTGCTGGACGTGCTTGGTGGCCAGGCAACCGGCGTCGTCCTTGTAGGTGCACCGGAAGTAGCTCCTGGTGAAAAGCGTCCCGTTGATCTTCTTCTCGCCGTATTTCCTCCACTCGTAGCCGTCGTCGTAGGGCACGGCGGTTAAGGTCGTCCATGATGATGATGAGGTCTTCTTCTTCTTCTTCCCTTCGATCGCTACTGATGGTCTGCAGCAGTTTCCATTGGAATTGAAGCAAAGTCAGCGATATGATAGAACTAAGAGGTTGAAAAGTGCACAGAGAAACATATAACGCGGATCGAAACCCAAGTCGAAGGATCCAGCAGTGCACATGCATGATGCACACACCTTCTTCTTTTGGAGCCTCTTGTTGTCGTGCTGGGTGCGGCTATGGCTGCTTGGGAGTCCGCAGACGCCGGGCTGCGCGGCGAAAGCTGATGAGGCTCAGCTTTGACGCTTATTATTGGTGTCACTGGTGAACCGGCAGCAGGCGGCTGCTGCTGCTGCTGCTGCTGCTTCATGATGGAGAGGGCGACGTTGAGGGCTCGCAGCGCCTTGCTGAGGAGGCTCTGCGCGAGCTGGGTCGTCGATGGCGGCGGCTGCTGCGAGTGGAGGAGTAGGAGAGGCTGCTGGAGCTTGATGAGCTCGTACACCTGCGCCACCTCCCTCACCGCGGCCTCATGGTCCGCCACGCAAGCCATCAACTGACCGGATCTCTCTTCTTCTTCTTGCTGGGTAGGTTATGGATGCAGTGCGAGAGTGAATTAATGTATGTTAACTCATTCATGGCAGGTCTTGACGAGCTTATATATATATATATATATATATATATATATATATATATATATATATATATATATATATATATATATATATATGCAGCTAACATCCCCGCGTGTGTGGGTGGTGGACCAGACTAGAGACGTACTACCAGAGCGCGTGGAATGGAATTCGATATAGACGATAGCAATCCATGGATAGATTGGTCTGGTCGTTGAGCAGGGACAGGCCGGGAGCAGGTGAGCTCACTAAAGTATGTGTTCAGATTATGGTGGATTATTGTGGGAGCCTCCAGCACTACAGCAGGGCACGCACTAACAGTCCAAGAAGATGCCCGGAAGGCCAGCCGGAAGTAAACATCTCTGAAAGACTGAAACTGGAATACTTCTCCAAAACCTAAACACAAAACACTTCTCTATTCCGTCAGTAGCAGCAGTGGCACTCTCTTCGTCCCTAAAAAAGCAAAAAAATAATATATACCTGGACTCCTGGCCGGTCCTCGTCAGTGTTGACAAAACGCGTACCGTGTGCATGCGCAGTCAGTCAACAAGTGGATCGATCAGCTGAGGATCCCACGCTACCCCAAGTTTCAGCAGCAGAAACGAACTAACGGTCGTTATTTTGCAACTAATACGGCCAACGCCTGCGCACCCATGCTGACAAGCAGAATCAGAGTCAGAGTTAAACCTGCAGGGGAGGTACAGGTAGGGTTCACATCCATAGTCAGTACCGTACTATATTCATTGTTCAACAGGTTACACAACACAGACATTCAGCATGCAACCACTACCGGAAACAACACAGTTACCAAGTGTACGTCCAGCTCTCTACCGAGAGCTATTTGCCGAGGGCTATATGGTCTTTGCCGAGTGCCCGCAGACACTTGGCAAAGTATGAACCATGTCTATGAGTAGTGTATCTCTGATACCAGGCCAACTAAAGATTATTGCGACTAACCAAAACGTGTTACACGTAACACAGCTTTATTAATAAATCTTGTCTGACCAGATCGAGGTTGGAACGTAATGAAACGTATATGTACTTGTAATAATAAAGGAGAGAGCGATGATCGGTACGTTCCGTCCAAGAAATAATACTACCAACTTGCTCCGTGTATCTTATTTCCATAATTAATTGCATTACGTATGGGAGGAGTGTAAACTACTGCGAGCAACCAGTTCAATCACGTGTCACTATATAGTTGTAGCTGGGCTTTTAGACCACCTTTTTTTTACGAATCATGGTACAACGCAGGGTTAATTCACTATAGTAGTTGTATAGTTGGTCTTTGAGAGACCTCTTTGCTTTTACGAATCACGGTACGACCTGGACACTTATATATGCACACACATTCACCTCTTTGAATGTGCACATGCACGCTGTACCTCTATGAGCACCAGAGGACTAACTTATCTGGCAGATTTCTAGATTTGCGAAGTCACTATAGGGAGTTGGGTTCTTATCTCTTTTTATAGAATCACAATACAACGTAGACACTCGTAGGTTTACACACATTCATCACCTATGAACATAACACACTTAACACTCACAAACATCTTACCCCTATGAGCACCGAAAGACTGAAGCTGAGTTGGTAAATTTCGAGATTGCATGATGAAGTCATCATAGGTGTCTTGCCGTTGATGAGCATTCCATCTACCATTGAAATAATAACATCGTGAAATCCTAGAATAGATAAAAAAAATACGAACATCTATATAAAATCAAGGACTTGGGTCCAAGTAGGCAGGCTTCACCATGAGAGTAAAAGATGTGGTTTAATAACTAATAGATGATGACCTAGCCTGGGATTATGAGAGAAATCTCTTATAGATGACATCTTTACATATAGAGTACTCCCTCCATTTCAAATTATAAGTTATTTCAAAAATCTTGGAAAATCGAAGCATCTCAAGTTTAACTAAAACTATAGAGAAAATTATAAAGATTTTTTACATAAATAAATAGGTGTATTATGAAAATATAACTGATGGATAATTTAAAGATACTTAGTTGGTGTCATAAATGTTATTATCTTATTATATAAATTTGATCAAATTTGAAATGTTTTGACTCTATAAGATTCTTGGAATGACTTATTGTGATGAAAGGAGTATTATCTATTGTATATGGTCATGTGCTATTGAACATTTAGCATGATATTGAAATTGCTCTAAGACAGTTCATACAGTGACCTGGTGAAAAGACAATTCATGTCTATTGTAATAAATCTCTGTGTTTTTGACACAATTTGCTGGAGGGTAATCCTGAGTTATTCCTGACGTAAGGATGCACTCGTCATGTGCCAACGTAAGTAATAAGTAATTTAATTAAGACAAAAGGAGCTATGGAACGTTGACGACGACCAGACTCATGATCTATCGTAACTAGCTTGCATTGCTATAGCTCCTGCAAGATCGAGTGACGAATCCTGCTAGATTTGCCGCCTCACTTTTTCTCTTCCTCCTTACAATTTGTTGCCGCGCTCTCGCTCTCGCTCTCGCTTGTCCCTGTTTTCCAGCTACTAGCTAATCGCATCATGTACTTTCCAGCGTAGCATAGGATAATCAAGTGCTATAAACCTTTATTACCCTTTGCGATCGTCTGAAACAGGCAGATAGGGAGCGTTATGATTGTACATCAGCATATATATATATTCCTGTCCTGTCCTAGCTAGTACCTTCCGTGCATGTCATGCGCATATGTGGATTGACGACAACAGATGACTGAATATACAATGATTATTATATTGTCTCTTCACCCCAAGTTGCCTGTATATAATTCAAACTAAACTTAAAATTCGTGTGCACGCATGTCAAAGATACACATATAAATTAAAGCCTCGTTTTCTTCTTTTGATCAAATTAAGCAACTTAAACTGATGCAAAAAAGGGCATGTTTTCAGTGTGTGGAGTGCGTCGTGAGCTAGACCAATGACGACCTGGATAGATGTATGGCAGATGTATATACTACACTACCTGCAAGTGGGAGAGATAAACTAATTAGGGTTTGCTAGTTTATGTTGTGCACTAGCTAGCGTGCAGTGCGTGGGTCCCATTAATCGTGGTGCACATGTGAAAGTGAGACTGGTCATGCATGCCAATGTGCCGGCCACAAATTCACCATGAGTCGGGGTGGCAGACAAAGCGGTGGCAGCGGGTATATGAGGTTATTAGGGATTTAGGTTGTCAACGGAGAGGGAGAGATCCATGGCCAATAGACTTAGGTGGTGTTTGGAAGCATCCAACTAAAATTTAGCTAGCTAAACTTTTAGAGTTACATTTTAGCTGGCTAAAAGTTCTTTCAACTAAACTTTAGTTGGGTGTTTAGATGCGCCAGTTAATAGACTCAGCTGGCTTTAATTTAGCTAGGATGAAGTAGCTAAACTTAGCTAAACTTTAACTAGAGTATTAGCTAGTTTGTTTGGATACATGACAACTAAAATTAACTAGCTAAAGTTTAGTTGGTGCATCCAAACAACCCCTTAGAAGGGGGAGGGCCTGGCGGTGGTGGCGAGTTGCAGGGCAGTGAGCAAGCCAGCAGGGGGTGCTGTCGAGTGGGCGGTGGTGAATAACAATTGGGAAGAGCCCGCAACAAGGATAAGAAAAGCAATGCCTTCCTGCTCTGATTGGGATTATGAGAGTGTGGCGAGGAAGATAAGCGAGGATGGGCAGCGCGACCAACGGTGAGAGTGCCACTTGCCATGGTGGTGGGCGAGGCTAGCGGCAGAATGGCGGGTAGGGGTAGTGAGATGAGCGTTGAAGAGATGAACAAGAAGTGAGAAGGCCAAGTTAAAGCGAAGCGTTCCTACGTACACTATTGCCAATGCTCACGCACCGAAAAAGAGGGTCTGCTAGGGTACATGCATATATCTATGTGTCGCTATAGGCGTGATTGGTTCAGTGCATAGGACCTTGCCTAGTTGGGTCGATCGGCTAGGCAAGGCTGAACACACCCAGGTTCTACGAACTGCCGACTGGTAAGACAAACCGGTGGTGATGATCATGGCTATCAATGTCGATAACTCACCGTCCAGTGCCAAAACCGGTAGTGATGGGGGTCATGAACCGGTTGTGATGAGTTGTTGTAGTTATGGGAAGTCAGATGTGTTGGAGATTAAGAGGGAAAGGGGATGGAGGAGAATACATATCATATTGTGAACAAGGACTAGAAAATTGGTACACACCATTTTTAGAAGTAATACATCTCATGCACATAAGTTAAGCACCAGTTATTAGGTTCTAGGAGGATCGATGGCTAGGGGGAGTTCCTCTAAAAGAGGCCTATCCATCCCTACACAATATTGCCCAAAGGAAACAATCTACTGTGGTTGAGGTTCTACGATCTCGGTGCCAATTAACATCACCTTCAGAAGAGCGTTAGTGGAAACCAAGTTGCTGGATTGGCAAGACCTAATTAGTGGGATTGGGAATATTAGTTTACAAGATGACCCAGACTCCTTTTGTTGGGACTTGCATTCAAATGGATTCTTGGTCAAATCCATGTATGCGTACCTAATAAACAATGGTCTCAAAGTCTCTCACGATATTTGGCATCTTAGAATTCCATTAAAGGTTAAGCTTTTTATGTGGTTTCGAAAGAGAGGAGTAATTCTAACAAAGGATAATTTAGCTAAATGAAATTGGAGGGGAAACCCAAATTGTTGTTTTTGCTCTAAACTAGAGAGTATTCAACATACTCTTTGTTTTTTGACTGTGTGATGGCCAAGGCCTTGTGGCGGGCTATTCATATAGTGCTTGGTTTAAAATCGCCACGAACTACACGAAACATTTTTATGCTTGGCACAAGCAAAGTGGGAGAGAATTTAGAAGCTTGTTGCTTATAGGAGATGCTGCATTATGTTGATTGTTTTGGATTATAAGAAATGAACTAGTATTTGACAAATACAGTCCAAAATTTATTTTGCAGGTCGTGTTCAGAGCTACACACTGGTTGCGACAGTGGGGGCTGCTACAAAATAGTGAAGACATGAAAAACTTTATTGTCCAAGGGTGCCGAAAACTAGAGACCGCCGCTCTACGATGCTCTGCTTTCTTCAGATGGTCTTATGCTCTTAGACTTAGTGTTTAGTCTTTGGTTAAAAACTGGATTCGTGATGCCTTGAATGTTTTGGTGAGCTGATGTGTTTGACTTTCGTATTGAACTTGTGGCCTGATTCCTCCAAGGAAGAAGCCGGTTGTTGTTTTAACCATTATCTAAAAAAAAGTTAAGCACCAGAAAACGAAAACATAATAAGGTACCGGCCATTATATACATATCAAATTATCGTTGTTTTACATCTCATTACATAAACCGCTAAATGATCTTTTCCCTACAAAACACTGAATCACTACTAGAGAACAGACCTTTGGTCGATGTCCAAAATGAGCTTTAGTCCCGGTTGGTAATACCAACCCGGACTAACTGTAGACCCTTTAGTCCCTGTTGGGAAAGGTCCTTCGATGTTTGGGTTCAAACGTGAAGGATCCAATTTATTGATAGATCTGTTGACTAGGTGGGATGGTCAGCTACACACGAGGCTGTGCAGGTCTCGGGCGCAGTTGTGGTGGGAGACATTTTTTTCTCACGGGAGGACCTTTAGTCACATTTTAGTCCCGGTTGTGAGCGGTTAGGAAAGCCGAGACTAAAGCTCCTTCCGAACTGGGACCAAAGCCCATTTGTGTAGTAGTGAATCATTGGCACTACTACTGCCCTAAAAAACAAAACAAAATAAAAAGAATCACGAGAGGACCTTTAGTCACAGTTGTGGGAACCGACGAGAGGATCTTTAGTCCCGGTTGTGAGCGGTTGAGAAAACCGGGACTAAAGCTCCTTCCCAACCGGGACCAAAGCCCGTTTGTGTAGTAGTGAATTATTGGCACTGCCCTAAAAAACAAAAAAAAAACAAAAGAAGATCAAACTGTATTTCTACTTTCATAAATCCCTGTTAATTAGCAAGGTTGCGGAGCTAGTTATTACTACTTAGTACTGGTGGTCCATGAAGCTATCGCACCGGAAAAACCGGTCAAGGTCATGGAGAGGGTCGTCTTCAGCTGCCATGATCTGCGCCGCCATATGTTCCCCAGAATTCCCATCCCACCAGCTGGTCTCCCGGAGATGATGCACGAACCAGTAGCCGACGCGATTACGCCATCGACAGGAGAGTCGTCATCTGTGAAAGCACTGCAGACGAACTGCTGC